>OU015474.1:15221644-15691663 GCA_907164805.1 Brachyptera putata
AGTAAACCTACGCCGGCATATTTTATCGTAATAATATGCCGGCATATTTGTATAAGAGAGTAATAATGTGCTGGCATCGTTTACTCCAGAGTAAACCTGTGCCGGCATATGATTACTCTCTATACAAATATACTGGGGAGAGTGAACCTACGCCGGCATATTTGTATAAGAGGTAATAATGTGCTGGCATCGTTTACTCCAGAGTAAACCTGTGCCGGCATATTTACTCTCTAATACAAATATACTGGGGAGAGTGAACCTACGCCGGCATATTGTATAGAGAGTAATATGTGCTGGCATCGTTTTACTCCAGAGTAAACCTGTGCCGGCATATATTACTCTCTATACAAATATACTGGGGAGAGTGAACCTACGCCGGCATATTTGTATAAGAGAGTAATAATGTGCTGGCATCGTTTTACTCCAGAGTAAACCTATGCCGGCATATTATTACTCTCTAATACAAATATACTGGGGAGAGTAAACCTACGCCGGCATATTTGTATAAGAGAGTAATAATGTGCTGGCATCGTTTTACTCCAGAGTAAACCTGTGCCGGCATATTATTACTCTCTAATACAAATATACTGGGGAGAGTGAACCTACGCCGGCATATTTGTATAAGAGAGTAATAATGTGCTGGCATCGTTTTACTCCAGAGTAAACCTATGCCGGCATATTATTACTCTCTAATACAAATATACTGGGGAGAGTGAACCTACGCCGGCATATTTGTATAAGAGAGTAATAATGTGCTGGCATCGTTTTACTCCAGAGTAAACCTGTGCCGGCATATTATTACTCTCTAATACAAATATACTGGGGAGAGTGAACCTACGCCGGCATATTTGTATAAGAGAGTAATAATGTGCTGGCATCGTTTTACTCCAGAGTAAACCTGTGCCGGCATATTATTACTCTCTAATACAAATATACTGGGGAGAGTAAACCTTCGCCGGCATATTTGTATAAGAGAGTATTATTGTGCTGGCATCGTTTTACTCCAGAGTAAACCTGTGCCGGCATATGATTACTCTCTAATACAAATATACTGGGGAGAGTGAACCTACGCCGGCATATTTGTATAAGAGAGTAATAATGTGCTGGCATCGTTTTACTCCAGAGTAAACCTGTGCCGGCATATGATTACTCTCTAATACAAATATACTGGGGAGAGTAAACCTACGCCGGCATATTTGTATAAGAGAGTAATAATGTGCTGGCATCGTTTTACTCCAGAGTAAACCTGTGCCGGCATATGATTACTCTCTAATACAAAATACTGGGGAGAGTAAACCTACGCCGGCATATTTGTATAAGAGAGTAATATTGTGCTGGCATCGTTTTACTCCAGAGTAAACCTGTGCCGGCATATGATTACTCTCTAATACAAATATACTGGGGAGAGTAAACCTACGCCGGCATATCTGTATAAGAGAGTAATATTGTGCTGGCATCGTTTTACTCCAGAGTAAACCTGTGCCGGCATATGATTACTCTCTTATACAAATATACTGGGGAGAGTAAACCTACGCCGGCATATTTGTATAAGAGAGTAATAATGTGCTGGCATCGTTTTACTCCAGAGTAAACCTGTGCCGGCATATGATTACTCTCTAATACAAATATACTGGGGAGAGTGAACCCACGCCGGCATATTTGTATAAGAGAGTAATAATGTGCTGGCATCGTTTTACTACAGAGTAAACCTGTGCCGGCATATGATTACTCTCTAATACAAATATACTGGGGAGAGTAAACCTACGCCGGCATATTTGTATAAGAGAGTAATAATGTGCTGGCATCGTTTTACTCCAGAGTAAACCTGTGCCGGCATATGATTACTCTCTAATACAAATATACTGGGGAGAGTAAACCTACGCCGGCATATTTGTATAAGAGAGTAATAATGTGCTGGCATCGTTTTACTCCAGAGTAAACCTGTGCCGGCATATTATTACTCTCTAATACAAATATACTGGGGAGAGTAAACCTACGCCGGCATATTTGTATGAGAGAGTAATAATGTGCTGGCATCGTTTTACTCCAGAGTAAACCTGTGCCGGCATATTATTACTCTCTAATACAAATATACTGGGGAGAGTAAACCTACGCCGGCATATTTGTATGAGAGAGTAATAATGTGCTGGCATCGTTTTACTCCAGAGTAAACCTGTGCCGGCATATTATTACTCTCTAATACAAATATACTGGGGAGAGTAAACCTACGCCGGCATATTTGTATGAGAGAGTAATAATGTGCTGGCATCGTTTTACTCCAGAGTAAACCTGTGCCGGCATATTATTACTCTCCAATACAAATATACTGGGGAGAGTAAACCTACGCCGGCATATTTGTATAAGAGAGTAATAATGTGCTGGCATCGTTTTACTCCAGAGTAAACCTGTGCCGGCATATTATTACTCTCCAATACAAATATGCCGAGTACGAATATACCGTGACAACGGCACAATCGTAGCATGAATATTTGGCGTGGTCAAATATTCATTTTTTTTAATGTTGCTTAACGACCCCACCAACAGCTAGGTTATACGGGGGTACGAATGAGTGGGTGATAATGGAACGATGAAGTGATGATAGGTGAAAGGACGTTCACAGAAACCCATGCCTTATGCGGGACTCGAACCCACGCCCAATGGTGACTTCAGTTACTACCGCTAGCGATAGTTGACTGAGCCATCGGGGCGGCTCAAATATTCAAATTTGTCAAAAGAGGTGCTGGCGTACCCTTAGCACCCCCTTTTTGGAATGCGATTTCAGGGCGAAAGGAGGGCAGCTCGAACGAAAATTTTGACGGCACAAACGATTGGCGTCACCAAAACTGTCTGAATAAAGAAAGGGGGTGCTAGGGGTATACGGACCCACCGAAAACTACCGTACAGCCCCAACGTTGCCAGTTCTATCACATCACTCCGTTCATCTAACCCAAATCTGTGGTGAAACTGCAACACTGTCGTGCATGCACTCGAGGTGGTCGATCAAGTCTTCCTGAAGGAATTATACTGACATGCGCAATACGACTAGCTAGCACACTCGATACATCCGCAGATACAAAACTAAACCATCAAAATGTGGATAGATTTTATTTCAATTTGTAATTTCATCGGTTCGATCCCCGCCACCGTCCATCTTGACAGAAGTGCATTCCCAAAATACAGACCACGACCGCTTCCTTTCCACCAACCTTTCCATTATCTAAGAAACCTTCACGTCATTACGTCTTTATCTCAAGCATCATTCATCATTCACCGACGCCAATAGATCGTCTGGTCATCAGTACAGTGTGTTAAAACCGGCACATGTAGCGCAGGGGTTAACGCGCTCGCTTCATGTGATCCGGGAGGCGATGAGAACAATAAGTCGGCCATGACCACTTCCTTCGCACTACCCAAGAACCTTCATCTCATCATCCCATCATCTCATTAATCATCCATCCGACGCCATTAGATCTCCGCTATCATAACAGTGCGTCGTTGAACCCAATATATATATATATATATATATATATACACACACATATATATATATATATATATATATATATATATATATATATATATATTTATATATATATATACATATGTATAACCAGCACATTTATCGCAGTGGTTAGCACGCTCGCTTCTTGTGATCTGGTAGGCGACGGGAACTTCGGACCCAGTTCGATCCCCGCCGCCGACCATCTTTACAGGGGTTTTTCGTGGTTTCCCTCTGTAGTCTAGGCTAATGCCGGGATGGCTCCTACAATAAGTCGGCCATGACCGCTTCCTTCCCACTATCCTTCCCATTAACCAGGAAACCTTCATCTCATCATCCCATCACCCCATTAATCATCCATCCGACGCCAATAGACCTTCGCTGTCATTACAGTGCGTCGTTAAACCCAATTTAAAAAATATATATATATATATATATATATATATATATATATATATATATATGAATAAATGATTCCTCCGACGCCAATATATCTGAGTTATCAATACAATGCGTTGTTAAAGATTGCGATCAGTGTAGCGTGAACAGCGATGCAGATATTAGAGCTGGCTGTGGTATACGATGCAAGTCACTCAGTCACAGCCTACAACTTGATGCTCTCCCAACAAGTACTCGAATCCATGTTTATTTCATGGTTATTCACGCGATCAAAAATGAGAAATACTTTTCCGACAAATAAATATATATTGTTTGAATTAACTAACCAATCAGAATGAAATGGACGACTGATGAGGGCGTGGCTTGTTAATCGCTCATGTAGATCTAACTAGGAAAACGCCATATATGCGTTGTTAGACGAGCGAATAGCAACAGTATGGGTAAAAACTGCTTAGAGTGGTACCAATTTAGCACATTTTATGTTTTTTCTTCAAAATGGCTGACACGATCAAGTTAAAAATTTCCAGAAATGTGTATAAAATTGTAATTCAACTTCACGCAAAATTCAATTTTTTTAGATTTTTTTTCCGCTGTGTTATTGTAATGGGTAGTTTTAAATTTCTAGAATTCATAAAAAAAAAGTAACCACCCTATAATGCCACAAAACTATATAGATCTAAGTTAGATGAGGAACCACATTGAAAAAAAGTTTGAAGTTGATAGCTGTAGTCGTTTGACCTGTGGAGAACCGACAAAACAACATAAAAAAAAAACGAACACCAATTTTTTTCAGTATGTCAAATTGAATCCTCGCTAAAGGTCGTCTGATAAAAGCCCACTTGTTTAGCACGTCATGTTCTATGACGTCAGAGGGGTGAGAGTGTGAGAGCGGCCTCTCAAACCGTACGAAATGTACAGCCAACTCTCTTAGCAACTAACTATACGGGAACGAATTCTATCGAATATCTGGGTGAACCTCAAACTTGCCCCGGTTCATTTTTAGTCGAGCTTTAACGAGGATCCAATTTGACATACTGAAAAAAATTGGTGTTCGTTTTAATGTTTTTTTTAATGTTCTTTGTCGGTTCTCCACACGTCAGACGGCTACAGCTATCAACTTCAAACTTTTTAAAATATGGTTCCTCATCTAACTTAGATCTGTATAGTTTTGTGGCATTATCGGGTGGTAACTTTTTTGTATGAATTTTATAAATTTTAAAAATACCCATTGGAATAACATGGCGGAAAAAAAAAAAATATTTTCATTTTCCAAAAAATGAAATTTTTCGTGGAGTTGAATTACAATTTGATACACATTTCTGAAAATTTTCAGCTTGATCGGGTCAGCCATTTTGAAGAAAAATCATAAAATGTACTGAATCGGTACCACTCGAAGCAGTTCTTAACCATTACTACCCATACTATTACTATCCGCTCGTCTAACAACGCATATATGGCGTTTTCCTAGTCCTACTAATGGGCATGATTTCAGGCTAATGTATCATTGCAATCAGTGTGACAGTTTCGCTGGTGCAGATGTTCCTCAAGTCCGGTTAGACTGTAAGACATTCCTGGCTAGCCACAACAGTGATATGAATCAAAAGCCAAGCCGTGAAACTTAATTGCGAGAATTATATTTATCTATGAGAAAGTGCCAAACTCTGGTTATATCAGGTGCTCTATGACAACTTTCATGATATATATATATATATATATATATATATATATATATATATATATATATATATATATATATATATATATATATATATATATATATGTATATAATTTCAACAACTTTCTGATTCACCACCAGTAGGTTATTATAATGATGCGATTTAAAACTATTCAAAAATCGCGACCTCCCCCGGGACTTGAACCCGGATCTCCAGATTGCTGGCCTGACGCGCTACCAATTACGCCAGAGAGGAAGGTTCGTTTACACAAGAAGGTAGCGCGTCAGACCGGCAATCTGGAGATCCGGGTTCAAGTCCCGGGGGAGGTCGTGATTTTTGAATAGTTTTATATATATATATATTTGAGATTGTTATATCAGTCGATAGTCACTTATTACGTTACTGCAATATTTCGATCAAAATATATCCATTCGCGATCAGAAGAAGTATTTCTTTTTTCCCACACCGTGACCAAGAGTTGATCTTATAATTCTATTCGTTTACCCTTCTTCTTGTTGGCGGCGGGGCTGCCCGGCGAGCTGTTGAAGCCCGAGTCGTTGGAGGACGTGCTCGCCCTCTGCGCCGTCACATCGTCGTCCTCCGTTTCCGTGTCGTCGTCTTCCTCGCTGTCCTCCGTCTCCGTGCTGTCGTCCTCGTCCTCCTCGGTGTCGCTATCCTCCTCGCTGTCCTCGTCGCTCACTTCGGGACCCACAACAATCGAACCCGGCACGCATGCTCGTTTGATTGTATTACTTCGAGACTTTTTAATAGTGCCCTGATTGGATTTTTTGGTATGGATTTTGGTTAGGTTTTCCTCGGTTTTCCATGTTTTGGGGGGAAGAACTTCGCATTTTTGTTTTCCGATCACTTTTGGATCTTGAATCACCTTCGCAAGGAGAGGTTTCGTCTCTGGAATATTTTCTTTTGTAGGGGATGCAATTCCTGTTTTAACCTCGACGACTTTGTTGACGATGTTATTATTTTTTATTTCGGATGTTTGTTTGTTATTGGGGGTTGGTTTTGGTGACTCTTTATTGTTAGGAGACATTTTTTTAGAGAGTTCAATCACTTTGTTTTGTGACTCTTGGAGTTGTTTTGGGGCGATTACTACATTAGCTTTTGGTGGAGTTGTTGGTATGCCTTCTTTTGGTTTCAATGGTGGTTGAACTCTCGCTTTAGGTGGTATTGTTTCTTGTATTTTTAATGGGGTTTGCTCCTTTGATTTCAGTAACATTGGTTGCGGTGTTTTTGATGGTGTGGATTCTTCTTGTGGAAATACCGATTCTGCAATTTTAGGAGAATTTGCTTCTTTCGGTGAAGTATGTTCTTTCACTTTTGGACCTAGTGGTTCCTTTGGTGAGGTTAATTCCTTTATATTTGGTGGAGTTGATACTTTCACGTTTGAACTTGTAGTTTCTTTTTCTTTAGGTGGAGTGGGTATTTTGACCTTTGGACTCAGTGGTACCTTCAGAGAAGTAGTCTCATTTTCGTTTGGACTTGGTGGTTCCTTTGCTGGTGACGGTTCCTTTACCTTTGGTGGAGTAGGTTCTTTCATTTTTGGACTTGGCAGTTCTTTAGGTGAATTAGGTTCTTTTGCTTTAGGTGGATTAGATACATTTACGACTGAACTTGATGATACTTTTGGTGACATAGGTTCTGCTAGTTTTGGAATTGATTGTTCCTTTACTTTCGGTGGAGTGGGCACTCTTGCTTTTGAAGTGAGTAGTTCCTTTGGTGACGTAGGTTCTTTTGTTTTGGGGGAATTATGTTCTTTTACTTTTGGAGACAATACCTGCTTTGGTGGTGAAGGTTCTTTCATCTTAGGAGATAATTGTGCACTAGTTTTTGATGATGGTTCGATCATATTTTGCTGGGTAGTTTTCATTTCTGTTACCTTTTCAATTGTTTTATTTTCTTGTTTTTTGAAGATATCTTTTTTGTTTTCAACCAATTTAGTTTCTTGGATATTCAGATTTTCAATTCTGTCAGCTATTTTCGAGACTTGGATCTTTTCTTCTAGTTTTACAAGCGTTGGTTCAGTATCCTTAACCTTTAGTGACTCTTCTTCTTTTGTGTGTTGCGAGACTTTTTCAACCAGTTTCGCTTCTTCTTTCTTCAAAGCTGGAATCTTTTCCACCAGCTTCATCTGATTCTTTTGATCGTTTAAACCTACTTCTGTTTTCTTTGGAGACAGTTGCTTAGCAACAATCTTACCGTCCAGTTTATTAGGTTCAGGCACGTTTACAGACGATTTCATCTCAGCTTTTTCCTCAACCTTTTTGTCAATCAGTTTGACATCGGTTTCGTTTGGTGACGAGGACTTTATTTGTGCCACTTTGTTAGCTTCTTTTAACTTCGCAGTCTCAATCACATCTCCATCACTGCCTGCTTTAACAACCTCTTCTGTTTCAACAGCAGCAGTCTTGCCAACTGTTACCACTTCCTTCTTCTTCTCCGCATCTTCCTTCTTAACCACGACTACCTCATCCTTCACAGGTACCAATACTTTCTCATTGTTTTTCTTCAGTTTAGAAATGGCTTGCTTATATTTATCCTCAAGCTGTACATTTATGTTCTCTTCTTTCGGAGTCTCCACAAACTTGGACTCTTTCACACCCTTCATCACCTGAGACTTCTCGTCAATCACAACCTTAGCATCACATTTATCAATCACTTTATCGATAGCTTTCAATACCGGGAATTTGAATTTTGTCTCGACTTTATTCTGCTTCGGAGATGTATCCGGGGATGTTTTAATATTCTGGAATGATTTCGGGGACTTCGTACCGGAAGTCGAGTCTGTCTTCTCCTCACTTTTAGCCACGACATCCTGTTTTAAGGGAGCTACTTCCTTGACGGTCGAGTGTCGTTCCACGATGTTCTCAACGATTAGCTCGTAACGGAATTTTTTACCACCTATTCTTGGTGTTTTCGGGCTTTGTTCGATTTTGATTTCGTCCACACGGAATTGCACCGGGGTTTTGTCATCGTTATTCTGCACAGAAACCTCTGCTGTTATCTTTGGTGACGTCAATACTTTATTCACTCTCTTACTTGGTATCGTTTCCACATCTTTAATTGTCATCTCTTTACTATACAACTCCATAACGGGGTATCCATTATCAATGGAAACATCATCAACATCTTGAGATTTCCTTCTCATCTTGACTGTATTCCTTCTCTGTAGTAAAGACTTCCCTGAGAAAGGTACTTCCTCACTATCTCTTCTCTCTTCTTCTTCCTCTTTCTTCTTGGATCGTCGTTTCACTGTGGAACGACTTGACTTCAAGGTCGATCCTCTTTTCAGCTTCACTGTGCCAGTTCTTTCCAATTCCTGGACACCAGTCGGTTTCTTGGAACATTCTTCAATCGTGTCCAGAATGTTGTTCGTATCTTCGTTATCGGACGACAGTAAATAGTCCAAAGCAACCAACTCATCACTCTGACGTCGACTCTTGTACACGTGTTGCTTGTGTGGTTTCGACTTGGATGGGCGTGGCTCGATCGTTGATGAAATGCTCTTCTTTGTCCTCCTCTTCGGATCTTGGCAGCCTTCCTTGTCAGGCTCGGACAGGAGCAAGTCGAACGCTTCAAGCTCGGCGCTCTGACGACGTTTACCACCGTCGACCACCACCCCATTAGCAACCTTAATCGTTCTCCGTTTCGCTCCTTTATTCTCTTCTCTCTCTTTCTCTTCCTGCACTTTCTGAGCTTCTAAGGCTACCAATCTTTCATTCTCTTCCCTCTCCTCTCTCTCCTCACATCTTCTTCTCGCTAATTCTTTCCTCTCCTCTTCGGCGTGATCTTTGATCAGGAATTTCTCCATGAGTTTCTCCCCCGGCGTTTTCTTCCTCTTATCCGCCGCTGGATTGTCCTTGAACTTCTTCGTGTGAAGCCGCACCACGGTTCTGCCCCGCTTGATCGTCCCCTGCATCGACTCATCTCTGTCCTTGTCGATTCGATTCCTCGGCGTCGATACGTCGATATCGGCCGTATCGATACGTATCGGTTTGGGCGGTCGATACGGCGCCTTGCGTGGCGAGGCGATGCGGACGGGACGCCGGCCGATCAGCGGGGAGTGGGACGTCGTCTCGCTGATGGTCGTGAGGTGGGGGGAGTACCGCGAGGGCTGGTAGCTCCTGGAGGGCGGCGAGGAGATCCCCAGGGAAGACGAGGTGAGGAACAACGGGATGGAAGGGTAGTTCGGCGAGGTGTACGCCGACCGGGCACTGGAAGATGAGGAATAAGGGGAGGAATAATAAGAGGATGTGAACGGAGAACCGCCATAGTACAAACTTAAATCACTAAAAATAGGCATGGTCGATATTTTGTTTATATTCTAAAAGTCGAAAGAAATCACTGTTTTCAAACAAATCACACAATATTGTAAATAATTTCGGTTCACGACACACTAAAATATTGATATTGTGTCTCTACAACAATTGTTTTAATATTTCACAACTCACATCACTCGATAAAAGTATAAGATTTATCAAAAAATAAATAAAATAACTTTATATGCTAATTGTTTGAATCTTTATCGATTAATATCGCGGTAATTGACTTCGATAATCTCGATTATTTCACTTCCTATCAGCGACACAATGTCATCGATTTAACCGTCCGTTAATTGAAACTTGTATCGGTCCAAAAGTCCTTCGTTTCGACTATTCACACGCATCTCTCTGATTGGCTCAAAACACGTCACACCACACAGGTCAAGCGAACAACCCAATTAATTTATTCATTAATAATATAAATGATATTATTGAAAGTTTGGCGGTTCACAACAATGGTCGCTACGAGCGCCTGCACTAATCACGTCGGCTAACTCTTCGTTACTAATAGATAAATCTGAAACTAACCAAGCTCCCCCTCCTGCCCCTTGTAATCCCCCCCCTCCCCCCTCTCTTCCCTCGTGACTATTATTATCGCCCCGCGCAGCGCACAATCCTCGTGACTCGACGCCAAGACTCGACGGCTCCGATCGCCCGTCCCCCCTACACGCCACAGTGTAGGTCGGGTGTGTCGAACCTGCTATCTGCGAAGTGACCGCTGACGGTTCCGATCGCCCGTCTCCACTGAGGAGAAGCATTACCGAGCGGACGTGTCGAGCGGACCGGGCTGAGGATGTGTGGACAGAGATGCGCAACTAGTGAGCTTTATTTCGGCCCACACGGTGTGTTGTACTATTCTCATACCACGTGACAGACTTGTTGCACGACGGGAATAATGACGTCACCTAATGTCTTTCATTCGCGGCTTTCGGGCGGCAAATTCGTTATCACAAAAGAAGTTCAATTATTGGATGAGCGTTAGCGAAGATTTCCATTCCACTCTTATGAAGCTTTGTCTGTGTGTGTTTTTTTTGGTTTTGTTGTTCGTTTGTTTTTTGTTTGTTTGTTTGTCTGTCTGTTTGTTTGTTTGTAAGCACTGCTCAGGTTGCAGGGTTTGACTGATCGACATGAAACTTTTTTTGTATACGCAAACTTATCCAACTTAGAACTGTATAGTTTTTGGGTCAAATCGGTTAGACCATTTGTGAGATACATCATCTCAAACTTTCTGTAAACCCCATAAGATTAGGGTGGGCGGAAAACATTGAGAAATATAATCTCTCCATTATGATTCAAATTTTTCCTAAATGTAAACACGGAAATAATACACATTATTCAAAATTTGTATGCAATTCGGACCAGCCGTTTCGAAGAAAATAATGCAATAAATGTTTTTTATCCATTGAATGAATAGAAAGAATAGCAGAAAAAGGTTGCAATGATAAATCCACGGCTCCCTAGATTCGTTGTTATCGAATGAAGTATATTTTATATGATCAAGGTGTGTACAGTTTTAGATTTTACTTTCTAGAAATCTCGCTCAATCACACAACGCACATTCTGCGTTTGCCTGGTTCGAATACATTGGATTGAAAAGCGTCTTTCACAAACCTTTCAGTATCGAGTGTCTCATTTCAGTAAGCTATTATCCTGTATGTGCGACTTGCATACCGCCCATTAGTTGTCTATCCTGTATGTGCGACTTGCATACCGCCCATTAGTTGTCTATCCTATATGTGCGACTTGCATACCGCCCATTAGTTGTCTATCCTGTATGTGCGACTTGCATACCGCCCATTAGTTGTCTATCCGTATGTGCGCCTTGCATACGCCCATTAGTGTCTATCCTGTATGTGCGACTTGCATACCGCCCATTAGTGTCTATCCTGTATGTGCGACTTGCATACCGCCCATTAGTTGTCTATCCTGTATGTGCGACTTGCATACCGCCCATTAGTTGTCTATCCTGTATGTGCGACTTGCATACCGCCCATTAGTTGTCTATCCTGTATTGCGACTTGCATACCGCCCATTAGTTGTCTATCCTGTATGTGCGACTTGCATACCGCCCATTAGTTGTCTATCCTGTATGTGCGACTTGCATACCGCCCATTAGTTGTCTATCCTGTATGTGCGACTTGCATACCGCCCATTAGGTGTCTATCCTGTATGTGCGACTTGCATACCGCCCATTAGTTGTCTATCCTGTATGTGCGACTTGCATACCGCCCATTAGTTGTCTATCCTGTATGTGCGACTTGCATACCGCCATTAGTTTGTCTATCCTTGTATGTGCGACTTGCATACCGCCCATTAGTTGTCTATCCTGTATGTGCGACTTGCATACCGCCCATTAGTTGTCTATCCTGTATGTGCGACTTGCATACCGCCCATTAGTTGTCTATCCTGTATGTGCGACTTGCATACCGCCCATTAGTTGTCTATCCTGTATGTGCGACTTGCATACCGCCCATTAGTTGTCTATCCTGTATGTGCGACTTGCATACCGCCCATTAGTCGTCTATCCTGTATGTGCGACTTGCATACCGCCCATTAGTTGTCTATCCTGTATGTGCGACTTGCATACCGCCCATTAGTTGTCTACCTGTATGTGCGACTTGCATACCGCCCATTAGTTGTCTATCCTGTATGTGCGACTTGCATACCGCCCATTAGTTGTCTATCCTGTATGTGCGACTTGCATACCGCCCATTAGTTGTCTATCCTGTATGTGCGACTTGCATACCGCCCATTAGTTGTCTATCCTGTATGTGCGACTTGCATACCGCCCATTAGTTGTCTATCCTGTATGTGCGACTTGCATACCGCCCATTAGTTGTCTATCCTGTATGTGCGACTTGCATACCGCCCATTTAGTTGTCTATCCTGTATGTGCGACTTGCATACCGCCCATTAGTTGTCTATCCTGTATGTGCGACTTGCATACCGCCCATTAGTTGTCTATCCTGTATGTGCGACTTGCATACCGCCATTAGTTGTCTATCCTGTATGTGCGACTTGCATACCGCCCATTAGTTGTCTATCCTGTATGTGCGACTTGCATACCGCCCATTAGTTGTCTATCCTGTATGTGCGACTTGCATACCGCCCATTAGTTGTCTATCCTGTATGTGCGACTTGCATGCCGCCCATTATTTGTCTATCCTGTATGTGCGACTTGCATACCGCCATTAGTTGTCTATCCTGTATGTGCGACTTGCATACCGCCCATTAGTTGTCTATCCTGTATGTGCGACTTGCATACCGCCCATTAGTCGTCTATCCTGTATGTGCGACTGCATAACCGCCCATTAGTTGTCTATCTGTATGTGCGACTTGCATACCGCCCATTAGTTGTCTATCCTGTATGTGCGACTTGCATACCGCCCAATTAGTTGTCTATCCTATATGTGCGACTTGCATACCGCCCATTAGTTGTCTATCCTGTATGTGCGACTTTGCATACCGCCCATTAGGTTGTCTATCCTGTTGTGCGACTTGCATACCGCCCATTAGTTGTCTATCCTGTATGTGCGACTTGCATACCGCCCATTAGTTGTCTATCCTGTATGTGCGACTTGCATACCGCCATTAGTTGTCTATCCTGTATGTGCGACTTGCATACCGCCATTAGTTGTCTATCCTGTATGTGCGACTTGCATACCGCCCATTAGTTGTCTATCCTGTATGTGCGGCTTGCTACCGTCCATTGTTGTCTATCGTATGTGCGACTTGCATACCGCCCATTAGTTGTCTATCCTGTATGTTGCGACTTGCATACAGCCATTAGTTGTCTATCCTGTATGTGCGACTTGCTACGCCATGTTGTCTATCCTGTATGTGCGACTTGCATACCGCCATTAGTTGTCTATCCTGTATGTGCGACTTGCATACCGCCATTAGTTGTCTATCCTGTATGTGCGACTTGCATACCGCCATTAGTTGTCTATCCTGTATGTGCGACTTGCATACCGCCATTAGTTGTCTATCCTGTATGTGCGACTGTGCGACTTGCATACCGCCCCTTAGTTGTCTATCCTGTATGTGCGACTTGATACCGCCCCTTAGTGTCTATCCTGTATGTGCGACTTGCATACCGCCCATTAGTTGTCTATCTGTATGTGCGACTTGCATACCGCCATTAGTTGTCTATCCTGTATGTGCGACTTGCATACCGCCCATTAGTTGTCTATCCTGTATGTGCGACTTGCATACCGCCCATTAGTTGTCTATCCTGTATGTGCGACTTGCATACCGCCCATTAGTCGTCTATCCTGTATGTGCGACTTGCATACCGCCATTAGTCGTCTATCCTGTATTTCGACTTGTAGCCATATGTCTATCCCGTATGCGATTGATACCGCCCTAGTGTCTATCATATGTCGTGCATACCGCCATTAGTTCTCTATCTGTATGGCGACTTGCTACCGCATTAGTTGTTATCCTGTATGTGCGACTTGCATCCGCCATTAGTGCTATCCTGTATGTGCGACTGCATACCGCCAAGTTGTCTATCCTGTATGTGCGACTGCAACGCCATTTTGTGTTATCCTGTATGTCGACTTGCTACACCCTTATTGTCTACCTGTATGTGGACTTGCATACCGCCATTAGTTGTCTATCCTGTAGGCGACTGCATACGCCTTAGTGTCTATCCTGTATGTGCGCTGCTACCGCCCATTGTGTCTACCGATGTGCGACTTTCATACCGCCATTAGTTGTCTACCTGATGTGCGACTTGCATACCGCCCATTAGTTCTATCCTGTATGTGCGACTTGCATACCGCCATTTGTTGTATCCTTATGTGCGACTTGTCCGCCCATTAGTCGTCTATCCTGGGATGTGCGATTCATACGCCCATTTTTGTCTATCCTGTATGCGACTTGCATACCGCCCATTAGTTTGTCTATCCTGTATGTGCGCTTGCTCCGTCCTAGTTTCTATCCTTATGTGCGACTTGCATCCGCCCATAGTTTCTACCTGTATGTGCGACTTGCTACCGCCCATTAGTGTCTACCTGTATGTGCGACTTGCATAGCCCATTATTTTCTATCCTTATGTGCGATTGGATACCGCCCATTAGTTGTCTACCTGTATGTGCGACTTGCATAGTCCATTAAATTTGTCTATCCTGTATGTTCGACTTCATACCGCCTTTAGTTTCTATCCTGATGTGCGACTTGCAACCGTCCATTAGGTGTCTATCCTGTATTGCACATGCATACCGCCCATAGTTGTCTATCCTGTATGTGCGACTTTGCATACCGCCTTAGTTGTCTATCCTGTATGTGCGATTGCATACCGCCCATTAGTTGTCTATCCTGTATGTGCGACTTGCATACCGCATATGTTGTCTATCCGTATGTCGACTTGCATACGCCCTTAGTGTCTATCCTGTATGTGCGACTTGCAACCCCATTAGTTGTCTATCCTGTAGTGCGACTTCATACCGCCTTGTTGTCTATCCTGTATGTGCGACTTGCATACGCCCATTTGTTGTCTATCCTGTATGTGCGACTTGCATACCGCCCATTAGTTGTCTATCCTGTATGTGCGACTTGCATACCGCCCATTAGTTGTCTATCCTGTATGTGCGACTTGCATACCGCCCATTAGTTGTCTATCCTGTATGTGCGACTTGCATACCGCCCATTAGTTGTCTATCCTATATGTGCGACTTGCATACCGCCCATTAGTTGTCTATCCTATATGTGCGACTTGCATACCGCCCATTAGTTGTCTATCCTGTATGTGCGACTTGCATACCGCCCATTAGTTGTCTATCCTGTATGTGCGACTTGCATACCGCCCATTAGTTGTCTATCCTGTATGTGCGACTGCATACCACCCATTAGTTGTCTATCCTGTATGTGCGACATGCATACCGCCCATTAGTTGTCTATCCTGTATGTGCGACTTGCATACCGCCCATTAGTTGTCTATCCTGTATGTGCGACTTGCATACCGCCCATTAGTTGTCTATCCTGTATGTGCGACTTGCATACCGTCCATTAGTTGTCTATCCTGTATGTGCGACTTGCATACCGTCCATTAGTCGTCTATCCTGTATGTGCGACTTGCATACCGTCTATTAGTTGTCTATGTGCGACCTGCATATGTGCGACTTGCATACCGCCCATTAGTCGTCTATCCTGTATGTTCGACTTGCATACCGCCATTAGTTGTCTATCCTGTATGTGCGACTTGCATACCGCCCATTAGTTGTCTATGCTGTATGTGCGACTTGCATACCGCCTATTGCAATATACTGTCATACTGTTACTGTATTTATACTCACCAGCTGACTCGGCAAACGTTGTTCTGCCATCGAAGTGATTTCTACTGAATGTTGGTTGATAATGTGAAAATAAGGTGATGGCGAATTAGGCGCTATCCAGCATGTAGCCCCGCAAATGTGTTGCCGAGTGCGGTGGACCTTGTGTACGCCGTCAATGTCACTGTACAACGTCATTACTGGTGTTGTCCTTGAAGTGCCCATTTTTTGGATATTGCTCATAGGAGAAAGCTTGGCGGAAGATCTCGTATACTTTAGGACCTTCTACCAGCCCTGTCTAATGTGCGTGAGGAATTTCACGACACTCGGTCGAGCCGTTTCGGAGGAGTTCATCCTCTAACATGTGACACGAGCTTTTTGTATATAAGATTACAGATTGTTCTTAAAACAGGTGGTAATGATTATTATCATAATTACAATCAAACTCACTCAATAAAATTATACTTCGTTATTTTTTCTCAGCTCTTCTTATATATTCTTTTCGTTATATTCTATTCTATATGATTCATGTGAAGTTCAAGATATTTATATGCTTCTACTTCCTCAAGTGTAGAATCTCCCATTTAATAAATCTCATTCACTTTTTTCTTGTTACTGCTGCTAGAGAAGTGCACCACTTTACATTTTCCAAGATTTAGTCCCATTAAATTTATTTTAACCCATTCATTAATTCTGTCCAAATCTCCTTGTAACTGATTTTTCCCCCTCTCACTCCTAATGGTGCTATATACCACACAGTCATCAGCAAATAGACAAATTCCTGATTGAATTCCGATTTGAAGATCGTTTATAAATATATTGAATAGAAGGGGTCCAATGACACTCCCTTGTGGTACCCCAGAAGTAATTTTTACCATATTCGAAATTTCATCACCTACTTCTACTCTTTATGATCTACCTTTTAAGAAGGACTCCACCCATTTTGTTATCCTCTCATGTTTTGTTATTTGTTTCAGCTTATAATATGTAATATTTTACTATGAAATTGTTGTATGTACTTGTAAAGTGTATGAAATGATACCATGCATATATCAATGTAAAATAGCAGAACTTACTAATAAACAACCACTACTGAAAATACAAAGATACGTTTTTGGTAATATTTATTCATTAGGAAAATCTTGATTTCACATTGAATAACTAATTCATATAGAATAATATTGCAATACGTTCTCAGATTTATTTTACTCATTTGACGGATGCGAGTTTAAAACCCACTTCAGCCAAGAATTTATGTCGGTTCATTAATTTCTAGATTCATTCAATTGGGCTTGACGACGCACTGTACTGATAACCAAGATCTATTGGCGGCGGATGAATGATGAATGTGATGAAGGTTTCTAAGGTGAATGGAAGGACAGTGGAACCATCCCGGCAATGGTCTAAGCTACATGAAGGAAAATCTCCGTGCAATGGACGGTGCATGGCAGGTATCGAACCGAGGCCCGATCTACCCTAACCTAGCTGTTGTCGGAATCGCTGAGCAACATGAAGAACCAAATATGTCCCGGTGTTTATAAAACAGAGTAATCCAACTTTACTATTTCTTCATATGTACACAAACCATTGTGATTAAATAACAAGGCCGCCCTCGGTAGCTCAGTCAGCTGAGGCACGCTTCAGACACTGAAGCGAACCGTTGGGCGAGGGTTCGAGTCCCGCATAAGGCATGGGTTTCTGTAAGCGTCCTTTCAACTATCATCACTTCACAGTTTCATTATCACTTGCTCATTCGTACCCCCGTATAACCTAGCTGTTGGTGGGGTTGTTAAGCAAACAAACAATAATCATCATCTTGAATAACAAGCAGGACAACTCCAAGATAATTTCACCCTCTTCAAAATATATGACATTATTTTCTTTGTGAATTCTATGCAAGTAGTTGATCCTATATTCATCTTTTTGAATATTTCATCATACAAAAAGCCAAAATGAGTTATTAGATCTGATTGGTCTGTATGATACCCAACATCAAAATGTCCTGGAAATAATAATAGCCCAATAAATCATATTCGTCAGTCGGCGAGGCCTACCCACCCCAGTCACATCAGACTCATGACCACCCGCGTAACAAGACATGTTGAAATATGTCACCGGTACAGTCGGTACTTACAAAGTTTCGAAAAACATCATAGTTAAAAAAAAAACAATTTCAAATTTTCAAATAAATTTGTGCGTGGTCCCAGGGGGGCAGCGGGGGGCAAGTGCACCCCCTTGCCCCCCGCTGCCGACGCCCATGTATACGATTGCTCAGTCACCGCAAGGGATTTCATTCCCCGCTCCATGTCCTTTTAATTTGACCTTGTCTTTACACGATCTGAGTATTCGAGTGTGAGCAAAATATACTAAAAAAAAAAAATACTCTTTAAAATATATGACATTATTTTCTTTGAGAATTCCCTGGGGAATGTTCCCATTAGTAGGAATATTTCCTATGTTTGAATAAATACCCATATTCAGGGAATCTATTATTTTTTTCAAAATAAGTTCAGCAGTTGGATAATTAATTGGATGATTCAGCAATTTGCCTGCTGTATGTATTTTATTTTCATTCAAGTTCATTTGTTTCTCGAATGTTGGGTTTATTTCAGAATCCAACACCGTACTTTTGGTGATAGAAATGTCTTGACAGGCCTCGGACGAAAAGATTTGTAGTACCTTTTTTGTTTCTATGTACGTTATATGATTCTTACGTTATATTATTATATGATATATAGCCACACTTTCTTGTTTGTTTGTCCTGCACTACCTGAACTGGTTCTTCAGTTCCTGCACTATCGTGTTTGTTTGTAACCGTGGTGCTGCACCAAGCTGCACTTTCTTGTTTGTTTGTCCTGCACTACCTGAACTGGTTCTTCAGTTCCTGCACTATCGTGTTTGTTTGTAACCGTGGTGCTGCACCAAGCCACACTTTCTTGTTTGTTTGCCCTGCACTACCTGAACTTGTACTTCAGTTCCTGCACTATCGTGTTTGTTTGTAGCCGTGGTGCTGCACCAAAACCACACTTTCTTGTTTGTTTGTCCTGCACTAGCTGGACTGGTTCTTCAGTTCCTGCACTATCGTGTTTGTTTGTAACCGTGGTGCTGCACCTAGCCACACTTTCTTGTTTGTTTGTCCTGCACTACCTGAACTGGTTCTTCAGTTCTTGCACTATCGTGTTTGTTTGTAGCCGTGGTGCTGCACCAAAACCACACTTTCTTGTTTGTTTGTCCTGCACTACCTGGACTGGTTCTTCAGTTCTTGCACTATCGTGTTTGTTTGTAGCCGTGGTGCTGCACCAAAGCCACACTTTCTTGTTTGTTTGTCCTGCACTACCTGGACTGGTTCTTCAGTTCTTGCACTATCGTGTTTGTTTGTAACCGTGGTGCTGCACCAAGCTGCACTTCCTGTTTGTTTGTCCTGCACTATCTGGACTGGTTCTTCAGTTCCTGCACTATCGTGTTTGTTTGTAACCGTGGTTCGGCACCAAGCTGCACTTCCCTGTTTGTTTGTCCTGCACTACCTGGACTGGTTCTTCAGTTCTTGCACTATCGTGTTTGTTTGTAACCGTGGTGCTGCACCAAAGCCGCACTTTCCTGTTTGTTTGTCCTGCACTACCTGAACTGGTTCTTCAGTTCTTGCACTATCGTGTTTGTTTGTAACCGTGGTGCTGCACCAAGCTGCACTTCCCTGTTTGTTTGTCCTGCACTACCTGAACTGGTTCTTCAGTTCTTGCACTATCGTGTTTGTTTGTAACCGTGGTGCTGCACCAAGCTGCACTTCCCTGTTTGTTTGTCCTGCACTACCTGGACTGGTTCTTCAGTTCTTGCACTATCGTGTTTGTTTGTAACCGTGGTGCTGCACCAAGCTGCACTTTCTTGTTTGTTTGTCCTGCACTACCTGAACTGGTTCTTCAGTTCTTGCACTATCGTGTTTGTTTGTAACCGTGGTGCTGCACCAAGCTGCACTTCCCTGTTTGTTTGTCCTGCACTACCTGGACTGGTTCTTCAGTTCTTGCACTATCGTGTTTGTTTGTAACCGTGGTGCTGCACCAAAGCCGCACTTTCTTGTTTGTTTGTCCTGCACTACCTGGACTGGTTCTTCAGTTCTTGCACTATCGTGTTTGTTTGTAACCGTGGTGCTGCACCTAGCCACACTTTCTTGTTTGTTTGTCCTGCACTACCTGGACTGGTTCTTCAGTTCCTGCACTATCGTGTTTGTTTGTAACCGTGGTGCTGCACCAAGCTGCACTTTCTTGTTTGTTTGTCCTGCACTACCTGAACTGGTTCTTCAGTTCTTGCACTATCGTGTTTGTTTGTAACCGTGGTGCTGCACCAAAGCCGCACTTTCTTGTTTGTTTGTCCTGCACTACCTGAACTGGTTCTTCAGTTCCTGCACTATCGTGTTTGTTTGTAACCGTGGTTCGGCACCAAGCTGCACTTTCTTGTTTGTTTGTCCTGCACTACCTGAACTGGTTCTTCAGTTCCTGCACTATCGTGTTTGTTTGTAACCGTGGTGCTGCACCAAGCTGCACTTCCCTGTTTGTTTGTCCTGCACTACCTGGACTGGTTCTTCAGTTCTTGCACTATCGTGTTTGTTTGTAACCGTGGTGCTGCACCAAGCTGCACTTCCCTGTTTGTTTGTCCTGCACTACCTGAACTGGTTCTTCAGTTCTTGCACTATCGTGTTTGTTTGTAACCGTGGTGCTGCACCAAGCTGCACTTTCTTGTTTGTTTGTCCTGCACTACCTGAACTGGTTCTTCAGTTCCTGCACTATCGTGTTTGTTTGTAACCGTGGTGCTGCATCAAGCTGCACTTCCCTGTTTGTTTGTCCTGCACTACCTGAACTGGTTCTTCAGTTCTTGCACTATCGTGTTTGTTTGTAACCGTGGTGCTGCACCAAGCTGCACTTCCCTGTTTGTTTGTCCTGCACTACCTGAACTGGTTCTTCAGTTCTTGCACTATCGTGTTTGTTTGTAACCGTGGTGCTGCACCAAAGCCACACTTTCTTGTTTGTTTGTCCTGCACTACCTGGACTGGTTCTTCAGTTCTTGCACTATCGTGTTTGTTTGTAACCGTGGTGCTGCACCAAAGCCACACTTTCTTGTTTGTTTGTCCTGCACTAGCTGTACTGGTTCTTCAG
Organism: Brachyptera putata; assembly: GCA_907164805.1. Classification (NCBI taxonomy): domain Eukaryota; kingdom Metazoa; phylum Arthropoda; class Insecta; order Plecoptera; family Taeniopterygidae; genus Brachyptera; species Brachyptera putata. The sequence goes on from OU015474.1 coordinate 15,242,975, forward strand.
TTCTTGCACTATCGTGTTTGTTTGTAACCGTGGTGCTGCACCAAGCTGCACTTCCCTGTTTGTTTGTCCTGCACTACCTGAACTGGTTCTTCAGTTCTTGCACTATCGTGTTTGTTTGTAACCGTGGTGCTGCACCAAGCTGCACTTTCTAGTTTGTTTGTCCTGCACTATCTGAACTGGTTCTTCAGTTCCTGCACTATCGTGTTTGTTTGTAACCGTGGTGCTGCACCAAGCTGCACTTTCTTGTTTGTTTGTCCTGCACTACCTGAACTGGTTCTTCAGTTCCTGCACTATCGTGTTTGTTTGTAACCGTGGTGCTGCATCAAGCTGCACTTCCCTGTTTGTTTGTCCTGCACTACCTGAACTGGTTCTTCAGTTCTTGCACTATCGTGTTTGTTTGTAACCGTGGTGCTGCACCAAGCTGCACTTCCCTGTTTGTTTGTCCTGCACTACCTGAACTGGTTCTTCAGTTCTTGCACTATCGTGTTTGTTTGTAACCGTGGTGCTGCACCAAAGCCACACTTTCCTGTTTGTTTGTCCTGCACTACCTGAACTGGTTCTTCAGTTCCTGCACTATCGTGTTTGTTTGTAACCGTGGTTCGGCACCAAGCTGCACTTTCTTGTTTGTTTGTCCTGCACTACCTGAACTGGTTCTTCAGTTCCTGCACTATCGTGTTTGTTTGTAACCGTGGTTCGGCACCAAGCTGCACTTCCCTGTTTGTTTGTCCTGCACTACCTGAACTGGTTCTTCAGTTCTTGCACTATCGTGTTTGTTTGTAACCGTGGTGCTGCACCAAAGCCACACTTTCCTGTTTGTTTGTCCTGCACTACCTGGACTGGTTCTTCAGTTCTTGCACTATCGTGTTTGTTTGTAACCGTGGTGCTGCACCAAGCTGCACTATCGTGTTTGTTTGTCCCGGTTCACTTGCACTAGTTCAGGTAGTTCTACACCAGCTGGTGTGCTTAGTTCAGTGCAAGATGGCAGGCGCCAAAATCAAGTTGTAGGCGGACGCTTTGCTGGCTTACTAGTTGTTGACGCTTACATTCGTGTTGATGAGAATGAAAAAATTGAGAGAATTTCAATTTATTTGACGGCTGTCCGCAAAGCGGGGTACCAAGATGGTACAGCGTAATAAAATCAATACATAGAAGCACAATGGTTTCACAGAAGTGATGCAACATTGATTACAAAAAAATCCTGAAATATTATAAAATTAATTCAAATTAAGGGTATATAACAAAAGTATGGAGGTTAAGGGTTGTCATTATTGAATATTCACTATTCATGAATCACATTCCATGATATTTAATATCTCTTTCTCCATCAACGGGTCTGCTTCCATTTCAAAATTCGCGCCTAGGAACCGAAAATTCGTCAATTTCGTGTTTGTTTGTACCTCATCATTTTGGTATCATCTCCTGCACAAAACCCGTAATATGACGTACTTCCTTTTTACACCAGCTTCAGTTCAGGTGGTGCAACACAAACAAACAGGCCTCTAGCAGGGGTGCCCATTGCGTCGATCGCGACGTCTTTTCTAGTCAATCCACTCAATCTAGTATACAATTTGTTTTGAAAATTATTGGAATATCAATAATAAATTATATTGCTATTCCTGGCGCTGGCCTATAGTATGCAAGGAACGCGTGAGAGACGGTTGGGCTACGTCATCACGTGATCAAAGATGGGAGCAACAATGGCCGCCGGGTTGTTTGAATGTGGGGCAAGTCGGGCTGATAGATATGGCAGGAGCGTTGTTTGGACAGCGGCCGCAACTCAACAACCAACAACAACAAACACTGGACTATATTCACATGTCATCGACTAACGTACGCAAACTATAATGTATACAGAGTGAAGAGTTAAACGAAACACAAAGTATTTTAACGACTCGTTAAATAGACTGGGCCAACGCAGAATATGCGATGTAAGATGAGCGAGATGCCTATATGAAGTGTGATCGGAAAATATACACACCTTGATTGGATGAGCGAAGTGAAGGATCAATTTCACTTAACTCGAAAACAAGTTAAATTTCAAATTTCAACTTGGCATGTCTAAAAGTGTCATCATTTAGTGCGGTACCCTATAGTTTTTATGCGCAATCGGTTGCACCACTTCTGAGAAAACTAAGTTTCAAATTTTCGAAATCATCCCCATAAAAATGAGCCGGAGAAGAAATTTCGTGAATAAATCTCCTTCGAAAAAATCACATCTCCACCGATTTCAATATAAAAATGATACACATTATTCCAAACCATCACTGAAATCCAATCAGTCGTTTTGAAGTAAATAATTATTTAATGACATTTTTATACATCGTTCAAAGCTATCGAGAAAACCGATTAAATCCAAGCAACAAGTGTCACCAATTAATGGAGAACGATTAAAACAAGGCCCTCTTCATTATCGAAGAAATTATTGAGAATGAGAAATGAGTATAAAAAGATGGTCTCAAGGTGTATATATGTATACAGCTGTCATCACGTTTCATATAGTAGTCTAATATTACAATATAATATAATATTAAATTGCATCTAATATTTCCTTTATGAGAATAGTCTACGAAATGAACCAACCGAATGGAAAGATTGATTTTCAACTTGAATGCCGTCAAAACATCAACTTGATGTAACTTTTTGAAAGAATTCAATGTCATTTTTGTTAGCTCATCCATCAACGCTTAAACACATAACGCGTTTTCCTAGTACTTTACATACATCTCGCTCATCGTACAACGCATTCTGCGTTTGCCTAGTTTAATAATACTGGGATTGTAGATGTAAGGGATAGGCTTATGAGAATAATAATGATAACTCAGATCTATTGACGTCGAATGAACTACCAATAAGACGGTAAGATGTTAGGTCTTTAAGTCATGGGAAGGAAGCGATCGTTGCCTATATTGTAGAAACCATCCTGGCATCAGCCTAGGCTACATAGATAAACCACGAGAAACCCCTGGTGTTGGGAACCGGGGCTCGATCTACCCTCATCTCCTGGCCACTCGAAGCAAATGCTTCACCACTGAGCTAACAGTGTCGTTTTTTAAAGACGTATATACGTACATATATATATATATATATATATATATATTGGGTTTAACGACGCACTGTTATGATAACTAAGATCTATTGGCGTCGGATGGATGATTAATGAGATGATGGGATGATGAGATGAAGGTTCTTGGGTAATGGGAAGGATAGTGGGAAGGAAGCGGTCATGGCCGACTTATTGTAGGAGCCATCCCGGCATTAGCCTAGACTACAGAGGGAAACCACGAAAAACCCCTGTAAAGATGGACGGCGGCGGGGATCGATCCTCGCCTCCCGGATCACATGAAGCAAGCGCGTTAACCACTGCGCTGCATGTGCCGGTTTTTAAAGACGTATCCACGTCAAAAATCATCCTCGAAATTCCCGAATAAAAACACCAACAATATTTACTGGCCTCACCTCGTGAGTTTATAACATGAAACAGAATGTGAAATAAAAATAACTGGCAACCGAAACTGACAAAGTGTCTATTCTTGTCCCGGCTACCCAAGGTTAGCGTATTTCAGCGAGCCGCGAGGTATTCTTAGCTCGTCTCAGTCGACTATGACTAAGATTAATAAGCTCGCTTCGAGGCAGGCCTGTTTATCCCGCGGGATAATGCCAGGAGACGGTTCATTAGACAACAGGCCCGAGCACGACGTAGTACACAGGGGTGGCGGGGGGGGGGGGGGGGGGGGGGGGGGTGAAGGGGTATTAATAATTCGGTACACGCTTCAGAAACACTGTTTGTTTGGCACATTTTCTAGTTGCTAGAAAAGAAAACATGTACGAGAATTATAACATCATATAGGCCTATTAATTAATTTTTCAGAACACAAAGAAGGATGGAAGAACATTATCAGAAACATTATTTCATGAAAATAAAATAGTTTGACCTCAGTGAGATTCGAACCGGCGACCTTAGGCCTTAGACCCGAGCACGACGTAGTACACAGGGGGGAGGGGGGGGGGGGGGGGGGGTGAAGGGGTATTAATAACGGTACACGCTACAGAAACACTGTTTGTTTGGCACATTATTATAACGCTTTTCTAGTTGCTAGAAGAGAAAACATGTACGAGAATATGATGATAATGTGTCATAGCAACCGAATAAGATGATGTGATTGGCTGACCTTGTGAACAATTAGACGAGCTTTAGCGAGGATTCAATTTGACATACTGAAAAAAATTGGTGTTCGTTTTTTTTTTTTTTCTTTTTGTTTTTTTCATCTTTTTTCGTCGGTTCTTCACAGGTCAAACGACTACAGCTATCAACTTCAAACTTGTTTTCAATACGGTTCCTCATCTAACATAGATCTGTATAGTTTTGTGGCATTATCGGGTGGTAACTTTTTTTTATGAATTTAAGAAATTTCAAAAATACCCATTAGAATAACACGGAGGAAAAAAAAGGAAATACTTCTATTTTCCAAAAAAATGAAATTTTGCGTGGAGTTGAATTACATTTTGGTACACATTTCTGGGAATTTTCAGCTTGATCGGGTCTGCCATTTTAAAGAAAAAACATAAAATGTGCTAAATTGGTACCACTCGAAGTTGTTTTTACACATTTTTATTTTTACCCATACTATTACTATCCGCTCGTCTAACAACGCTTATATGGCGTTTTCCTAGTATTAGATAATTTCATATGATTGGAATTCGCTCGAGTGGCCTAATGTTTTCCTCCCATATCGATCATAGTCGAATACGCTACAAATAATATAATATTACAATAATATACCTTTAATTAGTAGAGTGATAGGCCTACTTATATTTAATGCATATCAGTCCTTATTATTCTCATCCTTGTAGGCTATAATGATGAACTTTGCACCTGCTGTCATTGGAAGAAGTGAACATTGCCTAAGAGACTTAGTTCAAAGTGGAAGACATCAACATTCGTGTGGTTGGATTATTCCTAATACCAATGTTGGTAGTGTCCGGATATATCGCAAAAACGGTTTATATTGTGTTCCGGACTTTCGACAACTGAAGACTTCTATCTGCGGCGAAGAAATGTGGTCACAGACAGCGTAGACCTGGTGTCAAAGTTCATTGCTTTTAATTTGAAATAATAATAAGATGGGGTGGTAAGATCGCCCTTGTGGTGCCCCGTCCAAACGATCCTACTTTCATCCTTAGCCTCAATAGGGGAACAATGATTTGGATCAAGTTTCGATGTTATAGGCCTACATTATTCGCATTCTTTATTCTATTTTTCGAAATTGTTGTGTAAATTCCAGGACAAATTATGTGAAATGAAAACAAAAAGCTGAATTTTGTCGAGAAATGAAACCTCAAACAATATTTGGATCAAACCTAGCCCAGTGGCGCGAGATCTTGGAAAGACCCTTTTGTGTAGGCCTATTCTCATTCTATCATCTGCTCAAGACTTCAGGACTTCATTCGAGATCAATTTATAAGAAATGAATTATGCAATAGAATCACCTTACATATTCTGAATACAAATTTCTAATTAGTTTGAGTTAGTTTCAAGTTTTAAATACGTATTACATTATCAATCTACCATCTGTTACAAACTACTTGTAATAACGAATAAATAAATAAATGAATGAATAATAAATAATAATTATAATTATCAGGCCAAGCTTTCAAATGTAATGCGGAAGACTTTTTATTTTATGAATGTTATTATACCGTAAACGCCTTTTTCAAAAGGTACTATTCCAAATTATATTCAAAAACCAGAAAATCGGATTTGATGATTTCAGACCGAATTTAGATTTAAAACATCAATTTAGAAACTATAGACCCTACTTCATTTGATCACATTTCAATAATAATTGATCTAAATTTGAAGTATCTTTTAAGTGGAAATAATAACATGTCGACTATTTTACCATGTAAAATCATAATCTGACAATAATGAATATTATTATTATTATTATTATTATTATTATTATTATTATTAGCATAGCTAGCCCTCTCAATGACTTTGACAACAATGTATCTAATGTAGTAAACAGCAGTACAACCGATAATATAGAGGAATGGCTCTACTTGAATAAAGGAATTTCCATATTACATCTTAATATTAGATCGATTCATAACAAATGGAGCGAGTTACAATTACAACTGAGGAAAAAGAATTTTGATATACTCATTTTGAGTGAGGTTTTTATGAATAACAGCGATTCGAGATACAGTTTAGTAGGTTACACATCATATTTTAAACTACGAATAAATAAACGAGGTGGTGGAATAGCTTTATTCATTAAAAATGACTTCCATTTTGAAGAGAACCCATTTGAACTTTTTTCATGTGAAGGGATATTGGGTACGATAACATTGAATGACAACACAAGTTTTGTTTTATTAGCATTGTATAGACCTCCTATTGGAAATAGATATTCTTTCGTTAGGGAAATTGAGGAAATTATAAGTCACTTGGAGAGAGAGAAAAAATACAATGTAATTTTAATAGGAGATATCAATCTAGATATTCTAGATGAGAATGATCTCGTTATCAACGAATACTTAACCTTATTAGCTTCAAGTGGATTCTATAAATGTATTGGTGACGCCACCCGTGAAGAATATCGAAATTCCGTGTTATCTAGCACTTGTATTGACCATATTTTTGTTAAATTCAAAAGAGCTTTATTAAATTCAGTAATATATAAAACTAAATTGTCAGACCACTACTTGATTGGCATAAACCTAAAACTCAATAACGCTACTGGAAATAATGTTGTTGTTGGTGAATCAGTGTCTAATATTAAACGTTTACAAGAAAAGAAATTAATCAGACTCTTGGAAGATATTGACTGGAACTCTGGCATTAATACTGACGACTGTAATAACATATATAATGATATTGAACTCTGCTTCAATAAGTGTTATGACCAAGCGTCATATGTAGTACGAGGTGAGCCGACAAGGAGAAGACATGCCAACAGCTGGATGTCGGACAATTTGTTGAGTATTGTATTCGAACGTGACAAATTATTCAAGAAATGGAAAAACTGTAAAAATTTCTTGTTAAAAGAGGTTTATCGAGATGATTATAAAAAGCAGCGAAATCTAGTGAATAAACGAATTAAATATAGCAGAATACTATTTTATAAACAATCTATAGAAAACTCACGTAACAATCTGAAAGAAACGTGGCAAATAATCAATGAAGTTAATGGTAAGAAGAAGAAAGCCTCAGTAGATGATGTCATTCGATTATATTTAGGCAAAACGCAAACAAGTGAAACCATTGTTGAGAAGTTTGCAGATTCGTTTGTAAATGACGTCAAAAATATATTACATACTTGTGATACCTGTACTATAAACGAAATAGAACTTGATCGTAGCTTACAATTGCAATCTATGTATTTTCCGCCCATAAGTGTATCTCACGTCAAGTCTGTCATTAATGCCATGGATAGTAAAAAACAACCTGGTATAGATAACATTAGAGTTGTTGATTTAAAAAATGTAGTTGATAAAATAAGTCCTGTAATTGCTCATCTCGTAAATGTATCAGTGGGTACAGGTGTAGTACCTGAAAAATTGAAAATATCTACTGTAAAACCTATATAAGAAGGGTGGCCACTTGTTATACACTAATTATCGTCCTATTTCGTTACTACCTGTTGTAGAAAAAATAATGGAGAGATATTGTGTTGCTGTGAACCTCAATATATATTTAGAAAAGTACAAACTAATAAATGATTCACAGTTTGGCTTTCAAAAAGGAAAAAGCACCTCTGATTTATTCGAGATATTTTCGGATTTTGTAAATTCTAAATTAAATACTAATAAACACGTAATAGCACTATTCATAGATTTTTCGAAAGCGTTTGATACACTCAATCATAATAAACTAGTGGATCTCTCAATAATATAGGTATAAGAGGGCCACTACTTGTTTGGTTTGTGAATTATCTCGAAAACAGACGTTTTATTGTTAGAGTTAATGATGTCTTCAGTATACCAAAGAATGTTAATACTGGAGTCCCACAAGGGTCAATTTTGGGACCCATTCTTTACTTGATTTATGTTAATAATTTATTCAAAGTTGCTAAAAAATGTAAAATGTTGATGTACGCTGACGATACAGTCATATTATCCTGTCACCATGAGCTCACAGTAGCAGAAGAATATTTGCAATCAGATTTTACACAAATATTGTATTGGACTCATGACAACGATCTAATAATTAACCCTAACAAGACTAAATTAGTTCACATATGCACTCCATTCAACAGAGATTTGGATCAACCTGTGAAAATTACTTGTCATTCAACTACTTGCTTACACAGTGTATGTAAAAATAGTCCCTGTCAGGAATATTCATGTAGCAATATAGAAAATGTATCTACACATATTTATTTAGGCGTAGTAGTTGATCGCCTGTTCTCATGGAAACCTCATATTGACTCTCTTTGCAGACGTTTACGTTCATGTTCTTTCAATTGCACAACTTAAAATATATATTACCTTTCAGAACTTTGAAATCGGTATACAGTGCAATTGCTGAATCAATAATGTTGTACGGCTTACTATCATGGGGAAATGCTTCGTACAGTCATTTAAATAAATTAACATCAATCCAGAATAGAATGATCAAGATTTTGACCCCCGTACACACAAAGGAAAAACGTTTTACTGATTCAATTGACCTTTTTATCAACAATGCCATTTACTACCATTAGTCAAACTATTTGAATATAGATTCATTTTGAAGCACTTTTTCTGCGATGAATACAAAATATTACAAGCCCATAATTTCAATACTCGCCTTCAGCTACAAACCACATATAAAATTCCTTCCTATATAAATAAATACGGCAAAAGACAGCTCAGTGTAGCAGTACCTACTACTTTCAACAAATTCCTATTCATATAAGGAATCTTAATAAATATTCTATTATCAAACATGCATTGAAAAACTGGATGTTGAACCCTTAGCGACTCTGTTCATGAATGTCCATTTAAAATCTAAAACTGGCGACGTAAGTTCAAACAATTGAAAACTTTAGTTGGTGATGTTTCTGTATCAAATTCTGTAATAGTAGGGCCTATAGGATTTTTTTTTTTAATATCATTAATATTCTAGTGATTTTGTTTTGATGTTTCCTAATGATGTATTTATAGTTTATGATTCTCAGTATCACACTCATGTTGTTTCTAGGCTAATTCGGAAATCTTTAAATAGATAATCTGCAGAATCTTATTAATATTGTTCACTATTTACCACACTAACATTGTTCTACACTGTATGATGCACAATTTGCAATATATTACATAATATATTGATTAATCCCACAGTCAAGCCTCAATGGCTTTGTGGGAATTGAAGATGTAAAATATGTAAATTGATATTTTAATGTGTGAATAAAAAAAAAAAAAAAAAAAAAATATCATCATTATTATTATTATTATTATTATTATTATTATTATTATTATTATTATTATTATTATTATTACTATTATTATAATTATTATTTTATTATTCTATCATGCGCAGCCGCAGTCATCGCGCGACGACGTTACGCCCACGTCTCCGAACAAAGACAACTAGAGAGTTTTTGTACCACCTCTAAAAGTGAAACGGACAAACACTGTCCCTCATTGGCCGAGTACCAACTCCGGAATAGATTCATACAATTATTTTAATTCAATTTGAAATCGGGTGATTAAGTATAATGTATTAGGTGAACGGTCAATATCCCCGCCGTGGCAATGGATGTGGGTCGAGGTTGCCCGGGAGAGTGTCAGTTAGTGACACGCGGATTCACGCCCATTATAGTGTGATTATTAGACGAGCTTTAGCGAGGATTCAATTTGACATACTGAAAAAAATTGGTGTTCGTTTTTATTTTTTTATTTTTTTTTATATATATATGTTGTTTTGTCGGTTCTCCACAGGTCAAACGGCTACAGCTATCAACTTTGAACTTGTTTTCAATATGGTTCCTCATTCAACTTAGATCTGTATAGTTTTGTGGCATTATCGGGTAGTAACTTTTTGTTTAATGAATTTTAGAAATTTCATAAATACCCATTAGAATAACATGGCGGAAAAAAAAAGAAAATATTTTTATGTTCCAAAAAATCAAATTTTGCGTGAAGTTGAATTACATTTTGATACACATTTCTAAAAAATCTCAGCTTGATCGGGTCAGCCATTTTGAAGAAAAAACATAAAATGTGCTAAATTGGTAGCACTCGAAGCAGTTCTTAACCATTACTACCCATACTATTGCTATTCGCTCGTCTAACAACGCATATATGGCGTTTTCCTAATAGATATTTCAATGATGTCGTTGTTACCGCGGATGGCTTAAGGTGACTCATGTGAAGACAACGCCATGCCGTGTCTAGGCTCACGTGGGCGCTGGGTGATTTACCGGCGCCAGGTGGCAGCACCGCCGACGTCACGTCATTCTCTGGCGTCGCGACGGAGAGAGGGGAGGGGGGGACAAAAGGTTACGCGAGCAAGACCGGACAATTAGATGTAAGATCAAACACGTTGCAGAGGCTGCGTATTTGGAGCACGGCTGATGAGCAGGGCTGAGATTTATTAGGAAAACGCCATATATGCGTTGTTAGACGAGCGGATAGTAATAGTATGGGTGAAAACTGCTTCGAGTGGTACCAATTTAGCACATTTTATGTTTTTTCTTTAAAACGGCTGACACGATCGAGCTGAAAGGTTCTAGAAATGTCTATCAGAATGTATTTCAACTTCATGCAAAATTTCATTTTTTTGGAAAAAAAATATTTTCTTTTTTTTACGCTAACGGGTATTTTTGAAATTTTTAAAATTCATAAAAAAACGTTACCACCCGATAATGCCACAAAACTATACAGATCTAAGTTAGATGAGGAACCATATTGAAAAAAAGTTTGAAGTTGATAGCTGTAGCCGTTTGACCTGTGGAGAACCGACAAAAAAACATGAGAAAAAAAAATGAAAACGAACATCAATTCTTTTCAGTATGTCAAATTGAATCCTCGCTAAAGCTCGTCTGATTCGGCAAACGCAGAATGTGCGTTGTAGGATGAGCGAGATATCTAGAAAGTAAAATCTAAAACCCTACACACCTTGGTCATATAAAATATACTTCATTCGATACCAACGAATCTAGAGAGCCGTGAATTAACAATGCAACATTTTTCTGCTAATTTCTATTATTTGATGAACAAAAAACATGTATCACATTGTTTTCTTCGAAACGGCCGGTCTGAATTGCATACACATATTTGATTATGTGTATAATTTCCGTGTTTACATTTGAGGAAAATTTGAATTGTAGCCTATTGGAGAGATTTTATTTTTAAATTTTTTTCTGCCCGGCTTATCTTATTGGGTTTTTACAAACTTTGAGAAGATGTTTCACAAAAATGGTCCAACCAATTTGACCCCAAAACTATACAGTTCTAAGTTGGATAAGTTTGCGTATACAGAAAAAGTTTCGCGTCAATCGGTCAAACCCTGTGACCTGTGCAGTGCCCACAAACAAACAAACAGACAAAGCTCCGTAAGAGTTGAGTGGAAATCTTCGCTAACGCGTTCTCATCTAATTAGGCTCTTGCGAGTGTTTCTGGTGCGAGGTGGAAGACGTGGAAAAGGTGGAGGGGGAAGAGGAGGAGGTGGAAGAGGAAGAAGTGGAAGAGGTGGAAGAAGGGAGATGGTTTGAACGGGAGAAAGCAGGGCTGTTGACAGAATGTGCGACGTAGAAAATGAGTAACCTCACCTACATGTGTGTTCTAGCGTAAACTAGGCCAATGCCACGTAGAATACTTTTCTTTGTTACGTAGGAACTACTTTACTTGCAGAGAAGTCAATCTTGATTCAGTTGCTTCAGAACATTATTCAAGCACTATAAGAGTAAACAGCTACTCATCAATGTAGACATGTTATTATTATTATTATTATTATTATTATTATTATTATTATTATTATTATTATTACTACTATTATTACTATAATAATTGTTAATGGATTACTAAAAATGACCAAAATTGAGAACAATAATAAGAAATACTTGCTTGTATAATTAATCACACTATGTTGGTTTTTATTATTTTGCAATCTGCCTTTTTATTTATTATTCAATCACATTATCCAAAACTAGACATGTACTTTTTGTTATTTAGCTGATGTTATTATTAATCTATATCAGTTATCTCAGCTTTCCAGATGTTTATATTGAAATGAATATTATATATATATTAACATTGAGTAGACCCACAGACAAGTCGAAACTTATGTGACTTTGTGGGTCTACGATATCATTATAATTATAACTTATATGTAAATAAAACACACCTTAAAAAAAAATTGCTAGTTACTTTTTTGTTATTATTATTAGATGAGCGTAGCGAAGATTTTCATTCCATATACCGAAAAATTTTGGGCTTGGTTTTTATTTTTTTTATTTTTTATTTTTTTTTGTTTTTATGTGTGTAATTTTGTACGCGGCATACAGGTCAGGAAAAAGTTTCAATCAACTCGAAACTTTTTTTACAAATTGGTGTTTTACCAGAATAGGTTGGGATTGTTTTTCAGAAAAATCGGTCTAACGGATTTTCCGGAAAAAAATCGGAAAGTATGGAAATTCCCCATAAGAATAGGCCAGGGGAGAAATACTTGGAATTTTATTTTTTTCAAAAGCTCTCAAATTTATACTGAGTGTGGAAAGATCTATCATACCTATTTTAAGCGATTTATGGAACAATCGGATGTGAAATAACGAAGAAAACGCATTTTTAATGTACTTTTTTACACATCAATAAGAGCAATTAAGAAAGCAATTAAGGAACTATTAAATATGAGCAACAAGTGTCACCAATAAATTAAAACGTTTAAAATCTGTGATGTATATGAAGAAGGCACTGGTTTGATTGTTTGGAAACCAAGGTCCATATACCAACAGACGGCCGTGGTTTTTAAACCTTTGAAGTGATCCATGGCCTGTATATGTACATTGAGCTGACAAAATGTTCTTAATTCTACATTTCCATACTTCTAAGCTCATCTCACAACGCATATAAGGCGTTTTCCTAGTTACTATCATTATAATTCTCTCTATAGTTACTTTTTTGTTATCATTATTACTATCATTATAATTCTCTGTAGTTACTTTTTTGTTATCATTATTACTATCATTATAATTCTCATTCCTATCATCATTATGATTATTTCAATTATCATTAATATTATCACTATTATTATTGAAATGTATGTATGTAAGTGTGAAATGTAGGCCTACGTGATACTGAAGTATCCATTGAATAGAGCTTCATTTTCTTTTTTCTCTTCAGGAATTTATATGAACACAAAATTATTCATTCATTTTTCTCCTGCTCTTCTCTAATAACACTAAGAGAACAGTGTGTTTATTTTTATTTCTACCATTGGGCTTAAGACCTATTTCATTATTCAAAAAGTAACACTTTTCTCATATTGTCTTCCGATTTATTCGGTTAGTTTTTAGGCCAAATATAGATTTCCTTCAAATTATTTAGACTTGATATTTATTTTCAATCTGTAGTATTCTTATGTATAAAATGTTCGTAGACCCGCAGACAAGCCAACTTTTTGTGACTTTGCGGGTCTACAAATTGTACCTAATCTATGTAAACATATGAATAAAAATCCTTGAAAATGAAATAATGGCAGGTGAAATATATTTGAGACAGCAATAGACTCACTATTGAGGGTAAGGCCTATTAGTATCTGTTCGGCAATGGTTGCCAGTTGTGACGTCTTCTCGATGGTAGTCGGGGTGCCGCTGCTCTAGTGGAGATGGGGGGGAGGGGTAAAGGGAAAGTATAGGGCGCCACGTTATTTGAAAGTTCAAGAGAAAATAACGAAATCTCGAAAATAATAATGGAAACAAGACGGCTATATTCTCGAAATAATACAAAATTCCATAACAAAATACAATAACAAAATATCATAACAAAACACAATAACAAAATACAATAATCCAACAGGTCGCCTTGCAATTGGGAATATTGAATAATCTCCGTGAATATTAATAAGACCAACTAGACACTGTTCAATGGCATTACTTCAATGCAACAATAATATACATAAACATAAAAAACAAACAAGTTGATAATGTTATTTAGAAAATGAAAATAATATGCAAACCAACGTGACGTGCTTGTCCGCTCTTGTCCGTGGTTTCCACGGTCGAGGCCGTTGTTGAGGACGAACACCGATGATGCGTCGAGTTAGGGGCGGGGGAAAGGGGTATGATGACGTCGATTTGGACCACACGCTATACGCCTCGGTGAATGACTCCACTTCACAGCCAAACACTCGATATTGCCATATTATGGTCAAACTAACATCCAACACTTCTAGACGCAGATAATATTCAAGTTATTTGCATATAACGAATAAAGATAACAATATACAACAATTCCACAACTGGAAATCAATAAACCCGTGCTAGTAGTAATAGAATTCCGGCACTGCCGTTAATCACCAACAACAATACTCGAAACTCTCTTCTCGCTTGGTCGCGTACGTCCTTACGCGTCCCCAAGATACAACTGACCTAACCGGGTCTCGAATAACAACTATGTCGAAGGCCCTCACGGCCAACCCCTCAACTAAATACATTACTGTGGCGTAGGGTCAGGGGTAGGTAATTAGGTAGTGGGTAAAATGAGTAAATGACGGGTTACAAATCTCCCTCTTTCCTCCTAGAAAGGTGTTAGTTACACCGGTTCTAGGATGACGGACCACCACCGTCAGCTTCTTCGTCATCGTTCGTAGGATTCGGTTTCGGTGTGTGTAGGCCTATAAATCTCGTACATGCCAATTTCCGACTGACCTACCTGATTCATCCATCAGTTAGTAGACTAAATCCGAAATCTTCTTCTTCACTCTGCACTGTACATATTTCGGGGCGAGTTTACTAGAGAAGAAGTTCGCCGCATCCGATAAGTATTGCGTCTTTTTCCAAACTATATCTCCTTCTCGATATACCAGGGGCCGTCGTCGTAAGTTGTAGATGCGGCTGTTCTTTTCGTAGCTCCTTCGCAACCGATCTTTCACTTCTTCGTAAATTGTCGGTAATTCTTTCACCTGGTTCCCTCTCGCTTCTCTCGAACCGATTAGGGGGACGAAACCCTCTTCCGGTACTTCAGGGTGGGTCGATCCTGACAAAGTAACCTGTCTACCAAAGTTTAGGTAAACTGGGCTATACCCGGTTACTTCGTGCGTAGCCGTGCGTATGGCATAGCCAAGCTGAGGTAGCCGCTTATCCCAATGGCGGTGGTTGTCTTTTACATATGCTGCAATCATGGTTTTCAGCACTCGGTTAATCCTTTCGGTGGGATTAGATTGCGGGTGGTAGTTAGGGTTGTAGAGTATCTTGCAGTCATATTCTTCCATTTTTTTCTCGAAAATGTCACTCGTATACTGCTTTCCATTGTCGCATATCAGGTATTTAGGCGCGCCGTAGATTAAGAAGACGTCTTCTTCTAAATGACGAGTAACAGCCTGTGCCGTGGCCTGACGCAGAGGAAACATTAGAGCATACTTTGTGAAAGTATCCGCGACCACTAAGAGGAAACGGTTCTGTTTTGTCGAAGCAGGAAACGGTCCCATCAAATCCGTAGATACCATTTGCCATGGTTGACTCACTACCCTCTGACCTCCCATTAGCCCTGCTGGCTTGACTTGTTCTGGCTTTAATTGGAGACATATCTTGCAGTGTCGTACGTAGCGTGATATGTCCGATGCCATTCCCGGCCAATAATAATGCTCTGCAACCCTCTTGATCGTTTTGAAAGCCCCTAGATGACCAGCAGTGGGCCTATCATGGCACTCTTCAAGCACTTTGTCTCTCAAACTCTTTGGTATGATCAATTTCCACTCCTGATCGTCTGGTCCAGGTAGTAGACTTCGCCGTCGGTCGATAACGTGTTTGTACAAATTTCCATCGTGGAGTCTCCAATTAGGGTATTTTTGCGGTTCGGTCTCCACCCGTTCAACCATACGACAATACCAAGGATCACGGTCCTGTTCTTCCACCTTTATGAGAGACAGAGAAAATGCCCGTGACAAGGCGTCGGGAACCGCGTGGTTCTTCCCTGGTCTATGCTCAATTTTAAAAGTATACTGTTGAAGGCGCACTGCCCATCGTGCAAGACGGCCACGAGGGTCCTTCAAATTGTGAAGCCATATCAATGAATGATGGTCGGTTATGACGGTGAAGCTAGCCCCTTCCAGGTAGGGACGGAACTTTTCAATTGCCCACACTACCGCTAGACATTCCTGCTCGGTGGTAGAGTAGTTACGTTCAGCTTTAGTCAAACTCCTACTTGCATATGCAACTACCTTTTCTCCATCGGGAAGTTCTTGCGAGATCACGGCCCCTAGTCCAACCGAGGAGGCATCCGTCTGAACTGTAAAAGGAAGGTCAAATGCCGGGCAGGTGAGGAGAGGCGCTTCAACAAGGTCCTTCTGAATTTTCCTGAACGAGTCTTCTTGTTCAGGACCCCAGAAAAATGCTTTCTTCTTACTATTCTTCCGGGTTCCTTTCGTTAGCTCATTCAGGGCGGCCATTTTAGTAGCGAAGTTAGCAATGAATCTCCGGTACCAACTTGCCAAACCAACAAACCGCTTGACTTCGGTCACGCTTGTCGGAGTTGGATAATTAAGTATACATGAAACCTTTTCGGGATCAACATGGAGTCCATCTTTATCGACAATATAACCCAGATACTTCAGGCTAGAGCGACAAAATTGACACTTGTTTCGATTTAAGGAGAGACCAGCCATCTGCAATTTGCTGATCACTCTCTCCAAAATCCCCAAATGTTGATCGAAGGTGGGGGTAATTATGACTACGTCATCTAAGTATACGAAGACATGAGGCTCTAATTCGGGACCCAGTACGCGGTCAATCAACCTCTGCCAGGTCGCCGGAGCATTGTGTAATCCGAACGGCATACGTCGGAAGTGGTATAATCCTCGACCGGGGACAGCAAACGCGGTCTTCTCCTTACTGGATTCCTCCACCTTCACTTGCCAGTAAGCTGATTTCAAATCTAGCGTGGATATAACTCGTGCATCACGTAGCTGATCGAGTATAGCAGTGACGTACGGCAACGGGTACGCGTCCTTCGTGACCGCATTCAGTTTCCTGAAATCTACACAGAATCTATACGATTTACCATCACGTTTCGCTATGAGCAAGAGAGGTGAGCTCCACGGACTGTTTGATGGCTCCACTACTCCGCTCCTCAGCATCTCGTCTAACTCAACATTTATTTGACGCTGAACGATTGGCGAAACAGGATAGTAACGTTGCTTTATCGGTGCAGAGTCACCGGTGTCGATATAGTGCTCCACTAAGGTAGTACAGCCGAGTTGGCCCTGCTCATCGTCCGGTAAGTGTTTACTCAACATTGCCTCAAGTGCGTAGCTTTGTTCTTGATTTAGGAATTCGGTCGAGGTTTCTGTCGTGGCTACCGTTGGTCCGTCGAGGTGAGAATCAAACATCCACGCCCCCTGATCCAAGTTTGGTATCACTTTGAAGGTTTTCCAAAAATCCCAACCCAAAATGAGGCTCGTTGTCACTGACGGTACTACTAAGACGGAGATAATTCGCATTTGGCCCTTTAACTCCAAGGGCAACGCGACACTCCCCAAAATATCACAACGGTGACCATCTGCTAGTTTCGCTACCGCAGTATCTACGCGACTGAGCAAAAGATTGGGATTTTTCACGAATTCCCAGCCACTTCCTCCCAATATGGTCCGCGAAGCGCCTGAATCCAATAGACCCAACATCTCTCTCCCAAATATCTTCACCCGGAGATACGGTCGTTCGTCACCTCGAACTGCGGCAAGAATGTGCCCTAATCGTGTAGATAACGTACTTATCGTTACGGTGTCAAGCCAAGTTAACCATTCATCTTTGGCAGCCGGTCCATTGCGGGCATGCGCAGAGGACGATGACCGACTTATCGCCTTGCGTTGTCGTTTCCCGAATCGCGACCAGAACATAAGGGACAGGTGTATCTAGTGACTGTTTTCTTTCCGCAAGTCCAACAGAAAACCTTAGGTTCTTCTGGGCAACGGTTAAACCTGTGGTTTCGATCGCCACAATTCCAGCACGCAGATTTATCTGACAGAAAAGCAGGACTTGCATCTCCCCTTGGCTTCTGAACATCACATTCTGCTAGGTGAGGTCTAGGTCGAGCATGATAAGCGAGGTCTGGTTCCAAACAATCTTTCCTTCCGGATGGAGGAGGCCTGAACTTCTCCATTCGTATCTTACTCTCTTCTAAAATACGGGTGATCGATGAAAGCTCCCTTACGGAATTGACAGGATGAAGACAGAGACGATCCGTGTAATACGGTAATAAATTTCGTAATAGAATCTTCAATTTCTCTTCTTCGGTCGGGGGTTTTGCGAGACGCGAAAACAAATTGGTCATCACGGCTAAATAAAGACCAACCTTCTCTTCACTACCCTGGGTCCTTGCACGGATTTCATCCCACAAGTTCTCTTCGTAGTCTACCGGTTGAAACTCGCTTTTCAAGGATTTGGATAATCCCACCCACGACTGGAGATCCTTCTTCACTGCCCTAAACCAGATTAAAGCCGAATCGGTGAAAAAATCAATCGCTGAGGAAAATAAATCCTCTGGTGGGACATTGCGTGCTTCCCTCAACTCCTCTACGCGCTCAAGAAAAGCGTTTGCACTTAGTCCATGGCCATCCCCCGAAAATGTAACTCCCCACTTGATCACAGGAATTTGTTTTCGAATAACTCCATTTCCTTGAGCGGCATGGTCAACACTCCTCCTAAGGTTAACTAGTCTGTTAGCCAGCTCGCGAATGTTTCGTTCCTCTTCACTGTCAGACTCGTGAGTCTGAGACTCGTCATGTCCAGTACTGCTAGTAATCTTGCCAGACAAATTTTCGAAAATAGCTACGGTTCCTTGAATCAGGGTAGATTTAGTAGTCGAGACCGTCTCATCATCTGGTTTAATCCTTTCTAATCGGCGCAACAAATGCGCTAGGCGTACATCCAACCGACGGTAATCAGTGTCCGCTCGAGTGGTACCAGCGAAAGACTCTACCCCTAACTTCAAGTCAGTCAACTTGGTTTGGCAGACCGTCAGCTCTTCAGTAGGGTCCAAAGTTGTATGAATGGGTCCTAGCGAACGTCCCGCCTGTTCAAGTTTCAACAGAGAGGCAAGTAACTTCTTCATCTCGCCCACTGTTGACACATCTGTCACGCCTCGAATTTTCAACTCGTACTCAATCTCGTCACGTGTCAGCCTAGTATAATCCATCTTATTTCGTGTAATCAGGATATTTGTAATTGTAATTCAATGTTTAAATGCCCCACGTTGGGCGCCAATTTTGTGACGTCTTCTCGATAGTAGTCGGGGTGCCGCTGCTCTAGTGGAGATGGGGGGGAGGGGTGAAGGGAAAGTATAGGGCGCCACGTTATTTGAAAGTTCAAGAGAAAATAACGAAATCTCGAAATAATAATGGAAACAAGACGGCTATATTCTCGAAATAATACAAAATTCCATAACAAAATATAATAACAAAATATCATAACAAAACACAATAACAAAATACAATAATCCAACAGGTCGCCTTGCAATTGGGAATATTGAATAATCTCCGTGAATATTAATAAGACCAACTAGACACTGTTCAATGGCATTACTTCAATGCAACAATAATATACATAAACATAAAAAAACAAACAAGTTGATAATGTTATTTAGAAAATGAAAATAATATGCAAACCAACGTGACGTGCTTGTCCGCTCTTGTCCGTGGTTTCCACGGTCGAGGCCGTTGTTGAGGACGAACACCGATGATGCGTCGAGTTAGGGGCGGGGGAAAGGGGTATGATGACGTCGATTTGGACCACACGCTATACGCCTCGGTGAATGACTCCACTTCACAGCCAAACACTCGATATTGCCATATTATGGTCAAACTAACATCCAACACTTCTAGACGCAGATTATATTCAAGTTATTTGCATATAACGAATAAAGATAACAATATACAACAATTCCACAACTGGAAATCAATAAACCCGTGCTAGTAGTAATAGAATTCCGGCACTGCCGTTAATCACCAACAACAATACTCAAAACTCTCTTCTCGCTTGGTCGCGTACGTCCTTACGCGTCCCCAAGATACAACTGACCTAACCGGGTCTCGAATAACAACTATGTCGAAGGCCCTCACGGCCAACCCCTCAACTAAATACATTACTGTGGCGTAGGGTCAGGGGTAGGTAATTAGGTAGTGGGTAAAATGAGTAAATGACGGGTTACACAGTTAGGCGGTCCGTCACGGTACAGATTCACCCCTGGACGAAACATTCTACAAGCTTCTCTACGAGTAGGCCTATGTGGAGACATAATGTGGGACCAAAAATCTTTTTTCATAAAAATATTTTTCCAAAAACTGTCATGAGAATAGAAAAGGGTGAAATGTCTGCAGAATATTATTGTTCTTCTAATAAATGCATGATTCTACCCAAGTTTGGAGGATTTGTGTACGTCACATTCAGATATTGCCATGACATAAACCATGACATGGTATACATGGTATGGCCATGACATATAGGAGTAATATCTCGGTAGCTCAGTGAGTGAGCACCGGACCGGCAATCTAAAGGTCCCGGGTTCGATTCCCGGTCGAGACGTATCTTTTACGACATGGCTAAAGTATCCCACACATCTCGATATTGGATCGTATCCAAGAAGTTTAATTATCATATATATATAAATATATATATATATATATATATATATTTATTTATTTATTTATAGGCCTACACACACACATATATATTTTATATATATATATATATATATATATATATTTATATATATATATATATATATATATATATATATATATATATATATATATATATATATATATATATTTATATATATATATAAATATATATATATATATATATATATATATATATATATATATATATATATATATATATATATATATACAAGATTGATTGCTAGTTTTAGTGCGGACAGTTTCCTCCATGCAGAACGGATTTCAGTGTGGCTTGATCGACTACCTCATGTGTGTGTGTGAGAACAATGCCGGCACGTGACCCTGATCTAGAAACCCAGTTGGCTAGGGCAGCTGTGCTCGCCACGGCACGGTACAGGTGTTGCGGGACAACCAACACTGAGATATTCAGGGATATACAAGAAGTGTGGCCGTTAATTTGAGGGGCATTCACGGTGCTTAGACTAATCGAGAAATCAATATTTACTATTTTTTTACATTTTCAAAACCAGTGTAATTGAATGAAAAGTTCACATCTCCAAGATAATTGTATGCTCTCTGATTAATATGACATTTTATTTTGGTCAATTCGATCAGTTTTGAGATAATATGTCAATGAATTTCATTACATTCTTTTTATTCATTGACGTATTATCTTAAAACTGATTGAATTCACTGAAATAGAATATCATATTAATTAAAGAGCATACAATCATCTTGGAGATGTAAACTTTTCATTCAATTAAAATGGTTTTTGAACATGAGAAAATATTAGTGAAGGTGAATTTCTCTATTTTTATAGGCCCCGTGCATGAACCTCTTTATTTTGGGGGGTATTAATCCGTCAGATACATTTTGATGACCTTGACATTTCAGCGAGATGATTTTATTGACACCATAGAAATAGTTGACAATAATATGTTTTTTCTTATCATTAGTCCATTCAAAAACTGAAATCTTTGCGATTCGGATCAAATTTCTACAATCATTCTTATTTTTATTTTCAATCAATGTAAATGTGTACTGCAATGTACTACAGACAGTGATTGATTTTGCCCAGAGTGGGGAATGGTGACGATAGAATTGATTTGTTGGTTCTGTCAGTGATTTGACGAATACAATATGAAAAACACGACTTGATGGATATTATGCTAATATTGTCAACGACCATAGATTTGCTTTTTAATGACATTACTTCTCTGAAGATGAAGTTTTCTTCAGCATGTCGTATAGACGATTTGTGATTTGTGTAACCTGTATGACATATTAGTTAGCACTATTCATTACAAACCTAATATATATTGTTATTTATTCACCTCATAATACTGCAGGGTCAGGTATATTTTTCTTTCAATTACCATGTATAAAACTAGTTTAGATTATTGTACCCAAGGTAGACAGCTCAGGTCATTTCATTTATATTTTTGATATTATCTTATTGGTAGATATATTTAGAATATGTTGTCATTTTGTTTCATCTCTGTGATTGGCTGTTGATGAGGTCAGTAGCAATCACAGAGTTTTCCAGGTAAATCATGTACCTAGGGTAGAGCACTTGATGGTGGACCATTCAAATAGGAGGTTCTAGATTAGAGATATGACTTAACAGTGTATAAATAAATACGTCAACTGTAGATACATGATATGTATGTTATTTAGAAGAAATAAATACATCATTTGATTAACATTATAATTATTTTAATTATTATTTGACTAACACGCGGAGTAAGAAGTGTAAAGTTAGACGATACTGAGCTCTCGTTAACACATCGGTATTAATTTGAAGTTTATTCATGTCATTGCGTATTGCTAGTAGACTATCATTATTGGTTTCACACAATGTGACGGAATGTTGATTTATCGCTGTCTTTTGTGTTCACGGTTCTATCTTGTCATCCTTCGCCGTCATGAGTGTGTCTAGTTTATATGGCGGTGACTATATTGTATAATCTCATATATAGAAAGCTCGCGTCACATGATAGAGGATGAACTCCTCCGAAACGGCTCGACCGAGTGTCGTGAAATTCCTCGCGCACATTCGATAGGGCTGGTAGAAGGTCCTAAAGTATACGAGATCTTCCGCCAAGCTTTCTCCTATGAGCAATATACAAACAATTGGCACTTCAAGGACAACACCAGTAATGACGTTGTTCAATGACATTGACGGCGTTGCTCAATGTTACTCAACGTTACTCACCATTTGCGCTAGATAGCGTAACAACCAACATTCACTACAAATCACTTCGACGGCAGAACAACGTTTGCCGAGTCAGCTAGTGTTTTATAAACATACAACTATTTGCCTAATAATTATCATCTTCAATCCACTCATCTTTATCTCCTCTATCGCTCATACTTTCCACTCACACTCCTATATTAATCATTTCAGAAGGGTTTTCCCAACTTCTACGTCATTCATTATTCATACAAATTAAGATGAAATAAGTCGATTAATTAAATCTTGGTGAAAATCCATTGCATGTAAGGCCCTCTCGATTGCATTATAGCTGATTGATATTCTCCATAAATCAATCCACGGCGAATGAGAATGTTTACACTCAAACATTCCTTCCTATGAAATCACTTACCAACTTCTGAGAAATAATTGTCCTCATGTGTACCCGTGCGATCACGTGACCACGTATCGGTGCCAACTTTCGTCTGGAGTTCCCGCTAAAAGTTTCGGACATTTTCCCAACATACTTTCCATCCTACAAAACACTCGTCAACATATCGCTACTCGATATGTGTACAGGAATTATGATAGAAGCTGGATATGAGCTCACTTTGAGAATTATGTACGGAGATAACAATTCACTGAGAACATATATTGAACTTGATAATAATTAGAGACAAAATTTCAATGGCAATAATTTATCCTCTCGATCAAAAGAATATATAAGATTACGAATGAATGGGAGCCAATTGAGCGAAATGGCAGGTTTTTGATGACAACTTTCTAACGATATCAACGGTCTACAAACATATCGTCATGGTATGATAGTTGATATCGCACAATTGACAAATGTATACAACATATTTTCTTCCATCTGTATACGTTTTATATTAATACCACATGAGTTGAAAAGGTTCCTTAAACCATCTCCAAAGAATGTGAAATATCTGAGTCTTTCCCGTATAATTGTTCTGATATCAGACCGTTCATAAGTTATATCACAAAGTACTAAGGACGTGTCCGAATTGCAATGCTACTTGACTAGACATGTACTCCTGTACTTGTACTTCTGCATGTGAACTCGCATTTCAGACAGTCCAGCAAGTATTCTATAACAACAACACCATCTAGTGACACCGAGCTTATGGCGGGAACTGTTATAACCTCACTTTTGCCTATTTATTAGAATAAAACAGGGATATTTCCCATAATAAGTGATAAGTTCCGCACAAATAGAAAGCTGCTACTTTATTACAGAAATGAAATCACATCTTTTTGTGTGTTTCTGTTGAAAAATTGGAACATAAATGTGATACAGATTTAGGTGAGCCAATACAGAAGCAAACAAGTTCAGAAGAACGCATGCCATGTATGATCGTGAACTTTCGTACTTGACTACTCATTTTATGAATTCGGACGTTCCTGATGACGTCACTTCCGTACTCTGAGCAAGGTCAAGTATACAAGTACGCATAAATAAGGTGATTCGGACACGTCCCAATACACTGTATTTCGATGAATCGGCTCCCATGCAAACAATTCATTGACGGAGTAGCTAACTATAGGACTGTACCATCTGCCGAGGGCGCTGAAGAGCGTCTACCGGAATAGAGTAGACTCAGCCGTGTGATAAGGATTTGAAGGTACTCCTTACTAAATGGCTGTAAAATGTAATTGAGGTTCAGGTGAGGCTGGAACACTCAAACCCAAGTCTACTTTATTCTGGTATACACTCATCAAGCGGCCATTATCTACCCATCACATTTGCATGCCACATTTCAGTAGTTCAGTTCTGAAGCAGGCTTACCTTCACACTTGAGTCCCTGCCTGAAGAGTCCGTAAAGCAGCGAGCCGCAGTGGTCACAGAAGGTCGGCGACATGAAGGTGGCGACCTTGAACCTGTGTGGCACGTCTATCTTGAAGCGTTCTCGCAGGTACTGGGGACAAGAACACAATATCCTGGGTTCTACGTCATAGAGGGGAGACCAGGGACAACAGTAACACAGATCGATTGTAGCAACGGCTCTCAGCTTCACATTTGTGGTGTCATACTCGGGCAGGATCATTCGTTAAACGGAAATTCAACAATGGAAACTATCAAATTGAACACATTTTGATTCAATTGTTGCTCTATCATAAAATTATTTTCTAAAATTCGTCTAGGTCTATCTGATCGTGAGGGTGTCATTCATTGATCGCAATTGACCTTGAGTCCGTGGTGTTTGTAGTTGTTGAGATATATGTGTTGCCAAAGTGCACCAGGCTGTAAAGATGTCCAAGATGCGGGCTCTTAAGAGCCGTAGAGAAGAAAAGCTGAGAGTAATAAAAAATTACAAAGGCACATCTTCAAGTTCAACTTTGCTTATCAATATTTGAAATCCTGATTTGCCTATAATTTTACAGTCTTCCATTTTCCTTGGCCAAAACGTGTAATGGAACTAGATTTTGTCAAAATTAAAACATATAAAACTGCTCCATCTAGCGGTGGTCACTGGAACTCTCAGAATGTCATCCACTTTCCACTTGACAACACTGGTAGCAAGTGTATAGCCTAGCTATGAATGATGTCAGCCTCGATATACGCATTACGAAGAGAAATGTTCTCAGCTGAGATGCGGGCTCTCAAATTGTACGAATGTCTTCTACCACAGAATAATTCTCAGGAAAGTGTTGCCTACATCATCTCTGCAACTTGAATGAGATGATCGAATGAACAACGCCTTTTGTATTTATATAGAGTAACTAATAACGACGAACTGTCATTAATATAAGATCTATTGGCTTCGGATGACTGATTAGTGTGATGATAAGATGAAGATATATTATCTAATGGGAAGGAAGCGGGCGTGGCTTATAAATTAGGAACTGTCCCAGCATCAGCCTAGACTACAGGAGGGAAACCACGGATATATCATGTAAAGATGGACGGCGGCGGGGATCGAACCGGAAGTAGATTGGTTGATTGTTATCTTCACAGACTCGCATTCAGACAAGCGTTTTAACAATTCATTCATAATTTCAATATTGTTGCAAATAAAATATTTGATAAGAGTTGACAATATGTTTTTCTATATTTTGGGTTTATCGACGCATTGTTATGATAACTGAGATCTAATGGCGTCGGATGGATGATTAATGAGATGATGGGATGATGAGATGAAGGTTCTTGGGTAATGGGAAGGAATCGGTCATGGCCGACTTATTGTAGGAACCATCCCGGCATTAGCCTAGACTATACAGAGGGAAACCACGAAACACCCCTGTAAAGATGGTCGGCGGCGGGAATCGAACCTCGCCTCCCGGATCACATGAAGCGAGCGCGTTAACCACTGCGCTACATGTGCCGGTAGTTGACAATTGAATTTGAAAAATAGTAACTAGACAAAAAATAACATTTTTGTGGATAATTTTAATTAAAATTTACCGCGAAACATTAATTTTGTTCTTTTGAATACCACGAAATTTTCATTTTCAATATTCAAGAAGTACTTTCCAATGTTTTTCGGATTCTTTTCGAAATGTATAGGCCTATGACATTTCTGTACAAAATGGTTGATAATTTTTCTGATGAGGCCTATTTTGATATTCGGCCATTCTGTCGACCTGATCCCCTTCCTTACTGCATGGTTATCGTATACAGTGAACAGTGTTGGCTGATGAACGTTTTAAATTAACGCGTCACATTTACAGTCGACAATCTTGAACTTTCTCCACGTTCGATTTGTCGGTGATTTTTAACAGAATGAAATGTTCATTTGAAAGTTCATAATTTTTGATCCCTCCTAATCCTATTCGACACGATCGCACTATCCGTACTTCCTCGTCCAAATGCCGAATGAGATCGACTATTTGACGGTCTATCCCGAATGTATAATACCCTCTGTTCGGGATTTGATCATGTGATCACTTGTCACCAGGCAGCCACGTGTTGAACCCTTTTTTACCATATAAATTTCAAGGTGAATTTTTGAACGAACTCATATTTTTTTTTATTTGAACTTCAACTTTTACAGTATCAAAGCCACGAAAACGAACTTTGAAGTTTTCAACAGATCGATATATATGACATGAACTGAATTAATAAAAGTTCCTTTTATAAGTGAACTTCCCCAACTGACAGTAACCAACATGTTATATAATATATAGACAACATGTATTCACACCCAAGTATAACCCACACACAGGTGGTGTACATCAACAAACAACACGTATTGGCGTCTAGGACACGAATACAACCCGCCAACAATCGGCCGCCAACACTCAGTGCTGCCAACTGAGTCACTCGCAAGGAATAGCGATCTGGCACGCCTCACTGAATCACACCACCATTATACCTGCCCTCCGTGGCTCAGCCAGCTGAGACAGCGCTTTACACACCAAAGTCACCGTCGGTCGTGGGTTCCTCTGATCATCACTTCATAGTTGCATCACCACCTGGTTAGTACTATATATACTCTGCAACATAGTATATCGTAAGATTTTAATGTATTAGGCAAAATACGTTCAACCGTTACATACACGACAACCAGTAGATAGTTAGCATCTAGATGACAATTAGTACATGGATAGGGTAAACCTTCCTCTATCTGCTGAGCTATTTGTCTTCAGCATACCTGAAGCCGTTCTGATACCAATACATAGTTTCAGTTACCTCGATTTACAGAAACAATTTGCTTGCCTTTCTCCGGTTTTGTGTGCCAAACGCATGAAGTTGAACTGTTTATTCTTAGTTTAGCCCAAAGCCAGCTGTTTTACGAACACATCGATACCACACACGATAAAATACCTCAAGAAGTAATCAAGTGGTGTATGTAACGCGAGATGCATGTTTTGTGACCATTTTCAGTGTCAACTAAAGCATAAACAATCGTAGTGGCTTCCCGGATGAACGTATTGTTGTGAAACTGCTTCACACCGTGCAGAGGAGTACCTTCTAAAATATGGTTGATCCATAATAAACATTCACAATATTTTGAAAAATAATCACCCTGGTGGGAACTTTTTTCCCTCTGGTGACTGGGGACGCCGAGGTGAAGATTGCGACGAGTATGCCCAGGTATACATACAGGAATTATTGACTGACGAAGAGAACGAATTTATAAACCAAATATATGCCTTAAGCCCTATTCACACGGTCCAAGTTTGTCAACCAACTTCTGTGATTCAAGGTTGGTTACAATTTCTTGGACCGTGTAAATGGAAAACTTGGAGCGAAAAGCTGTCATCCAACTCTTGGACACATTCTTTCATCAAAGTAATTTTGTTTAGGAGATTCCTATATTTCGTTCAATCTTTGATGAAACCAACCAATCAGAGGCTTTGACGTAAGTCTGGCGCGCATGCGCACTTGACGGCGACCGCTCGGTCTCCCGCCATATCTGATTGCCAGTCAGCTGTTACTAGTCATCTAGATACTCGATCAGCATGTTCAACTATTGGGATTAATGTGCCGTGTATGGCCTTCAATAGATTGGACCGTGTAGACAGGCGTTCAATGTTCCATCCTAGTTGCTGTCAAAGTACTTGGACCAACCCTCGAATCCACGGACTTGGATGACAACTTGGACCGTGTAAATATGGCTTTATATAAGTATATATATACAAAAAGCTTGTGTCACATGTTAGTGGATGAACTCCTCCAAAACGGCTCGACCGAGTGTCGTGAAATTCCTCACGCACATTCGACAGGGCTGGTAGAAGGTCCTAAAGTATACGAGATCTTCCGCCAAGCTTTCTCCTATGAGCGATATTCAAATTTCGGCACTTCAAGGACGACACCAGTAATGACGTTGTACAGTGACATTGACGGCTTTACTCAATGTCGACCGCACTCGGCAACATCATTTGCAGGGCTACACGCTAGATAGCGCACCATCCGCCTTCCGGCACCTCATTTTTACATCAACAACCAACATTCACTACAAATCGCTTCGATGGCAGAACAACGTTTGCCTAGTCAGCTAGTATAAGTATACTGACTTGAATTATAACTATTTCAAGATCACTCTTCGCTATAAACGTTTCCTACAATTGAGCAATGTTTGAAAGAGATGTAAACATAAACCGAGCGCGGAAATAGCTCCACGCTATTGTTACACACGCTAATTGTTTTCATTAACTCCCTGATTAACTGACTGGACGTTAGGGATTTACTGGCGTGAAAACTTCCAAACAAAACACGAATAAATGTCACACATCTAATTGCAAGGTCGAATACCGACCGAACGACGCTAATTCTCAGTGTTGGGTGATGAACTTTTGAAATGAACGCTTTCGTATTTTCTGAACTCTTCAATGAACGCGTTATATATATATATATATATATATATATATATATATATATATATATATATATATATATATATATATATATATATATATATATATATATATAGTTTCCATCAAAAACACTGCCGACAATACGGTTGCCACTTGGACACAGAATAACACATAATACCAAAATAACAAATATAAATAACAAGAAATTATTCTGAATAATTATCTAATGAACAAATTATACACTAGAGAGAAATTATATAAAACACAATGGGGAAAAAAATATATATATATATATATATATATATATATATATATATATATATATATATATATATATATATATATATATATATATATATATATATATATATATTATATACACACTATATTAAATAAGTCATGTGGTTTAATTGAGCAACTGGGAAACTTGAGCATGACAGCTTCTGTTTGATAGAAATCAAATTAGATCCTTAGCTGCTGACCATATAAGTGATTCCTAAGGATTGTAATTGAACCCCTCAAGGCCAGCATCATTTACAGTCGACGATCTTGATCTTTCTTCACGTTCGATCTTTCGGTGATCTTTAACGGAATGAAACGTTCATTTGAAAGTTCATAAGGTCACTCATAATGCTATTCGACACGATCGCACTATCCGTACTTCCTCGTCCACATTCCGAATGAGATCGACTATTTCACGGTCTATCCCGAATGTCTGATATTCCCTGTTCGGGATTTGATCATGTGATCACTTGTCACAATTGAATTGTAATAATTGAATGTATAATTTCTTATCACTATTAAACTTGAGACATTTATTATGGAAAATGTGTGTGTACATATGTTATTTTTGTTATTTTTTTCCATATAATTTTCGAGGTGAATTTTTGAACGAACTTATGTTTTGGAATTTGAACTTGAACTTTCACAGCAAAGCCACAAAAACGAACTTTGATCTTTTAAAAAGATCGATTCATTTGACACGAACTGGACTTTTTGAAAGTTATTTTCATAAGTGAACTTCCCCAACACTTCACATGTGGCTCAGTGGTTAACGCGCTCGCTCCACGTGATCCGGGACCTGGTTCGATCCCCGCCACCGTCAATCGTTACAGCTGTGTTTTGTGGTTTACCTATGGAGTCTGGGCTAATGCTGGGTTCTTACAATGTGGGCCACGACCGCTTCCTTGCCACTATACTTGAGAAAGTAACAACTGTCCTAAAAACCAACTGTCCTAAAAACCAACTGTCCTAGAACCAACTGTCCTAAAACCAACTGTCCTAAAACCAACTGTCCTAAAACCAACTGTCCTAAAAACCAACTGTCCTAAAACCAACTGTATTCAAAAATCAACTGTCCTGAAACCAACTGACCTAAAAACCAACTGACATAAAAACCAACTGACCTAAAATCAACTGACATAAAAACCAACTGACCTAAAACCAACTGTCCTAAAAACCAACTGTCCTAAAAACCAACTGTCCTAAAACCAACTGTCCTAAAAACCAACTGTCCTAAAACCAACTGTCCTAAAAACCAACTGTCCTAAAACCAACTGTCCTAGAAACCAACTGTCCTGAAACCAACTGTTCTTAAAACCAACTGTCCCAAAACCAACTTTCAGTACAGTTGGATTTTAGTACAGTTGGTTCTAGGTAAAGTTGACCAATCCCTCAGCCACACGAATACAGCCATGCTATTCGTGTTCGTCATGTCAGTAGAGGACCTCATCACGCTCAGCTCGACATGAAGCAACAGCACCTCGGTGACCTTGACCTTCAGGTGTAATTAGCGTGACCTCGGGCAGGTGTGATTAGCAACAAGTGATGGCTGGCCGCCAGGTAATGCCGGGGTTCATTGCGCAGGCGCGACGGGGTGACTGTTCGGTCGGTAAAACAAGCCTGGGAGGAGGTGACACGTTGTACCGAGAGATGGCGCGGTATGACTCATAGGCTGCGTTCCAAAACCTCCAGAACTACTGCCAGTATACTGGATACGTTCCGAAACCTCCAGAATCTACTGCCAGTATACTGGATACGTTCCGAAACCTCCAGAATCTACTGCCAGTATACTGGCTGCGTTCCGAAACCTCCAGAATCTACTGCCAGTATACTGGATACGTTCCGAAACCTACTCCGAGTAATTTACTGAGCGTTCCGAAACCTCCAGAATCTACTGCCAGTATACTGGATACGTTCCGAAACCTCCAGAATCTACTGCCAGTATACTGGATACGTTCCGAAACCTCCAGAATCTACTGCCAGTATACTGGATGCATTCCGAAACCTCCAGAATCTACTGCCAGTATACTGGATGCATTCCGAAACCTCCAGAATCTACTGCCAGTATACTGGATGCGTTCCGAAACCTCCAGAATCTACTGCCAGTATACTGGATGCATTCCGAAACCTACTCCGAGTAATTTACTGGATGTTCCGAAACCTCCAGAATCTACTGCCAGTATACTGGATGCGTTCCGAAACCTACTCCGAGTAATTTACTGAGCGTTCCGAAACCTCCAGAATCTACTGCCAGTATACTGGATGCGTTCCGAAACCTCCAGAATCTACTGCCAGTATACTGGCTGCGTTCCGAAACCTCCAGAATCTACTGCCAGTATACTGGCTGCGTTCCGAAACCTCCAGAATCTACTGCCAGTATACTGGATGCGTTCCGAAACCTCCAGAATCTACTGCCAGTATACTGGCTGCGTTCCGAAACCTCCAGAATCTACTGCCAGTATACTGGATGCGTTCCGAAACCTCCAGAATCTACTGCCAGTATACTGGATGCGTTCCGAAACCTCCAGAATCTACTGCCAGTATACTGGATGCGTTCCGAAACCTCCAGAATCTACTGCCAGTATACTGGCTGCGTTCCGAAACCTACTCCGAGTAATTTACTGAGCGTTCCGAAACCTCCAGAATCTACTGCCAGTATACTGGATGCGTTCCGAAACCTCCAGAATCTACTGCCAGTATACTGGATGCGTTCCGAAACCTCCAGAATCTACTGCCAGTATACTGGATGCGTTCCGAAACCTCCAGAATCTACTGCCAGTATACTGGATGCATTCCGAAACCTACTCCGAGTAATTTACTGAGCGTTCCGAAACCTCCAGAATCTACTGCCAGTATACTGGATGCGTTCCGAAACCTCCAGAATCTACTGCCAGTATACTGGATGCATTCCGAAACCTACTCCGAGTAATTTACTGAGCGTTCCGAAACCTCCAGAATCTACTGCCAGTATACTGGCTGCGTTCCGAAACCTACTCCGAGTAATTTACTGAGCGTTCCGAAACCTCCAGAATCTACTGCCAGTATACTGGATGCATTCCGAAACCTCCAGAATCTACTGCCAGTATACTGGATGCGTTCCGAAACCTCCAGAATCTACTGCCAGTATACTGGATGCGTTCCGAAACCTCCAGAATCTACTGCCAGTATACTGGATGCGTTCCGAAACCTCCAGAATCTACTGCCAGTATACTGGATGCATTCCGAAACCTACTCCGAGTAATTTACTGAGCGTTCCGAAACCTCCAGAATCTACTGCCAGTATACTGGATGCGTTCCGAAACCTCCAGAATCTACTGCCAGTATACTG
The DNA here is from genome assembly GCA_907164805.1 of Brachyptera putata. Classification (NCBI taxonomy): domain Eukaryota; kingdom Metazoa; phylum Arthropoda; class Insecta; order Plecoptera; family Taeniopterygidae; genus Brachyptera; species Brachyptera putata. The sequence continues at coordinate 15,275,873 of OU015474.1, forward strand.
GATGCGTTCCGAAACCTCCAGAATCTACTGCCAGTATACTGGCTGCGTTCCGAAACCTCCAGAATCTACTGCCAGTATACTGGATGCGTTCCGAAACCTCCAGAATCTACTGCCAGTATACTGGATGCATTCCGAAACCTACTCCGAGTAATTTACTGAGCGTTCCGAAACCTCCAGAATCTACTGCCAGTATACTGGATGCGTTCCGAAACCTACTCCGAGTAATTTACTGAGCGTTCCGAAACCCTCCGCGCCACTAGATTCTGCGTACTGGAAACACTGGAGCTATTTGTCCCAGTAATCCCAGTCAAGTAATGGCGCCCTCCAATGAATGATGCTAGATTGCGTTAGTTAGTTCACTGACAAATCCAACTGTGAATATTGTTGTAAATAAGGCTGAGAAACTTCATCTGGATTGATGCTAGTTGATTTGAAATGTATTTGAGGTTGATTTGGATATGATTTTTCTCACGTTGTTTCATAACCCAACATTTGATTGGAAAACAATAAGGTCATCCATCTTTTTACTTTCGAATTGTACTGGGTGCGTTCCGTTACTGGGGCCTACTGGGTACGAATAATTCTACTGGCAAGTACTGTACTACAAGTGAGGCCAGGAGGTTTCTGAATGCGCTCAAGGTGTACCCAGTCTCCGTGGGGTACAAAGCTCCCGCCAGGGGGGGAACACAACGGTTGATCATAAGACTTCACCAGTGCAAGACGTACAATGGGCAAATACAACACAACATGTCGAAAATGCTTCGAGACGAATTGTATAATAACAAAGGTGGAAAGTTTACTTTTATGCGAGGGGTTAACAACTCCTGAAATCCGGTGTACACTTGCCATGAAATCCTTTGATATCTTCCTGAGTTCCCTGAAATCACTTGAAATCCGTGTGGAATCACCTTGAAATCTCTTGAAATCCCCTGAAATCTTCCCGAAATCTCTGAAATCACCTGAAATCACTTGAATTCCCCTAGAAATCCGTATGGAATCCCCTTGAAATCTCTTGAAATCCCCTGAAATCTTCCCGAAATCTCTGAAATCACTTGAAATCTCCCTGAGATCTCTTGAAATCCCCTGAAATCTCTTGAAATCTCCCTGAAATCTGTATGAAATCTCTTGAAATCCCCTTAAACCTTTTGAAATCTCTGAAATCACCTAAAGTCAGGTGTACACCAAATTTGCGAGTTGTAACCCCCCCGCTTGTATGTAACAGTAACACTCGATATCCTTGCCATCGACCTCTACCCCACAGCGTACCGTGACATGCAAAAAACACGTAACATATTGTGTGGGTTTATTATGGATCGACAGTATTTTAGAATGACACGAAGTTATTACCACCACAATACGTACACAAGGACAATCACTGCGATCGTTTATATGTCATACTGACGCTGTGCTGTGAGAAGTCTCCCCCACCAACAGCTAGGTTATTTGGGGGCGTGATTGACGGAATGAGCACATGAGAATGACTCCATGACGTAATGGTAAGTGGTAAAACATTTCATCGGTACTGGTAGCTCAGCGGTGACGTGCTTACTCCATGTGACCGGAAGATGAGGGTAGATAGGACCTTGGTTCGATCCCCGTCGCCATCCATTTTCACAAGGTATTTCATGGTCTTCCTCTGTTGTCTATAGCCTATACTGTCGAGATGGTTTCTACAGTCCGTTCCTTGGTGCCACATCCGAGGAACTACGTCATCATCTCACCACGTCATCATCTCACCACAGCACGGCAGGCTCCCAGTTCCGTCTGTCTGAGAGTCGGTCACGCTTGCGCGCGCACGCTGTCGCGGGTTGACGGAAGGCAATGGGAGAAGTGGAAGGGATGGGCCGGGGTGTGGAGGGGGTATTGAGGGTGTTGAAGCGGTAGTGGTTGTGGGGGGTAAGAAAGGGGAGAACTGTTGTCAGCAGCGAGGTCAATGACTAGAGGCCCTTTCACAGGTCACAACTGCGTGCTCGGTTTCCATCGGAGTACTGGGAGATCATTTGAGACGGTGTGGTGGCTTGGGTGGAAGTAAGACGGCGTACCAGTGCAATGGTGTTATATATGAGGGGTCAATCTAGTAGAGAGAGAGAGAGGGAGAGAGCACTTACTATGGTGGACTCGGAGTCTCTGCCGGAGCCCGGGCACTTGGCCAGGAACTTGTCGTGGCACTTCTTGTGCACGGCCGTCTGGCATGCTGGAACAGACAAGCGCGTGGTGTGATAAGAGTCGTGCGTATCAGGCAAGTAGCACTATGTAGGAATGAAACCAGAATTATAATACCTTCGAGATGGTGCAAGTATTCAAACTACTCATCTTATATCGCATAATCTTCAAGGGTGGACAACCATAGACTAGATATACGTCTCACTTGACGATTTTCATTGAGAATAGTAAATTGTGTCTTGTAATAATGTTATGTAAGTTATAATTCATCCTGTGTTGTAGGCTTTGAATTAACGATTGTTACTATTATTTTTAATATTATTTAATATAATTACTAGTTTAACTATGAAATCTAACTTTACAAAAAAATGTTTTGAGTGTGATTGACCATGTAAATAGCAAGAAATGCTAATAAAGATATTTACTACTACTACTAGAGAGCTGCTAACAGTCAAGTTGAAGTTTTGGTAAGCATCCATCTAACCGTCGACTGAAACACAATCGCCGTTACGATTGCCACCGCTCTTAGCAGTGATTGACGGTACTACAGGGTAAGGGGTGTGGGGAGAGTGGAGACAAAGGCGTGGGGATGAATCGGAATTTAACGTTGAGTGAACTGTCTTTCTATCTCTTTAGTCTATGGCACAGCTAAACAGAAATAATGTTTTAAATATAAAACTTTAAGGTACGTTTACTCTCGTGCTTTGAGTCAAGGCCCGTTCACGATTAAACTTAAACTTATTCCTTCAACTCAAGGCTGTAAACTAACTAAAATGCTACCTCATTCACGACAATATTCCTACGTCTAATTTCAACCAGTTAGAACATCTCTTTCAATCAGCTGTCACTTGAGCGCAACATAACCTAAAAGTAGAACCCAAAGTCTAGTGAGAGCTTTTAATCATTTTCCCACAGTTTGTGATATGTAATACAAGAAATTATAGAATTATTTCAGTATTTACAATGTCGTAATTCATTTACACATCATTTAGTATTGTTCCCAATGTTGTTATAGTTGTTAACAAACAATAGGCTGGACACATCCTGCCAATATGGCGGTCGACCGTAAGTTCGAACTAGGCGCTGATTGGTCGATTCCTACGTTATCCGTAAACTCAAGAAACCAAGTTTGGAGTTTGCAAACCTCTACGTTACTGCTACTGTTAAGTACCAAGTTTAATGTTGTCGTGGACAGTAACGAGAAATACCGTATGACAAATAATGTGTAAGTTCCTAAGTTCACGGTCAAGTTTAATCGTGAATAGGCCTTTACGTGCAACATGCATGGACCAATCAGAAAACGAGAACAATCGTCATTCAGAATAAGCTGGTAAAACAAGACTAGACACCTTACAACAGTCAACAGGAAATACCAAAACAACTTAAAATTTTAACCTTCAAAATTTCACGACCTTTCAAAAATAATAATAAATCAGAAATACATTTCACACATAATTATTAATATCTGTCCGCCCACGCGGCCTTCTATTCCCAGTTGACGAAGCGAAGCCAAATCGAAAGCTGGCGAACTATTTTTAAAACTCATATCTGTATATTAATGGTAATTGTGCAGCCAGCCTCTTGTAGTTGAATGTCAAGTTTGCGCGCGACTGACAATAAAATAACGGGCAAGTGCCCAAGTATTCGGCCTCAGACTTGCTGGCCGCTCACGCCTAGTACGGCTAGGAATACTGAACGAATCTTGATTACTGTTACTTTATTTCTGTTCTCGTTTGTTTATCTCTCTGAAGTTTGTTTATGTGTGTGTTTGTGTTGGTTGTGGATAAATTTATTACAAAGTGCAAGGTGTCATTGTAAATATTATATTAAAAAATAGAACGGTAAAAAGAAAGAGAGAGAGAGAGAGAGAGAGAGAGAGAGAGAGAGAGAGGGAGAGAGGGAGGGAGGGAGAGAGAGAGAGAGAGAGAGAGAGAGAGAGAGAGAGAGAGAGAGAGAGGGAGAGAGAGAAGGACAATGAGAGTAGAGGGAGGGGAAAGTGGGGAAAGAGAAAGGAGAAGAGAGAGGGCGGGAAGAGTGAGAAAAGAGTGAGAGAGGGTGAGGGGGAGGAGTGAGAAAAAAGAGAGGGAGGAAAGAGACAAAGATAGTCAGAGGGAAGGGAGGGAGAGGGTTGTGAAAAAAGAGGAGAGAGAAGAGAGGGTGAAGAAGATAGAGAAAAAGTGGTGGAGGGGAGAGAACGAAATATACTTCTCAAATGTAAACAAACAGTGTGAAAATGATTCAGAAGTTTACAACATATTTCAATTATATGTTGATAGTGTATTGTATTGATCATTCAGCGACGCCAATAGATCTTAGCCATCAGTACAGTCCGCCATTCAACTCAATATGAGAACATGGGTGTGAGTAGAGACATATTGATACCAGTACACTAAGAGCCAGTTTTTCGAAGTCCCGTTAGAGTGGTCGTCAGAAGTTAACCTGCCGTCAGCGATAACGCGCACCTGACCGACGGTTATCTACTCACAAAGATAAACCCTGGATTGGGTCTTCGTTTAAGTGCCCGTTACTGCACTGCCTTCTAGCATACAATTTTGCATACGCATTTAAGCACAACCAATCAGAATCTTCGTTGTTCCGGTTAGGTTCTCGTTAGAACGAACAGATAACCGGGAGTTGAAGGTCGGGGTTAGACATAACCGTCGGTCAGCTAACGAGGACTATTGAGAAGAGTCCTTGGGAGTCGATTTAGCGGAACATCAGTTTGTTGGTGATAGCTTCTGAGGGACCCAGACTTGGGCCTGGCTGCCTATGCTGGCAATGGTAAATCTCACAATTTCATGTACCTTTTTCTGGAAGGGCTGGACATAATCTCTTGAAAATTGGTATACATGACATTCAGACCTTTACTTAACTTGCACCACACGATTTTTTTATTTATTTATCTATTATGTATTATTTTTTCATTTCAAATTTTATCCAAATTTTGAAAAACTTTGATATAAAGAATATTTTTTTTCAAAGTGAATGATTAACTTATGAAAAATCCTCTGTGATGTAATGTTCATAACAGTAACAAAAACATCTCTATTTTTTCCAATAGTGTTTGTCAAGTAGTTCCTGAGAAAAAAGAGCATGAGCACAGAATTAACTAGTTCTGAGATATTGCAGGTTGAAAGTTAAGGTATGATTTTTGTGTAGCAGTCAGACAAATAGTAAAAATGGCCTCAATTCATATCAAAATTGAGAACGCGAGTAGTCTAAAATAATTCCTGTATAAAAACTATCTGACTCGCGTAAATACCAATCATACTGACGTTTTAAGCACACTTCACAAAAATAAAATATATATATATATATAAAAATGTACAAATCTCAAGTCTGGGTCGATCCCCTTGAACGGTGTGATATATCGAGATTCTAAAAACAAGACAATACAGATATGTTCAATACCTTCAAGATGGTGTAAGTGACAACAATTCATCTCATAAAGTTTAACTGTCAGGCGCATACGGTTCAAAAATTTGTATTTTCAAGCGTATACGCCTGGCAATCAGGCGATTCGAGATAAATAGTTATTACTTCCACCGCCTTGAAGGTATTGAACATATCTGTTTGCTCGGTTTTAGATTTTCGATGCTAAATCGATACCCATGACAAATACAAATACATTCGCATTTGTAAATTTGACAAATCATTGTTTAAAATTCCTGAGATTGAGATGATGATTTCTAGTTTACTCTAAAATTGGGGGGGGGGGGGGGGGGGGAATCTGTCATTCATTACTATCTAGTCCCAGAGGGTTGTGATTGGCCAATATTGTTCATTTTAGTTGTAAACAAGGCAAACGCAGGATGTGCGTTGTACGATGAGCGAGATGTCTATAATATAAAGTATAATCGAAAACTCTACAAACCTTGATCATTTGAAATGAACTTCATCCGATGTCAATGAATCTAGAAAGCCGTGACTTCGACAATGCAACATTTTTCAACTGATAGGCCTATTTCTATCTTTTCGATGAATAAAATAAATTTATTATATTATTTTCTCCAAAACGGCTGGTCCGAATATCAAACCAAATTTTTATTCGTGTATATTATTCTTGTGTTATCATTTGTGGAAAATTTGAATCATATTGAAGAGATTTTATTTTTCATTTTTTTACGCTCAGCCAAATCTTATGGGGTTTTTAGAAACTTCTAAATGATGTTTCTCAAAAATGGTCCAACCGATTAGACCTCAAACCTATACAGTTCTAAGTTGGATAAGTTTGCATATAGAAAAAAAGTTTCATGTCGATCGGTCAAACCCTGCGACCTGTGCAGTGTTTACAAACAAACAAAAAAAAAAACGCACAGACAAAGCTCCGTAAGACTTGAGTGAAAATCTTCGCTACGCTCATCTAATAAACTAGGAAAACGCCATATATGCGTTGTAAGACGAGTGAATAGTAATAGTATCGGTAAAAACTGCTTCGAGTGGTACCAATTTAGCACATTTTATGTTTTTTCTTCAAAATGGCTGACCCGATCAAGCTGAAAATTTTTGGAAATGTGTACCAAAATGTAATTCAACTTCACGCGAAATTTCATTTTTTTGAAAATAAAAATATTTTCTTTTTTTTCCGCCACGTTATTCTAATGGGAATTTTTGAAATTTCTAAAAAACATAAAAAAAAAGTTACTTCCCGATAATGCCACAAAACTATACAGATCTAAGTTGGATGAGGAACCATATTGAAAAAAAGTTTGAAGTTGATAGCTGTAGCCGTTTGACCTGCGGAGAACCGACAAAAAACATAAAAAAAAAAAACATAAAAACGAACACCAATTTGTTTCAGGATGTCAAATTGAATCCTCGCTAAAGCTCGTCTAAATATTTGTATTTTCGTAACATATGATCAATTGTAACGGTAATGATCAATGTGCATAACAATTTTTCCACAATTGAAATACTTGGAAAAGTAAATAGTTCGAAAATCGAAAATGAATAGATTCCGCTAACTCGACTCCCATGGATTCTCAAGTCCTACTCGTTTGTCAATCTTTTACCATCTGTCAGCTTGTATATAATGTAACAAGTAAATGTTCGAGACCGCCATAAATCACAGCCTGTCCGGCTTCACGATAATCTCCTTGCCAAAACTTCGCGCCACGATGAACATCGCGCCACGATAAACATCGCGCCACGATAAACTTCGCGATATACTCGCAGAAAGGCAGCCGATAAATCACAGCTAGAGAACTGGCGACGTTATGTGACGTGGACACAACGAGAAGATTACACATTCAAAGGACATCGGAACCCTCTGGAACTAGATTTTTGAATGAGCAAAGCGAAGACTCAATTTCACTTGACTCGAAAAAAAAATCGCGCTCTACAGGTCAGACGGAAATTCAAATTCAATTCAAACTTGGCATGCCCAAGTGTCATCATCTGGTTCGAATCCCATTGTTTTATATGCGCAATCGGTTGCACCACTTCTGAGAAAACTAATTTCAAAGTTTCCAAAATCCTCATTAGAATAAGCCAGAGAAGGAATTTCGTTAAAAAAAGTCCTACGAAAAATTTCAAATTTCAAATTTCAATTCAAATGAGAAATTCAGAGAAAAAGGTTACACAGTTTTCTCGACAAAAATCCGAAAGCTATAGAAATCAGCATGAGAATAACCCGACGGAAAAATACTTGGAACAAAAGAACAAAAATTGTTCAAAAGTTCCGAGCTATAAATATAAAATCAACTTTCATCCACATTTTCAGAGCTTTAAACAATAATCGTGTGAGATATAACGCGTTAGAAGTGCTACTCACATTGGCACTGGTAGCCCTGTTTGCCGAATCCCCTGGAACAAACAAACAAACAAACAAGTCAGGAAGCTGTTTCAATCAACAGGAATACCACCCTAACAGAAGCCAACAAGATTACGACGGCCTTGACTCTTCTTCTTCTTCTCTCTAATTGAAGAGCATAACATGACCTTGGGGTTAATGGACTTTTCATTCAATTCATAGAACACTTGTTTGTGAACATAGAAAAAAATAGAAGAGATTTTTTCTCTCTTTGTATAAGCACCTTGCATGCACTCCTTAAAATCCCGGCACCTCCACCCATGGTGAGTATGCCCTCTACGAGGATCAGACTAAGAGTGATGCATTCAAAACGCAGAATATGCGTTATAAGATGAGCGAGATATCTATATAAAGTATAATCGAACACTCTACACACCTTGATCATATAAAATATACTTCATTCGGTTACTATCTAATCTAGGGAGCCGTGAATCAATCCTTATAACATTTTCCTGCTATCATTTCTATCTATTTGATGAATAAAAAACATTTATTACATTATTTTCTCTAAATCGGCTGGTCCGAAATGCATGCATTTTTTTCTTAATAATGTGTATCATTTCCGTGTTTACATTTGAGAAAAATTTGAATTAAATTGGAGAGATTTTATTTCTCAATTTTTTTCTGCCCAGCCTTATCTCACGGGGTTTTCAGAAACTTTTAGATGATGTTTCTCAAAAATGGACCAGAGTCTTAATCTTAGAATCTTAGAAATGAGTGATGAATAAAACAGGAGGGTAGTGACGTAATTGTTTGGAACTCAAGGTGCATATATGGCATTTCCATTATATTTCATATAAATATGCCTATGTCACTCATCCAACAATGCACATGTTGCGTTTTCCTAGCAGGGAAACAATGGCTTTGTGTCAAGTTATCGAAGTTGAAGTAAAATATGAAAATAAAATGCAGGGTGTCTACAAATTTTCCATTACAAAATTCCCTGACTTTTCCAGGTTTTCCATATGGAAAATTATATTTTTCCAGTCACAAATTTGGCTTTCCCGTCGGTTATAATATGGGACACATTGTTCACAAATTCAATTTCGGTTTCGACAAATTGAATTTTCGAACCCCGTCAGGTACAGGCGGGAATTTAAAAAATAAGGCAAGCCAAAACAATTGAAGGATTATTTTTTTGAATTGTGAACTTGTATTTGCAGCAATCAAAAATGGTATTTAATTAATAAAATTTTGTTTTTTTACATTTTGAGTAAAATTCCGGAAAAAAAAAATTCCCTGACTTTTCCAGATTTATTGAATTCCCTGACTTTTCCAGGTTTTCCAGGTTTACCGGTCTTGTGGACACCCTGAAAATGGGGTGGTAAGATCACCCCTGTGGAGCTACAAACAGCCGCCAGTGAACGGGTCCCGACCCGGGTAGGTTAGCAGGACTCACCAGAGGAATTCCTTGCAGAACGCGCAGAAGGTCGGCTGCCGGAAGAACTTGGCGACGAACTTGTGACCTTTGACCTCGTGCACCTTGTGGTGCTTGATGGCGCCCCGCCTCCTGGTGATGCCCCGCCCCCTTCGGCCCTCCCCATCCTCGGAGGGGGGCAGCAGGGCGGCTGGAAAACAAGAGAACACAAAATTCTAATAAAGCTGAAACACCGATATTTTCAATACCTCCACTTTGCAATAAGTGAGAACTGTTTATATCATATGGTATGATGGTCAAACCTATACAGTAAAATAAACTCATTTCTCAACTGTTTAGACCCGACAATGCGAAATGAGAGCAATAGTTATTCCTTACACAATCTTGTATTACTTCCCCACGCACCAAACACAAATCATCTCCTGGAATCCCAAGGAGGTTCACACAAAACGAGACATTTTATCTTCGCTAATTCATTCTATGCTCGAAAACCAGTGTTTTGAATGGAAAGTTCACATCTCCAAGATAATTTCATGTTCTTCAATTAATATGACATTCTATTTCAGTGAATTCAATCAGTTTTGAGATAATACGTCAATGAATTTCATTACATTCTCTGTATTCATTGACGTTTTATCTTAAAACTGATTGAATTCATTGAAATAGAATGTCATATTAATTAAAGAGCATACAATAATAATGTAGTTGTAACTTTTTATTCAATTACACTGGTTTTTGAACATATATAAAAAATTATTGAAGATGAATTTCTCTATTTTTATAAGAGCCCATATTACCAATAATAAAAATGTGTTAATTAAGATAATTAATCAACTGCAGTACAAAAATAGCATTGGTAACCAAGGGTGATAACAAGCTAATCCACTAATTATCGCTCAATCAACAAATGTATTATTCGTAATACCGGGCCTAAGCATCATGATTTTCTCTTCAATCAACTATCAACGTTATAATATGTGGTAGCTTACTTGGACATTGAGGTTTATTTTTTAAAAGACGTATAACTTTTTCCATTGTTTCTCATTTCAACTATTTTATTTTGAAAATACTTTTCAATTCTGACGATTAAACAATTCCATCTTTAAACCGAGTCGACTTGAAACAGCTGCACCCAAGTCGGCAGCCATCTTGTTGCGTCAAGTACATGCGCGCGCAGCCTACACGCATTCCTGCCGCGATTAAGACTCATTGGGAGTCGATAGCGGAATAACAGGTTTTAGGTGATAACTTTTGAATGGTATGAGATATCGAAATTCTGAAAACAAGGAAACACAGATATTTTCAATACCTTCAAGATGGTGTAAGTAATAACTATTTATCTCAAATCGCCTGATTGTCAGGCGTATATGCCTAAGAAATGTGTACTTTTAAGCGTATATGCCTGACAATCAGGCTATTAGAGATGAATAGTTATTACTTACACCATCTTGAAGGTATTAAAAATATCTGTGTTTCCTTGTTTTCAGAATTTCGATATCTCATACCATTCAAAAGTTATCACCAAAAACCTGTTATTATGCTAAATCGCCTCCCACAGACTCTAAAAGACCAACAAACCGTTCGCCCCAGACCCGTTCCACAGAAGCCTCATTCAGTCACATACCTGTCAGGTAGGATAGCGCTCTGATAACGACGCGGCGATGCATCAACGACGCGGCAACACACACTCACACACACAAACAGATAGGCGAAACGCCCGATCGGAACTGACAATATCACGATCAGGATAATACAAGTAATTAGAGGATTGATCGGATGTGTTTCTCCATGTGATAACAATGACGGCCGGGTGTTTTGACCCGGAAATCAGCAGGTAATGCTTTGTTCGTGTTGTACTGAGGAAAGATGAAGGGTTGAAACAGCCGAGCGTTAGTGGTGGGAGATAGGGGAGACGGTCGATCGGCGGTACAAGTCGGGTAAATGGCATTGAATCAACAGGCAATGTGTTTTTGTCTGTGTTCCAAGCAGTGAGCAATAGTGTTGTTTATATCAACAGGAAAACGAGTTAGTTCGAGTAGAAGCTAGGATGAGAAGTTAGATGAGGGACCATATTGAGAATAAGTTTGAAATTGACTGCTGTAGCCGTTTGACCTGTGGAGAAACGACAAAAAAACATAAAAACGAACAGCGATTGTTTTCAGTACCGTATGTCAAATTGAATTCTCGCTAAAGCTCGTCTAATTAAACCCCATGATCATTCTCGATATTGACATTTTTATTGAACAGGCGTATCAATAATTGCAAAAGTTAGGGTGAGGTATTAGATACTGGGTTGTTCCGTCGCGTCGTTTGAGTTGAATTGTTACTCGACGTTTCGGTCTCCATGTTGAGACCTTTCTCAAGTTATAGTATGGTTCAGAAGAAAGAGATTGACTGAGTGAGTCACTCTATTTCTTCTGAACCAGACTAACTCTTGAGAAAGGTCTCAACATGGAGAGCGAAACGTCGAGTAACAATTCAACTCACACGACGCGACGGAACAACCCAGAATCTAATACCTCATATTCGGGTCGCGGAAGCCTCAAACAACTCATCAATTGTAAAAGTTGTTTTCATTCTGAATTTGACGATTATAGATTATTTGAACCAGATTTCAGCCACCATGAGTATGATATATCTTGAAGGTAAAACAACAGTGTATGGCTCCAATAAAGTATGTACGCGTTTTATACTGGTTTGTAGTATTGGCAGATTCCATCCATCGGGATGCATCGTTTTTAGCATTGTGCGTTTACAAGTTACCTGGTTCAGGCTAGCTTTATATGTCTTCAAATATGGTTTTCAAGAAAAAAGGGTATCGGGGCACGCCCTGCCCCAAAATTAAAATACCAGGGCGCCACCCCGGCACGAATTCACCACTGCTTGGATGCCTTCGCTACGCTCATTCAATCATTAGACGAGCTTTAGCGAGGATTCAATTCGACAAACTGAACAAAATTGGTGTTCGTTTTTATGTTTTTTTTTTTGGTTTGGTTTTATTTATGTTTTTTTGTCGGTTCTCCACAGGTCAAACGGCTACAGCTATCAACTTCGAACTTTTTTTCAATATGGTTCCTCATCTAACTTAGATCTGTATAGTTTTGTGGCATTATCGGAAATAACTTTTTTTTTGTAAATTTTAGAAATTTAAAAAATACCCATTAGAATAACACAGCGAAAAAAAAATCTTTTCCAAACAGATGAAATTTTGCGTGAAGTTGAATTACATTTTGATAGACATTTCTAAAAATGTTCAGCTTGATCGGGTCAGCCATTTTGAAGAAAAAACAAAACGTGCTAAATTGGTACCACTCGAAGCAGTTTTTACCCATTTGTACCCATACTATTACTATTCGCTCGTCTAACAACGCATCTATGGCGTTTTCCTAGTTCCTCCATCCATCATCCAGGCGAATGTTTTCACGGTGCCTGATGTTCTTGGTGTCAGCCAGGCGGGAGATTTGTGAGTTGAATTACCAGGACTTGTGTACAGCAGTATATTACATCTTCTGTCCACCTAATTGCACAAAAACATTTCCTTCCATTCAATTAGGTATGAACAATTATATATCAAGAGAACAGAGAGTGCAGTAATTGCAAGCTTTTCTCAAGAGACGACAATAATTGGTTTCCAGATAGGCGTGAAGCGGGTTGCCTGAATCTCCTGCGGAAAATATACCAAACTGACATTCTTGCCCCGGTATTTATTAGATGAGCATAGCTCATCTAATCAAGATTCAAGATTTTCAAGATTCAAGATTTTCAAGATTCAAGATCAAGATTTTCATTCCATATACCGAAAAATTTTGGGTTCGGTTTTTATGTTTTTTTTTTGGGGGGGGGGGGGAATTCCCCATAAGAATAAGCCGGGGGAGAAATACTTGGAAAACCAAATTTTCTAAAAGCTCTCAAATTTATACTGAATGTAGAAAGAACTATCATACATATTTTAAGCGATTTATGGAACAATCGGATGTGAAATAACGAAGAAAACGCATTTTTAATGTACTTTTTTTTTACACATTAATTGGATGAGCGAAGCGAAGACTCAATTTCACTTGACCCGAAAAAAATGTACATTTTTTTTTTGTTTGTTTTTTTTTTTGTTCGCGCTCTACAGGTCAGACGAAAATTCAAATTCGATTGAAACTTGGCATGCCCATGTGTCATCATCTGGATTGAATCTCATTAGTTTTTATACGCAATCGATTGCACCATTTCTGAGAGAACTAATTTTCCATTCTCCAAATTACCCATAAGAATAAGCCAGAGATGAATTTTCGTGAGAGAAATGTCCTTCGATAAAATTCAAATTTTCACCAGATTTCAGTATAATAATAATAATACACATTATTCCGAACTTTCACTAAAATCCAATTAGTCGTTTTGATATAAAAAATTATATAGTGACAAAAAAGAGCAAGAGAAGAATTTTCGTACCAAAAATGTCTTAAGAAAAAATTCAAATATTCACCAAATCTCAATATGATGATGATACAGATTATTTCAAACTTTCACTGAAATCCGATCAGTCGTTTAGATATAAAAAATTATATAATGACATTTTTACACATCGTTTTAAAGCTATTAAGAAAACCAATTGAATCCAAGCAACAAGTGTCACCAATTAGTGGAGAACGATTAAAACAAGGCCTTCTTTATTATCGAAGAAATTATTGAGAATGAGTAATGGATATAAAAGGAGGGTCTCAAGGTGTGTATATGTATACAGCTGTCATCACGTCTCATATAGTAGTCTAATTAGATGAGCGTAGCGAAGATTTTCATTCCATATACCGAAAAATTTTGGGCTTGGTTTTTATGTTTTATTTTTTTTTTTTTTTTTTTTTTTTTGTGTAATTTTGTACGCGGCATACAGGTCAGGAAAAAGTTTCAATCAACTCGAAACTTTTTTACCTAAATTGATGTTATACCAGAATAGGTTGGGATTGTTTTTCAGAAAAATCGGTCGAAACGGATGTCTCCGGAAAAAAATTGGAAAGTATGGAAATTCCTCATAAGAATAGGCCAGGGGAGAAATACTTGGAAATTTTATTATTTTCCAAGAGCTCTCAAATTTATACTGAGTGTGGAAAGATCTATCATACCTATTTTAAGCGATTTGTGAGTCAATCGGATGTGAAATAACGAAGAAAATCTCATTTTTAATGTACTTTTTTACACATCAATAAAGCAATTAAGAAAGCAATTAAGAAACTATTAAATGTGAGCAACAAGTGTCACCAATAAATTAAAACGTTTAAAATCTGTGATGGATATGAAGAAGGCACTGGTTTAATTGTTTGGAAACCAAGGTCCATATACCAACAGACAGGCCGCGGTTTTTAAACCTTTTGAAGTGATCCATGGCCTGTATATGTACATTGAGCTGATCAAATGTTCTTAATTCTACATTTCCATACTTCTAAGCTCATCTCACAACGCATATAAGGCGTTTTCCTAGTTAGATGAGCGTAGCGAAGATTTTCATTCCATATACCGAAAAAATTTGGGCTTGGTTTTCATGTTTTTTTTTTTCTTTTTTTTTTTTGTGTAATTTTGTACGCGGCATACAGGTCAGGAAAAAGTTTCAATCAACTCGAAACTTTTTTTACGAATTGGTGTTATACCAGAATAGGTTGGAATTGTTTTTCAGAAAAATCGGTCAAACGGATTTTCCGGAAAAAAATCGGAAAGTATGGAAATTCCCTATGAGAATAGGCCAGGGGAGAAATACTTAGAATTTTATTTTTTTCAAAAGCTCTCAAATTTATACTGAATGTGGAAAGAACTATCATACACATTTTAAGCGACTTATGGAACAATCGGATGTGAAATAACGAAGAAAACGCATTTTTAAAGTACTTTTTTACACACCAATAAAAGCAATGAAGAAAGCAATTAGGAAACTATTAAATATGAGCAACAAGTGTCACCAATAAATTAAAACGTTTAAAATCTGTGATGTATATGAAGAAGGCACTGGTTTGATTGTTTGGAAACCAAGGTCCATATACCAACAGACGGCCGCGGTTTTTAAACCTTTGAAGTGATCCATGGCCTGTATATGTACATTGAGCTGACAAAATGTTCTTAATTCTACATTTCCATACTTCTAAGCTCATCTCACAACGCATATAAGGCGTTTTCCTAGTTAGATGAGCGTAGCGAAGATTTTCATTCCATATACCGAAAAATTTTGGGCTTGGTTTTTATGTTTTTTTTTTTTTTTTTTTTTTTTTTTTTGTAATTTTGTACGCGGCATACAGGTCAGGAAAAAGTTTCAATCAACTCGAAACTTTTTTTACAAATTGGTGTTATACCAGAATAGGTTGGGATTGTTTTTCAGAAAAATCGGTCAAACGGATTTTCCGGAAAAAAATCGGAAAGTATGGAAATTCCCCATAAGAATAGGCCAGGGGAGAAATACTTGGAATTTTATTTTTTTCAAAAGCTCTCAAATTTATACTGAGTGTGGGAAGAACTATCATACACATTTTAAGCGACTTATGGAACAATCGGATGTGAAACAACGAAGAAAACTCATTTTTAATGTACTTTTTTACACATCAATGAAAGCAATTAAGAAAAGCAATTAAGAAACTATTAAATGTGAGCAACAAGTGTCACCAATAAATTAAAACGTTTAAAATCTGTGATGGATATGAAGAAGGCACTGGTTTAATTGTTTGGAAACCAAGGTTTATGTACCAACAGACAGCCGCGGTTCCTAAACCTTCGAAGTGATCCATGGCCTGTATATGTACATTGAGCTGACAAAATGTTCTTAATTCTACATTTCCATTTCTAGTACTGGCTTTCAGAGAGGTAAGACGTGTGTCAGGTAGCTCCAGACCAACCCTTGAGTGCGATGATTGAAGTGAGTGTGTGGCGGGCAAGGATTGGCACGTGGGCCGGTAAAACCCGCAAGACCGGCGCGGGTAGTGTTGTGTCGTGTGTTACTCGATTCAATGAATCTCTTCAAATAACAATATCTTGTGCCGCAGTGATAAGTGTTATGTTGGTTATCGGTGGTGTGGAAATTAATCGTGGCCCTACCACAGACGAAAAGCTGGACAGTATCATGGCTAAACTTGAAAAAATTGATCTATTAGACTCTGTACAAAGAAATGTGATCGGAATTAAGAATCAACCAGAGGGAATGGAACAGAAAGTGACGATGCTACAAACAAAGGTTGATACCATGGGTGAGATCATTCAAACTCTCGAAGACGATAAAGCTAATTTAAATGACCGCATTAATAAACTGGAGAAAAAAACGGACTATTTGGAAAACCAAAGCCGAAGAAACAACCTCGTGTTCCGTGGTCTCCCTGAAAGAAACGGCGTAGAATCCTGGGATGAGTGTGAGAACCTTATTATAGACTTGGTTAATCGCAAACTAGGTGTAGATTTGAGGCCGTACGATATAGAAAGAGCCCACCGTATTTCGGGAAGTAATAGCCCTCGCGCCATTGTTGTTCAACTCAATTCATTCAAAAAACGCGATGAGATTTTCCGAGCCAAAAAAAATCTCATAAACACCAACATTGTCATTCATGAAGATTTCTCCCAGCGAGTTATAAATCAGCGCCGGATCCTGATTGCGGAGATGAAGAAAGCAAGAGAGGACAATCATGATGCCGTGGTAGTGTCCGACAAACTCAAAGTGAATGGCAAGCTGTATTGTGTAGACGAAGCGACCGGCTGGATTGTACCGTTGTACGTTAGACGTCAACCGACGACAGAACTCCCACCTCCACCAATGACGTCGCTGTCGATTCATCATCGTCTTGATCAAGATAACATTCGTCCGCAACAACTTCAACATCCTCGAGTTAATCCAAAAAGAGTAGCTGATCAACAACAACATGATCAACATCAACCGGATCGACATGGCCAACAGCAAAAGCATCCCCCAAGCCAGCCAGACTTGTGCGACGTTATCTTCTGGCGTGAACAATGGCACGAGCGGATATGGTCGTGGACAGCATACAGGTGCAGCAGTGACCCCCCACCTGCCCAGACAAAGTGCGAGACTTCACAGCCGGCCGACAGGAAGCCAACCCCCAACATAGGAAACCGTAAGCGGTGATACACCAGAGGTATGGAGTGAGAGTAGTTCAGAACATGCCTATAATTGGTCAGATAATATTCATCATTTTAATGTAAATACTATAATTTATTCAGAAACTCTGTCATGTAAAAAATATTTCCCAAACACTGGTACTAGCATTCTGCATTTGAATATAAGAAGCATATTTAAAAACTTTGATGATCTACTTGTTCTATTAGAAGACATGAAACTAGACTTTGCTGTCATTGTATTAACCGAGGCGCATATAGGAAACAGAGACGTTACTCAGTCTATACCTAATTATAAAACCATTTCTAGCAATAGTAGCAATAATCCGACAAAAAACGACGGAATTGTTTTATTTGTACACACTTCTTTCTCCATAGAATTAATTAATCTTTCAACAACCGAATCTAATAGCTTGATAATCAAATTGTCCAGTAATGTCAATCATGAAAAAATTGTACTAGTTTCTGTATATCGTTCTCCTTCCTTTAAAGATCCATCAGTATTTATACGCAGTCTTGATAATATATTAAACCAATTGAGGAATGATTTGGAATTGAACAAACTGAGAACAATAATTATAGGCGATCTCAATATGAATATTTTAGATGATAATGACAAACATGCTGAAGATTATGTTAATGCACTCAGTCAGTATGGTTTTGTGTCATGTATTAATGATTATACAAGAGTAACTGATACCTGTAGAAGTTGTCTAGATCATATCTTTATACGTCATCCCCCTAGTTCACATAATAACTTAGCCACAGCTGCTATTCTCCAATCAACCATTACAGATCACTATCCAATTATGATAAATATGCAACATACGAAAAATAACACATCTAAAAATAATAGTAACAACCATAAATCGATCGAAAAATTCACTATAACTACCCCCTACTAAACTTAATATTAGAGTATGAAGATTGGTCAACAGTGATAAACAGCAATGATGCTAACGTAGCTTCAACTAACTTTGTCTCAATTCTTAAACATCATATAAATACTGCAACCCAATCTAAATCAATTAAAGTAAACTGTAAAAACCAAAAAATTAAACCATGGATTACTCACGGACTAATTATTGCCATAAGGCAAAGAGACAGTCTATGGAAAAGAGTAAAAAACTCAGTCGACCTGGCATCTAAACGTAAACTGACAAATAAATATGTGAAATATAGAGATAATGTGAATAGGCTGTTGAAAAAAACCAAAAACGAATTCTACAAACAAAAATTGAATATTGCAAATAACGATCCCAAGAAAGTTTGGGAAATTATCAATGAAATAACTAAAGGAAAGTGTGACAGCTGTGAAATAAATAAAATAGAATTAGATAACGAGATAATTATAACTAAAGAAAATCCCAAACTGGTTGTAAATTCTTTCAACAATTTTTTGGCGGACATTGGAAAAAATTTAGCTGATAAGATAAATAATAGAATTAGCACACTTGATCGTCAAAACATGAATCTATCATTACGTCGAATAAATACGTCAATATACTTCATCCCTACCAATAATGCAGAAGTCTCTAAATTTATACTCGAGCTCAAAAATAAGTCAGCGCCTGGGAATGATGAAATTAACAATGTCACTCTTGAGGAAATCAGGGCAAGTATCATAAATCCTCTTGTACATATTTTTAATCTATGTCTAAATACGGGTATTTTTCCTAACATATTTAAGGACTCTGTTATTAAACCAATTTTCAAAAGTGGATCTAAGACTGAAATAACGAATTATCGACCTATATCTCTCACAAGCAGTTGCTCTAAACTTCTTGAAAAATGTATCAAATTTAGATTAGTTAAATATTTAGAACATAAAGATATAATATCCGCCAACCAATTTGGTTTTAGGGAGGGAATGGGAACGCATTCAGCCATATACGAACTTACTTCTGAAATCTATCAATCACTAGATAATAACGAAAAAGTACTCACAATTTTTTTAGACCTAGCTAAAGCTTTCGATACTGTTTCCCATAAAATACTCTTCGTCAAATTGGAGGCTGCAGGTATAAGAGGTATTGCACTTGATCTCATTAAAAGCTACCTTCAAAATAGAAAGCAATTTACAAAAATATCTAACCATCTTAGCGATGCCAGAACTGTTGAATATGGAGTGCCACAAGGCACGGTTTTAGGGCCGATATTATTTTTACTATACATTAACGATTTGTGTAATAATGATCCTAATGGTAGAGTTATTTCTTTTGCTGATGACACAGCCTTAATATTTAAAAGCCACTCATGGGAAACCGTATTTCAAAAAGCTAACGAAGGTTTTGAAATAGCTAGTAACTGGCTAGATAAAAACCTACTTACACTTAACGTGGAAAAAACTAAATTTATACATTTTACTATACATAAACCTCATAATCTAGAACAATACTTCCATCTACTCAATAAAATAGAACCTGTCAGCTCAATTAAATACCTAGGAGTCACCATTGACCAAAATCTAAAATGGGATGAACATATAAAAGATAGTGCGAATAAAATCAGAAGAAGTATTTAAAAATTTGTTCAATTACGTAATATATTAGATTTCATTACAATAAAAAAAGTGTACTATGCTCTAGTTCAATCTATAATTCAATTCGGCATTATAGGATGGGGTGGTGTTTATCAAACTAGCCTAGACCCCATAATGAGAGCTCAAAGACTAATTATGAAAATCTGCTTGAAAAAATGGAAAGATTACCCCACTGACAAACTTTTTGAGGAATTCCAAGCCCTAGATGTTCGTCAAATATATGCAAAACAAGTCCTACTTTACATGACTCACGATTCCCCATTCGAATGCATCGACCACAGGCACAACACTCGACTAAGAGCATCAGGTGGTACACGTACCCTAAGAAAGACGAAGAGATTTGGGCAAAATCATGCTACATATATAGGTCCTAAATTATACAATAGCTTACCAACCGAAATTCGAAGAATAAAATCCGCAAATAAATTCAAACTCGAACTAAATAGATGGATCAAAATTAAAGGACGCAAATACATTAATGACATAATTAGTATCCCATATTTTAATAATCGATAATAGTGAATACTATTCACTATACTGAATACTCTTAAAAAATATAATCATCTTCTGAATTCATCCAATAATTTTTTTGAAATAGCTGTGATACAGGAAGTTATTAATATTACTACTCTATTCAATTGATATAAACATGCTAAACAATTATGCCACGGCACCTTGTTCAACCATTTCTGTATTTCTAAACCATGGATATATATTAGATTGGACCATCAGAATTATTAATTTGTTATATCATCATCTGTTACGTGTTATTGTGAAATCCCATTCATTTCACTCGTCCATCAATTCTCCAAGCTATTATTAGTTATTATTGTGTCATACTAGTCTCTGGACCAATTCATTATATATATAGAATAAAGACTTATTATTATCTCAATCCCTGAATAATCTAAGTGCAAACACAAGATTCTTCCCTTCTTGCACTTAGTAACATATTTTCCTTTTAAATCATATGTAATTGTTCTTACTTTAATTATTGATATATTCCTACACTCTTTGATATTATAATATATTCATTCACTTTCTGATACCAATTTCAGTATCATCAATATTACTAGTATCATCAATATTACTATTATTACTGTCTCTATATTATTATTATTATATCTTCATTTCTTTTATCATTATTATTATTATTATTATTATTATTATTATTTTTTATTATTATTATTATCATTATTATTATTATTATTATTATTTTATTATTATTATTATTATTATTATTTTATTATTATTATTATTATTTCTCACATAATATTTTGTCATTATGCAATTTCTATCATCGATTATGTATGTAATTTATGTGTATTGTGATATGTTATTCATAAGACAAGGAAAATAAATAAATAAATAAATAAATAAATACTTGTAAGCTCATCTCACAACGCATATAAGGCGTTTTCCTAGTTTATTTATATGAAAGGGAGGAACCAAACTTCCAATTTTACTTCTGTCCAGATTGCCCAAGACATAGAAGTTTAGGTCAGTTTAGTTTTCAGTACGGTTTATTTTCTGGTACAGTTAACCAAACTCCCGAAAGAACGATATTCTGCGCATGCGTCACAGCCAGGCAGGCAAGCGGCCCCCGACCCGCTAGTCATGTGACCGGCCACATTGTTTACCGGTGCTAGCCAACATACATCACTGTAACACGCGTAACGACCCCAACAAGAGCCGGGTTATTCGGGGACTGTGACCTCAATCGCAACCATGAATGATCGGAGCCCGCTGTGGTGTTCCTACGGGAGGTGATGAGGGAGGGGGAGTTGGTATCCCCTCTCTCCCCTCACCTGTTGTACACGCTACATTGACGCAGGCGTTCCAGGTACTCTGCGTACATACTTGCATTAAACGTTAATGAAAATGTTTAAAGTACCTTTGAGATAGTATTTGAGGCTATTCATCCCATCTAAAAATTAGAAGAACTAGTTAAACTAGGAAAACGCCATATATGCGTTGTTAGACGAGCGAATAGTGATAGTATGGGTAGTAATGGTTAAGAACTGCTTCGAGTGGTACCAATTCAGCACATTTTATGTTTTTTCTTCAAAATGGCTGACCCGATCAAGCTGGAAAATTCAAGAAATGTGTATCAAAATGTAATTCAACTTCACGCAAAATTTCATTTTTTGGGAAAATGAGAATATTTTCTTTTTTTTCGGCTGTGTTATTCTGATGAGTATTTTTGAAATTTTTCCAAAATTAAAAAAAAAAAAAAAACGATAATGCCACAAAACTATACAGATCTGAGTTAGGTGAGGAACCATAATGAAAAAAACTTGAAAATAAACAAAACATAAAAACATAAAAACGAACACCAATTTTTCTCAGTATGTCAAATTGAATCCTCGCTAAAGCTTGTCTAATAAATATATTTTAAATTTGCCAATGCAGAACCATCGAAGTGAATTGATATTGAACTGATGAAAAATTCATTCATTTTGTTTGTCTCGTTTTTTCCCGTGTGCCGGCGAAATAATTGGAAGCAGGAATTTGTACCTGCATTCCAGAGACATTATTTCAAGCCCGTGAAACTTGTCAGAGTTGATGTTCAAACTGATGCGCATGCGCATGACAATCAGGTAGTTAGAGTTCTCATGTCTTGCCGTTCTGATAATATCATAGTTCCAATCACAAGAAGTTTTACGACATTGTATGGGATTCTAAATAAATCTGTATCAATAGAACGGCAAGACATCGCTTACTCTTATCCCATAGCAATAACCACAAATCTATTTATACGCATTTCGAACAATAAATGTCCGAAAACGGTCTTCCTCATTATGATGTGTCGATATAGTGTTAGATGAGCGTAGCAAAGATTTCCATATCCGTCCCGAAAAAAAAAAAAAAAATCTCTGTACGCGGCATACAGGTCAGGAAAATTGACCAATCGACTGCAAACCTTTTTCGAATATTGGTATCACACCAGAATAGGTTGAGATTGTTTTTCATAAAAGTCGGTTGAACCGGTTTACCGGAAACAATTAGGAAATTTTGTAAAATCCCCATAAGAATAACCCAGGGGGAAAATACTTTAAAAACGAAATTTTTCGAAAGCTTTCATATTCATACAGAATATGAAAACAACTGTCATACACATTTTCAATAATTTGTACAACAATCGGATGAGACATAACGAAGGCAACGCAATAAAAGTATACATTTCATCAAATATCAGGATCAAAACACGTAATGCAAGGTGTATATGCGACAGGTTGCTCTATAAATAGCAACAAGTTGCAGGTAAGGTTTTCAGCGTTTGAAGTAGTCCAAGGTTTGTAGATCTAGATTGAGCTGACAGAATATTCTTAAATCTCATTTTTCCATACCTCTATACGCTCATCTCACAACGCACATTCTGCGTTTTCCTGGTTTAGTCTAATTGTACTCGGAGATGGGTCAACTGAACTAAAAACTAACTGAAGAAGGCCTAGCCTTGTACTTCTTGAGTACCTGTACAGAAGTACCAATGAGGGGTTTAGCTCCTCCCCTTCTGATATTGTCACCATCCATCACATGTTCCCTAGGCTGGAGGCTCTAATGATAGGGTTGAGGTTAGGTGGGCAAGGTTTGTGTCGAATGAAATGACTAAAGGGGGTGGAGTTAACCCTCCCACTCTAACTTCTTACAGGTTAATCAAGACGTATAAATTTTGGTCGGTTGGTTTTTAGAACGGTTGGTTTTTAGAACAGTTGGTTTTCAGAACAGTTGGTTTTTAGGCCAGTTGGTACCATCTCTTGAACTCGGGTTGAGTTTAATTGTCATGTATTGCAAGGTGCTTATAGAAATAGAGAAATTCAAATTCACTTATTTTTTTCCTTGTTCAAAAACCAGTATAATTGAATGAAAAGTTCACATCTCGAAGATAACTTCATGCTCTCTAATTAATATGACATTCTATTTCAGTGAATTCAACCAGTTTTAAGATAATACGTTAATGAATACAGAGAATGTGATGAAATTCATTGACGTATTATCTCAAAACTGATTGAATTCACTGAAATAGAATGCAGTCATTAGATGAGCGTAGCGAAGATTTTCATTCCATATACCGAAAAATTTTGGGCTTGGTTTTTATGTTTGTTTTTTTTTTTTTTTTTTTTTTTTTTTGTGTGTAATTTTGTACGCGGCATACAGGTCAGGAAAAAGTTTCAATCAACTCGAAACTTTTTTTACAAATTGGTGTTATACCAGAATAGGTTGGGATTGTTTTTCAGAAAAATCGGTCAAACGGATTTTCCGGAAAAAAATCGGAAAGTATGGAAATTCCCCATAAGAATAGGCCAGGGGAGAAATACTTGGAATTTTATTTTTTTCAAAAGCTCTCAAATTCATACTGAGTGTGGAAAGATCTATCATACCTATTTTAAGCGATTTATGGAACAATCGGATGTGAAATAACGAAGAAAACGCATTTTTAAGGTACTTTTTTACACATCAATAAAAGCAATTAAGAAAGCAATTAAGGAACTATTAAATATGAGCAACAAGTGTCACCAATAAATGAAAACGTTTAAAATCTATGATGTATATGAAGAAGGCACTGGTTTGATTGTTTGGAAACCAAGGTCCATATACCAACAGACGGCCGCGGTTTTTAAACCTTTGAAGTGATCCATGGCCTGTATATGTACATTGAGCTGACAAAATGTTCTTAATTCTACATTTCCATACTTCTAAGCTCATCTCACAACGCATATAAGGCGTTTTCCTAGTATTAATTAGAGAGCATAAAATTATCTTCGAGATGCGAACTTTTCATTCAATTATACTGGTTTTTTTAAATGGAAAAATAGTAAAGATAAATTTATGGAGCCGCCCCGGTGGCTAAGTCAACTATAGCTAGCGATAGAAACTGAAGTCTCCGTTGGGCGTGGGTTTTAGTAAACGTCCTTTCACCTATCATCCCTCTATAGTTTCATTATCATCCGCTCATTCGTACCCCCGTATAACCTAGCTGTTGGTGGGGTCGTTAAGCAACATTAAAAAAAAATCTATTGTATAAGCACCGTTTGTCAACCCCCTTAAAGAGAATATTGTAACAAAAATTGGCTTCTGATCATCCCATCGAATGTACATTATTATGATTATAATTATTAAAAAATGTAAGTGTACAAAATGTGCAGTGTAAAATTGAAATGTACATGAAAGTTGATTCGGCTTTGGTACGTGACGTCATCCATCAGGTAATGAGGGTTGTTATAAGAACACTCGCCAAGATACGTGTAAGTTGCTCAATAAATGTCCGAGTAATACACGATCATGTCCGAACCAGTACACAGTTGAACAACTGCTGTCGCGTTCCAATTACGAAATCTCTCCCGCCAAGAATCGGCAACAATAACAAGTGCATTCTTTCTGCTAAATAAACCGTCTATTTGCGGCACAACTCGAGAACCAGCACATGGACGACACCTGGCGGCACAAACTGAGAACTAAACATTTGAAAATAGAACGTCGGTGGCGATCTCTTATTGTTGTTCAGAATACTTCCATACTTCTTATCGAGGAATGAAGGTATGATTTTCATTATTTTACATTACTTGTCTATTATTTTATTTCATTATTTTACAATACTTGTTCATTAGATGAGCGTAGCGAAGATTTTCATTCCATATACCGAAAAATTTTGGGCTTGGTTTTCATTTTTTTTTTTTTTGTGTGTGTAATTTTGTACGTGGCATACAGGTCAGGAAAAAGTTTCAATCAACTCGAAACTTTTTTTACAAATTGGTGTTATACCAGAATAGGTTGGGATTGTTTTTTAGAAAAATCGGTCGGACGGTTTTTCCGGAAAAAAATTGGAAAGTATGGAAATTCCCCATAAGAATAGGCCGGGGGAGAAATACTTGGATTTTTTTTTTTCAAAAGCACTCAAATTTATACTGTTTATGGGAAGAACTATCATACACATTTTAAGCGACTTATGGAACAATCGGATGTGAAATAACGAAGAGAACGCATTTTTAATGTACTTTTTTACACACCAATGAAAGCAATTGAGAAAGCAATTAAGAAACTATTAAATGTGAGCAACAAGTGTCACCAATAAATTAAAACGTTTAAAATCTGTGATGGATATGAAGAAGGCACTGGTATAATTGTTTGGAAACCAAGGTTTATATACCAACAGACAGCCGCAGTTCTTAAACCTTTGAAGTGATCCACGGCCTATATATGTACTTTGAGCTGACCAAATGTTCTTAATTCTACATTTCCATACTTCTAAGCTCATCTCACAACGCATATAAGGCGTTTTCCTAGTTATTAGATGAGCGTAGCGAAGATTTTCATCCATATACCAAAAAAATTTGGTCTTTTTTTTTTTGAATATTGTACGCGGCATACAGGTCAGGAAAAAAGATCAATCAACTCGAAACTTTTTCTACATATTGGTGTCACACCAGAATAGGTTGGGATTGTTTTTCAGAGAAATCGGTCAAACGGTTTTTCCGGAAAATTTTTGGAAAGTTCGTAAAATCTCCACGAGAATAACCCGGGGGCAAAATACTTCAAAATGACATTTTTTTTCAAAAGCTTTCAAATTCAACTAGAATATAATAACAACTATCATACACATGTTCAATAATTTGTACAACAATCGGATGAGACATAACGAAGAAAACGCAATAAAAGTATACATTTTATCAAACATCAGGATCAAAACATGTAATGCAAAGTGTATCTATAAAGGTTGCTCTATAAATAGCAACAAGTTGCAGGTTATAAAATGATTTGACATCTTACAATGTCACCGAAGCTAATGGCTAATGCCCTAGGTATACTAGACTAGAGCATTGACTAGGATTAGTTATGGGCCTAGAGCCTAGCTATGGACCTATAATAACCATTACAACGTAGAGTAAACTATATCACTCAGGCCAACCTTTGGCCTAGACGATAAGCAGTAGTCACTGGACGTAGGCCCTTGGTTGGAAGTCAAAAGCATCAATTCACTATATTTTTATTTGCATTTTTATGTCAAACTCAATGTGACACTTCGAAGTTTGCTGTGATTTCATGATCTTTATTGTAAATCGTGCCTGGAAGGCCGTGCCTGAGAAGGCTGTGAGCCATTCAACCAGCCCGGCCCAATGGTTGTGTGTAATAGCTCAATTGCCTGGTTGGACTGACCTTGAGGAATGAATTGACTGCATTCAATTGCAACCATTCCCAGTGTAATACGGGCGTAAGGTTTTTCAGCGTTTGAATTGTAGTCCAAGGTTTGTAGATGTACATTGAGCTGACAGAGTACTTTTCAATTCCAGATTTCCATACTTCTACGCTCATCCCACAACGCACATTCTGCGTTTTCCTAGTTTTAGATAAATTGTCCATAATTGTAGTTCTTGTAAGTATTTTCGAATGTGTGCCGGATTTGTAAATTCTTGACCGGTTGAGAATTTACGTTCACTTAGAGGACATTGCAAACCTGAAGCTAGATTATGATCAATATTAACGATATTTCAATCTCTCATTTCAGCGAAAACTGGAAATCCATCATTTCGATTTCAGAAATTATAACTATTTTCTTTTCTCCGTAGACCACGAGTCGTCATAACACAATTGGAGGACAAATGCAGGGGCGAATCTCAGTTTGCAATGTTGCTTACAAGTTGATTTCTGCTAACTTTTTCTGCTCAATCTGCTGTTTCTGTTTCAAAGCTGTCATTTTGAAAAGGTACATCAAATTTCTTCAAATTATACCTTTTTTAATAGGGTTCAACGGATTCAGATGATATTTTGAAGCCAAAATCAATTTTCTTATAGAACTATAGGTGCCCATCTGATATTTGATTTTCTCTGCAATTAGGTAAAATATGAATCTATATAAGATATTATCCATCTAGAAATATATTTCCTTCTTTCTCCTTTTTTCCTTCTTTTCTTCTCTCTTCCTTCTTTTTTTTCCGTCTTTTCTATGTATCCGCCCCTGAGGACAAATGTTGTCCACTTATTCCACTGTTGTGTGCCCTCGCTTGAAAGAAGGCTTAGAATGAATGACAAGCTTGCATTGGAGACGGTGTTGATTCCCTTGTCGGGGAATCGAATCCTGAACCTTTTGCTTGACTGCTCTTTACATCTGAGCTAATGAGGAGGGTATGTTTCAATGATAATGTTTGTGATGATATACACACACACACTTCATGCATTAATGCTTTTTGTGAGGAACAACGGCTTTGTATCAAACTATGATACTAATAAAAATGAAAGAATAATTATCCCGATAAACACTATCTGCCAGTGATATCAACCATTCTCATAGCTCCCAGTGACCTTGGTTGACCCCTCTCCTCCCCTGACAGTTGAAACAACCCCCCTCCCTGTAATCGTCTTGAAGAAGCCGATTACGGTGTCCCCGCAGCTCGTCGTTTGTCCCCATGGGATAAAAACATCAAGCACTAGGTGTATAGTGTATTTTTTTTAGATACTTCTATTTCGGTTTTTAAAAATATCTGTAAGAACTAAAACGTATTAGGAATTCACTGATTATTACCAAGAGGAAAAACAATTTCAGATGTTATTCATTTGTATTGTAAGACGAGCTTTAGCGAGGATTCAATTTGACATACTGAACAAAATTGGTGTTCGTTTTTATGTTTTTTTTAATTTTTTTTGTCGGTTCTCCACAGGTCAAACGGCTACAGCTATCAACTTCAAACATTTTTTCAATATGGTTCCTCATCTAACTTAGATCTGTATAGTTTTGTGGCATTATCGGGGGGTAACTTTTTTTTTATGAATTTTAGAAATTTCAAAAATACCCATTAGAATAATATGGCGGAAGAAAAAAGAAAATATTTCTACTTTCCAAAAAAATGAAAGTTCGCGTGAAGTTGAATTACTTTTTGATACACATTTCTAAAAAATTTCAGCTTGATCGGGTCAGCCATTTTGAAGAAAAACCATAAAATGTGCTAAATTGGTACCACTTGAAACAGTTCTTAACCATTACTACCCATACTATTACTATCCGCTCGTCTAACAACGCATATATGGCGTTTTCCTAGTAATTTGTCATTCTGCCCGTGGATCCTGGTAAGTGACACCTCAAATGTCAGAAGTGGCTGGAGTGGAGTCAATATGATCAATGCTGGTAATATTTTCAGTAATTTGTCTGTATTTTTGCTTCACCGTCGATATCACTGTTTACATACAGTATTTATCCTAGCTTTATTTGGAGTTTCAATAGGCCTATATTCCTTCGAAAAATCACTCAATTTTTGTTTTCTCTTCCATGTACGTGCAGAAACTAATTGAGAAATTATTATTTCATATGGATCAGTCGAGTGTACACTACCGGTTACCGTTCTATTGTAACCTCTTATCACATTAATTATTATGAACTAGGAAAACGCCATATGCGTTGTTAGACGAGCGAATAGTGATAGTATGGATAAATATGGGTAAAAACTGCTTCGAGTGGTACCAATTTAGCACATTTCATGTTTTTTCCTCAAAATGGCTGACCCGATCAAGCTGGAAATTTATAGAAATGTGTATCAAAATGTAATTCAACTTCACGCGAAATTTCATTTTTTTGGAAAAATAAAAATAATTTTTTTTTTTTCCGCCATGTTATTCTAATGAGTATTTTTGAAATTTCTAATATTCATAAAAAAAAAAATTACCCCCCGATAATGCCACAAAACTATACAGATCTAAGTTAGATGAGGAACCATATTGAAAAGAAGTTTGAAGTTGATATCTGTAGCCGTTTGACCTGTGGAGAACCGACAAAAAAACACAAAAACAAACAAAAAAAAAACATAAAAACGAACACCAATTTTTTTCAGTACGTCAAATTGAATCCTCGCTAAAGCTCGTCTAATTAGTAGCATAATCGTTTCATAATAAACTGACTTGAAAATTTAAAAACTAATGATTGTTGTATATAGGGGCCTATTATATAGGCCTACTGAAGTTATCGTGCTTATTTATCTATGAATCCCTTTCCTCCACCCTGTGATACGCCGACCCGCCGACGTCGTGTACCCGCCCGGTCGCTGACTGTGACACGCCGAACGCTGAACTGTCCGCCAGCGACGTCACTCATCGCACCACGTGACTTACCTTCGTCATCCCTGTACTGCTTGTGGACTACTATCGGGCGCACAGGGGGCCGCACTTTCACCTGCAACCAGACAAGCCACATGTCCTTACGTCATGTACACCGGGAAAACGCTACACATGCGTTGTTGGATCATACGGGAAAAACGCCATATATGCGTTGTTAGGCGAGCGGATAGTAATAGTATGGGTAAAAATGGGTAAAAACTGCTTCGAGCGGTACCAATTTAGCACATTTTGTGTTTTTTCTTCGAAATGGCTGACCCGATCAAGCTGCAAATTTCCAGAAATGTGTATCAAAATGTAATTCAACTTCACGCAAAATTTCATTGTTTTGGAAAATAGAAATATTTTCTTTTTTTTTCCGCCATGTTATTCTAATGGGAATTTTTGAAATTTATAAAATTCATAAAAATAAAAGTTGCCACCCGATATATCACATTTTGTTCGATCATTTAATGAATCCTTCTCAAAAGAAAGGCCCTAATTTGATTAAATTTGACAGTATTCCACCGGAATTACGTAAAAAATGTGGGAAAATATCATATAATCCTTACCCTTAATTGGGGAACAATGATTTTGTATCAAGTTTCGATGTTTTAAAAAAAAATCACTAACATTTTAACGTTAGTCCCCCGATATGCGGTGAATGTTATCAGAGTAGATGTGGTGAACAGCTGTCTAGTAGAGGAAGGTTTGACGGAGACGAGGTGGGAAGCGCTTCTTGAGGCGAACAAGAATAGAAACGCCTCGAGGGTATGCAACTTGTCTGCCACTGCTGTACAGCTGTCTAGTAGAGGAAGGTTTGACGGAGACGAGGTGGGAAGCGCTTCTTGAGGCGAACAAGAATAGAAACGCCTCGAGGGTATGCAACTTGTCTGCCACTGCTGTACAGCTGTCTAGTAGAGGATGGTTTGACGGAGACGAGGTGGGAAGCGCTTCTTGAGGCGAACAAGAATAGAAACGCCTCGAGGGTATGCAACTTGTCTGCCACTGCTGTACAGCTGTCTAGTAGAGGATGGTTTGACGGAGACGAGGTGGGAAGCGCTTCATGAGGCGAACAAGAATGGTGGGAAGCGCTTCATGAGGCGAACAAGAATAGAAACGCCTCGAGGGTATGCAACTTGTCTGCCACTGCTGTACAGCTGTCTAGTAGAGGAAGGTTTGACGGAGACGAGGTGGGAAGCGCTTCTTGAGGCGAACAAGAATAGAAACGTCTCGAGGGTATGCAACTTGTCTGCCACTGCTGTACAGCTGTCTAGTAGAGGAAGGTTTGACGGAGACGAGGTGGGAAGCGCTTCTTGAGGCGAACAAGAATAGAAACGCCTCGAGGGTATGCAACTTGACTGCCACTGCTGTACAGCTGTCTAGTAGAGGAAGGTTTGACGGAGACGAGGTGGGAAGCGCTTCATGAGGCGAACAAGAATAGAAACGCCTCGAGGGTATGCAACTTGTCTGCCACTGCTGTACAGCTGTCTAGTAGAGGATGGTTTGACGGAGACGAGGTGGGAAGCGCTTCATGAGGCGAACAAGAATAGAAACGCCTCGAGGGTATGCAACTTGTCTGCCACTGCTGTACAGCTGTCTAGTAGAGGAAGGTTTGACGGAGACGAGGTGGGAAGCGCTTCTTGAGGCGAACAAGAATAGAAACGTCTCGAGGGTATGCAACTTGTCTGCCACTGCTGTACAGCTGTCTAGTAGAGGAAGGTTTGACGGAGACGAGGTGGGAAGCGCTTCTTGAGGCGAACAAGAATAGAAACGTCCTCGAGGGTATGCAACTTGACTGCCACTGCTGTACAGCTGTCTAGTAGAGGAAGGTTTGACGGAGACGAGGTGGGAAGCGCTTCATGAGGCGAACAAGAATAGAAACGCCTCGAGGGTATGCAACTTGTCTGCCACTGCTGTACAGCTGTCTAGTAGAGGATGGTTTGACGGAGACGAGGTGGGAAGCGCTTCTTGAGGCGAACAAGAATAGAAACGCCTCGAGGGTATGCAACTTGTCTGCCACTGCTGTACAGCTGTCTAGTAGAGGAAGGTTTGACGGAGACGAGGTGGGAAGCGCTTCTTGAGGCGAACAAGAATAGAAACGCCTCGAGGGTATGCAACTTGTCTGCCACTGCTGTACAGCTGTCTAGTAGAGGAAGGTTTGACGGAGACGAGGTGGGAAGCGCTTCTTGAGGCGAACAAGAATAGAAACGCCTCGAGGGTATGCAACTTGTCTGCCACTGCTGTACAGCTGTCTAGAAGAGGATGGTTTGACGGAGACGAGGTGGGAAGCGCTTCATGAGGAGAACAAGAATAGAAACGCCTCGAGGGTATGCAACTTGTCTGCCACTGCTGTACAGCTGTCTAGAAGAGGATGGTTTGACGGAGACGAGGTGGGAAGCGCTTCTTGAGGCGAACAAGAATAGAAACGTCTCGAGGGTATGCAACTTGACTGCCACTGCTGTACAGCTGTCTAGAAGAGGATGGTTTGACGGAGACGAGGTGGGAAGCGCTTCTTGAGGCGAACAAGAATAGAAACGCCTCGAGGGTATGCAACTTGTCTGCCACTGCTGTACAGCTGTCTAGTAGAGGATGGTTTGACGGAGACGAGGTGGGAAGCGCTTCTTGAGGCGAACAAGAATAGAAACGCCTCGAGGGTATGCAACTTGTCTGCCACTGCTGTACAGCTGTCTAGTAGAGGATGGTTTGACGGAGACGAGGTGGGAAGCGCTTCATGAGGCGAACAAGAATAGAAACGCCTCGAGGGTATGCAACTTGTCTGCCACTGCTGTACAGCTGTCTAGTAGAGGAAGGTTTGACGGAGACGAGGTGGGAAGCGCTTCTTGAGGCGAACAAGAATAGAAACGCCTCGAGGGTATGCAACTTGTCTGCCACTGCTGTACAGCTGTCTAGTAGAGGAAGGTTTGACGGAGACGAGGTGGGAAGCGCTTCTTGAGGCGAACAAGAATAGAAACGTCTCGAGGGTATGCAACTTGACTGCCACTGCTGTACAGCTGTCTAGTAGAGGATGGTTTGACGGAGACGAGGTGGGAAGCGCTTCTTGAGGCGAACAAGAATAGAAACGCCTCGAGGGTATGCAACTTGTCTGCCACTGCTGTACAGCTGTCTAGTAGAGGATGGTTTGACGGAGACGAGGTGGGAAGCGCTTCTTGAGGCGAACAAGAATAGAAACGCCTCGAGGGTATGCAACTTGTCTGCCACTGCTGTACAGCTGTCTAGTAGAGGATGGTTTGACGGAGACGAGGTGGGAAGCGCTTCATGAGGCGAACAAGAATAGAAACGCCTCGAGGGTATGCAACTTGTCTGCCACTGCTGTACAGCTGTCTAGAAGAGGAAGGTTTGACGGAGACGAGGTGGGAAGCGCTTCTTGAGGCGAACAAGAATAGAAACGCCTCGAGGGTATGCAACTTGTCTGCCACTGCTGTACAGCTGTCTAGAAGAGGAAGGTTTGACGGAGACGAGGTGGGAAGCGCTTCATGAGGCGAACAAGAATAGAAACGCCTCGAGGGTATGCAACTTGACTGCCACTGCTGTACAGCTGTCTAGTAGAGGAAGGTTTGACGGAGACGAGGTGGGAAGCGCTTCTTGAGGCGAACAAGAATAGAAACGCCTCGAGGATATGCAACTTGTCTGCCACTGCTGTACAGCTGTCTAGTAGAGGAAGGTTTGACGAAGACGAGGTGGGAAGCGCTTCTTGAGGCGAACAAGAATAGAAACGCCTCGAGGGTATGCAACTTGTCTGCCACTGCTGTACAGCTGTCTAGTAGAGGAAGGTTTGACGGAGACGAGGTGGGAAGCGCTTCTTGAGGCGAACAAGAATAGAAACGCCTCGAGGGTATGCAACTTGTCTGCCACTGCTGTACAGCTGTCTAGAAGAGGAAGGTTTGACGGAGACGAGGTGGGAAGCGCTTCATGAGGCGAACAAGAATAGAAACGCCTCGAGGGTATGCAACTTGTCTGCCACTGCTGTACAGCTGTCTAGTAGAGGAAGGTTTGACGGAGACGAGGTGGGAAGCGCTTCATGAGGCGAACAAGAATAGAAACGCCTCGAGGGTATGCAACTTGTCTGCCACTGCTGTACAGCTGTCTAGTAGAGGAAGGTTTGACGGAGACGAGGTGGGAAGCGCTTCTTGAGGCGAACAAGAATAGAAACGCCTCGAGGGTATGCAACTTGTCTGCCACTGCTGTACAGCTGTCTAGTAGAGGATGGTTTGACGGAGACGAGGTGGGAAGCGCTTCTTGAGGCGAACAAGAATAGAAACGCCTCGAGGGTATGCAACTTGTCTGCCACTGCTGTACAGCTGTCTAGTAGAGGATGGTTTGACGGAGACGAGGTGGGAAGCGCTTCATGAGGAGAACAAGAATAGAAACGCCTCGAGGGTATGCAACTTGTCTGCCACTGCTGTACAGCTGTCTAGAAGAGGAAGGTTTGACGGAGACGAGGTGGGAAGCGCTTCTTGAGGCGAACAAGAATAGAAACGCCTCGAGGGTATGCAACTTGTCTGCCACTGCTGTACAGCTGTCTAGTAGAGGATGGTTTGACGGAGACAAGGTGGGAAGCGCTTCTTGAGGCGAACAAGAATAGAAACGCCTCGAGGGTATGCAACTTGTCTGCCACTGCTGTACAGCTGTCTAGTAGAGGAAGGTTTGACGGAGACGAGGTGGGAAGCGCTTCATGAGGCGAACAAGAATAGAAACGCCTCGAGGGTATGCAACTTGACTGCCACTGCTGTACAGCTGTCTAGTAGAGGAAGGTTTGACGGAGACGAGGTGGGAAGCGCTTCTTGAGGCGAACAAGAATAGAAACGCCTCGAGGGTATGCAACTTGTCTGCCACTGCTGTACAGCTGTCTAGTAGAGGAAGGTTTGACGGAGACGAGGTGGGAAGCGCTTCTTGAGGCGAACAAGAATAGAAACGCCTCGAGGGTATGCAACTTGTCTGCCACTGCTGTACAGCTGTCTAGTAGAGGAAGGTTTGACGGAGACGAGGTGGGAAGCGCTTCTTGAGGCGAACAAGAATAGAAACGCCTCGAGGGTATGCAACTTGTCTGCCACTGCTGTACAGCTGTCTAGTAGAGGATGGTTTGACGGAGACGAGGTGGGAAGCGCTTCATGAGGCGAACAAGAATAGAAACGCCTCGAGGGTATGCAACTTGACTGCCACTGCTGTACAGCTGTCTAGTAGAGGATGGTTTGACGGAGACGAGGTGGGAAGCGCTTCATGAGGCGAACAAGAATAGAAACGCCTCGAGGGTATGCAACTTGTCTGCCACTGCTGTACAGCTGTCTAGAAGAGGAAGGTTTGACGGAGACGAGGTGGGAAGCGCTTCTTGAGGCGAACAAGAATAGAAACGCCTCGAGGGTATGCAACTTGTCTGCCACTGCTGTACAGCTGTCTAGTAGAGGATGGTTTGACGGAGACAAGGTGGGAAGCGCTTCTTGAGGCGAACAAGAATAGAAACGCCTCGAGGGTATGCAACTTGTCTGCCACTGCTGTACAGCTGTCTAGTAGAGGATGGTTTGACGGAGACGAGGTGGGAAGCGCTTCATGAGGAGAACAAGAATAGAAACGCCTCGAGGGTATGCAACTTGACTGCCACTGCTGTACAGCTGTCTAGTAGAGGAAGGTTTGACGGAGACGAGGTGGGAAGCGCTTCATGAGGCGAACAAGAATAGAAACGCCTCGAGGGTATGCAACTTGACTGCCACTGCTGTACAGCTGTCTAGTAGAGGAAGGTTTGACGGAGACGAGGTGGGAAGCGCTTCATGAGGCGAACAAGAATAGAAACGTCTCGAGGGTATGCAACTTGTCTGCCACTGCTGTACAGCTGTCTAGTAGAGGAAGGTTTGACGGAGACGAGGTGGGAAGCGCTTCTTGAGGCGAACAAGAATAGAAACGCCTCGAGGGTATGCAACTTGTCTGCCACTGCTGTACAGCTGTCTAGTAGAGGAAGGTTTGACGGAGACGAGGTGGGAAGCGCTTCTTGAGGCGAACAAGAATAGAAACGCCTCGAGGGTATGCAACTTGTCTGCCACTGCTGTACAGCTGTCTAGTAGAGAAAGGTTTGACGGAGACGAGGTGGGAAGCGCTTCTTGAGGCGAACAAGAATAGAAACGTCTCGAGGGTATGCAACTTGTCTGCCACTGCTGTACAGCTGTCTAGTAGAGGAAGGTTTGACGGAGACGAGGTGGGAAGCGCTTCATGAGGACAAGAATAGAAACGCCTCGAGGGTATGCAACTTGACTGCCACTGCTGTACAGCTGTCTAGAAGAGGAAGGTTTGACGGAGACGAGGTGGGAAGCGCTTCTTGAGGCGAACAAGAATAGAAACGCCTCGAGGGTATGCAACTTGTCTGCCACTGCTGTACAGCTGTCTAGAAGAGGAAGGTTTGACGGAGACGAGGTGGGAAGCGCTTCTTGAGGCGAACAAGAATAGAAACGCCTCGAGGGTATGCAACTTGTCTGCCACTGCTGTACAGCTGTCTAGTAGAGGAAGGTTTGACGGAGACGAGGTGGGAAGCGCTTCTTGAGGCGAACAAGAATAGAAACGCCTCGAGGGTATGCAACTTGTCTGCCACTGCTGTACAGCTGTCTAGAAGAGGAAGGTTTGACGGAGACGAGGTGGGAAGCGCTTCTTGAGGCGAACAAGAATAGAAACGCCTCGAGGGTATGCAACTTGTCTGCCACTGCTGTACAGCTGTCTAGTAGAGGATGGTTTGACGGAGACGAGGTGGGAAGCGCTTCATGAGGCGAACAAGAATAGAAACGCCTCGAGGGTATGCAACTTGACTGCCACTGCTGTACAGCTGTCTAGTAGAGGATGGTTTGACGGAGACGAGGTGGGAAGCGCTTCATGAGGAGAACAAGAATAGAAACGCCTCGAGGGTATGCAACTTGTCTGCCACTGCTGTACAGCTGTCTAGAAGAGGAAGGTTTGACGGAGACGAGGTGGGAAGCGCTTCTTGAGGCGAACAAGAATAGAAACGCCTCGAGGGTATGCAACTTGTCTGCCACTGCTGTACAGCTGTCTAGTAGAGGATGGTTTGACGGAGACAAGGTGGGAAGCGCTTCTTGAGGCGAACAAGAATAGAAACGCCTCGAGGGTATGCAACTTGTCTGCCACTGCTGTACAGCTGTCTAGTAGAGGAAGGTTTGACGGAGACGAGGTGGGAAGCGCTTCATGAGGCGAACAAGAATAGAAACGCCTCGAGGGTATGCAACTTGACTGCCACTGCTGTACAGCTGTCTAGTAGAGGAAGGTTTGACGGAGACGAGGTGGGAAGCGCTTCATGAGGCGAACAAGAATAGAAACGCCTCGAGGGTATGCAACTTGACTGCCACTGCTGTACAGCTGTCTAGTAGAGGAAGGTTTGACGGAGACGAGGTGGGAAGCGCTTCTTGAGGCGAACAAGAATAGAAACGCCTCGAGGGTATGCAACTTGTCTGCCACTGCTGTACAGCTGTCTAGTAGAGGAAGGTTGACGGAGACGAGGTGGGAAGCGCTTCATGAGGCGAACAAGAATAGAAACGCCTCGAGGGTATGCAACTTGTCTGCCACTGCTGTACAGCTGTCTAGTAGAGGATGGTTTGACGGAGACGAGGTGGGAAGCGCTTCATGAGGCGAACAAGAATAGAAACGCCTCGAGGGTATGCAACTTGACTGCCACTGCTGTACAGCTGTCTAGTAGAGGATGGTTTGACGGAGACGAGGTGGGAAGCGCTTCATGAGGCGAACAAGAATAGAAACGCCTCGAGGGTATGCAACTTGACTGCCACTGCTGTACAGCTGTCTAGTAGAGGAAGGTTTGACGGAGACGAGGTGGGAAGCGCTTCTTGAGGCGAACAAGAATAGAAACGCCTCGAGGGTATGCAACTTGTCTGCCACTGCTGTACAGCTGTCTAGTAGAGGATGGTTTGACGGAGACAAGGTGGGAAGCGCTTCTTGAGGCGAACAAGAATAGAAACGCCTCGAGGGTATGCAACTTGTCTGCCACTGCTGTACAGCTGTCTAGTAGAGGAAGGTTTGACGGAGACGAGGTGGGAAGCGCTTCATGAGGCGAACAAGAATAGAAACGCCTCGAGGGTATGCAACTTGGCTGCCACTGCTGTACAGCTGTCTAGTAGAGGAAGGTTTGACGGAGACGAGGTGGGAAGCGCTTCATGAGGCGAACAAGAATAGAAACGCCTCGAGGGTATGCAACTTGACTGCCACTGCTGTACAGCTGTCTAGTAGAGGAAGGTTTGACGGAGACGAGGTGGGAAGCGCTTCATGAGGCGAACAAGAATAGAAACGCCTCGAGGGTATGCAACTTGTCTGCCACTGCTGTACAGCTGTCTAGTAGAGGAAGGTTTGACGGAGACGAGGTGGGAAGCGCTTCTTGAGGCGAACAAGAATAGAAACGCCTCGAGGGTATGCAACTTGTCTGCCACTGCTGTACAGCTGTCTAGTAGAGGAAGGTTTGACGGAGACGAGGTGGGAAGCGCTTCTTGAGGCGAACAAGAATAGAAACGCCTCGAGGGTATGCAACTTGTCTGCTACTGCTGTACAGCTGTCTAGTAGAGAAAGGTTTGACGGAGACGAGGTGGGAAGCGCTTCTTGAGGCGAACAAGAATAGAAACGTCTCGAGGGTATGCAACTTGTCTGCCACTGCTGTACAGCTGTCTAGTAGAGGAAGGTTTGACGGAGACGAGGTGGGAAGCGCTTCATGAGGACAAGAATAGAAACGCCTCGAGGGTATGCAACTTGTCTGCCACTGCTGTACAGCTGTCTAGTAAGAGGAAGGTTTGACGGAGACGAGGTGGGAAGCGCTTCTTGAGGCGAACAAGAATAGAAACGCCTCGAGGGTATGCAACTTGTCTGCCACTGCTGTACAGCTGTCTAGTAGAGGAAGGTTTGACGGAGACGAGGTGGGAAGCGCTTCATGAGGCGAACAAGAATAGAAACGCCTCGAGGGTATGCAACTTGACTGCCACTGCTGTACAGCTGTCTAGTAGAGGAAGGTTTGACGGAGACGAGGTGGGAAGCGCTTCTTGAGGCGAACAAGAATAGAAACGCCTCGAGGGTATGCAACTTGTCTGCCACTGCTGTACAGCTGTCTAGTAGAGGAAGGTTTGACGGAGACGAGGTGGGAAGCGCTTCTTGAGGCGAACAAGAATAGAAACGCCTCGAGGGTATGCAACTTGTCTGCCACTGCTGTACAGCTGTCTAGTAGAGGAAGGTTTGACGGAGACGAGGTGGGAAGCGCTTCTTGAGGCGAACAAGAATAGAAACGCCTCGAGGGTATGCAACTTGTCTGCCACTGCTGTACAGCTGTCTAGTAGAGGAAGGTTTGACGGAGACGAGGTGGGAAGCGCTTCTTGAGGCGAACAAGAATAGAAACGCCTCGAGGGTATGCAACTTGTCTGCCACTGCTGTACAGCTGTCTAGTAGAGGAAGCTTTGACGGAGACGAGGTGGGAAGCGCTTCATGAGGCGAACAAGAATAGAACGCCTCGAGGGTATGCAACTTGTCTGCCACTGCTGTACAGCTGTCTAGTAGAGGAAGCTTTGACGGAGACGAGGTGGGAAGCGCTTCATGAGGCGAACAAGAATAGAAACGCCTCGAGGGTATGCAACTTGTCTGCCACTGCTGTACAGCTGTCTAGTAGAGGAAGGTTTGACGGAGACGAGGTGGGAAGCGCTTCTTGAGGCGAACAAGAATAGAAACGCCTCGAGGGTATGCAACTTGACTGCCACTGCTGTACAGCTGTCTAGTAGAGGAAGGTTTGACGGAGACGAGGTGGGAAGCGCTTCATGAGGCGAACAAGAATAGAAACGCCTCGAGGGTATGCAACTTGACTGCCACTGCTGTATAGCTGGCAGGCTATTCAATACAATACATTCATTCTACTGCGTTCAGCACTTTAGTAACTAGGAACACGCCATATATGCGTTGTTAAACGAGCGGATAGTAATAGTATGGGTAAAAACTGCTTCGAATGGTACCAATTTAGCACATTTTATGTTTTTTCTTCAAAATGGCTGACCCGATCAAGCTGAAAATTTCCAGAAATGTGTATCAAAATGTAATTCAACGTCACGGAAAATTTCATTTTTTTGGAAAATAAAATATTTTCTTTTTCATTCTAATGGTTATTTTTGAAATTTCTAAAATTCTTAAAATAGCTGTTGCCGTTTGACTTCTGGAGAACCGACAATAAACATAAAAACGGAGACCAATTTTTTTCAGTATGTCAAATTGAATCTTTTCTAAATATCGTCTAATTAAAAGCAGTGCAACTGTCAGGAAAGCTAGATATTATAGTCCTATATCAATTATTACAGGTACAATCTCATTAGCTCAATAATTTGATCTTTTTATGTTGAAACTAACAAAACAAAATAAAAACCCTGTTATTATAATTACATATGTTCAAATAATACTATTTACTATTATATTATATTATATGCATCTTTAGTTGAATTCATTCAATCATTAATTAATTCAGTTAAATTCTTTTCATTTCAAATTGAACGTATTTCAATACTTGTAAGGCAGCCAGTCCACACACATGAGTGAGTGACTTTGTTATTACCGTGTAATTAGACGAGCTTTAGCGAGGATTCAATTTGACATACTGAAAACAATTGGTGTTCGTTTTTTTTTTTTTTTTTTTCGGTTCTTTACAGGTCAAACGGCTACAGCTATTAACTTCAAACTTTTTTTCAATATGGTTCCTCATCTAACTTAGATCTGCATAGTTTTGTGGCATTATCGGGGGGTAACTTATTGTTTTATAAATTTTAGAAATTAATAATAGTCATTAGAATAACATGGCGGAAAAAAAAATATATTTTCCCAAAAAAATGAAATTTTGCGTGAAGTTGAATTACATTTTGATACACATTTCTAAAAAAAAATTCAGCTTGATCGGGTCAGCCATTTTGAAGAAAAAAATAAAATGTGCTAAATTGGTACCACTCGAAGCAGTTCTTAACCATCTTTACCCATACTATTACTATCCGCTCGTCTAACAACGCATATGGCGTTTTCCTAGTGTATTCACTAATGAAATAAAACGTTACTCGACTCGACTCGACTTGAATATTGTATTATGAGGCAGTTGAAGGGGAAATAGAAGAGAAGGCATACATGAGTCTGATTCGGCCAACGCTTGAGTATGCTAGTTCAGTCTGGGATCCGCATGAAGTTGGACTAATAAAGGCTGTGGAGAATGTCCAAAGGGTTGCTGCAAGAAGGGTATTGGGGAGAGAGAAGCGCTGGAAGATTATCAGGAACGATAAGGATGTGGTTGAACAAGTTATAGAAAGACCTAGTGAAATGATTGAGGAAATGGGATGCGAAAATTTGGCGCAACGAAGACAAATAACTTATAGAAAGAATGTGCAATTTTGTTAGAGTCAAGAATGAATATACAGGATGGGATGAATTAAGCAATACAATTGGAAAGGGATTACAAAGAAGTACAAGGGGAGGGGTAAGAATGGAAGTGGAAAAAGTGGATGGAGAAGTAGGTAAATATGGATTCATACAAAGAACGACGCGGGAATGGAATGAATTGGAAGAAGATATCAAGAATATAACGAAGATCAGTGATTTAAGAAAAGAACTAAGACAAAATAACATGGTATAATTTTATTAGGTACA
Organism: Brachyptera putata; assembly: GCA_907164805.1. NCBI lineage: Eukaryota > Metazoa > Arthropoda > Insecta > Plecoptera > Taeniopterygidae > Brachyptera > Brachyptera putata. The sequence continues at coordinate 15,317,597 of OU015474.1, forward strand.
TTTGATTGTAATTTCATTATTAGACGAGCTTCAGCGAGGATTCAATTTGACATACTTGTAAAAATTGGTGTTCGTTTTCATGTTTTTTTTTATTCAAATGTTTTTTTTTGTCGGTTCTCCACAGGTCAAACGGCTACATCTTTATACACATTTCTTAGAAATTTCAGCTTGATCGGGTCAGACATTTTGAAGAAAAAAACATAAAATGTGCTGAATTGGTACCACTCGAAGCAGTTTTCACCCATTTTTACCCATACTATTACTATCCGCTCGTCTAACAACGCATATATGGCGTTTTCCTAGTAGTAACCATTACCACCTGTTTCATGAACAATCTGTAATGAATAAATAAATATGTATGTGTGTGTGTGCAGTAGACCAATCACGGACATGTTCTCGATCTAATAATTAGTTTTGAATTAGGTTTAGATCAAGCGAGGAATGTGGATGTTGGAAGAAAACATCTATGAATCAACATCTTCATACTTGACAACCACCTGTAATGTTTCGAACATCACTGTGATTGGGCTTTCAACCCCCGTGAAGTTGGCCGCGCACATGTGCGGAATCAAATTTTGACAAATGTCATTCGTTAGTGCTTCGTTAGTGCAGGTTAGTACCGCAAATGAAATCGTTACTGCTATTATAGTGCTGGCACTAATTTACCAAATACATGTGCGGGGCCAACTTCACGCTGGCCCCGCACATAATCGGAAATTGAAAATTTTTGACGTCATCATCTTATATTGTGTTAGTGCTCGTTAGTGCCGTTCATTTTATCGTTAGTGCTAGCTTATAGTTTCAAAAATCGATATTTGATTTAGCGACGTACTTGTGGCCAATCTAAGCAAGCACTAACGATAATTTTTGTGGCACTAACCAGCACTAACACAATCTAAGATGGTGACATCGAAAATTGAAACATTTTCAATCATATGCGGGGCCAGCGTGGAGTTGGCCCCGCGCATAGTAGCTATATTTCATGTAACGATTCTAGAAACCAATTGTGGCCAAACTAAGCTGGCACTAACAATAATTTTTGTGGCACTAACCAGTACTGACGAAAACTCATGTGTATATGTCATAAAAACGCCATTATTGCTCATCTTCGGGGATGCTGCGCACATAGCACTTGAAATACTTACGATACAAGATTTTGACATCTGGGCTAGCCAGAAGGAAGGCTGACATTCAGCTAATTTGATATAAAGTGATCACACAGAGTTTTTATGACTTTGAGAAGTGGTTTCGATATTAACGTTTCAATATATTGTATTTTAGAATAGATTTATGTAAGCACATTCATTATTTCTAGGATTTTCAAGATATTTGGGTCCCAAAAGTTTGAAAATCACTCAAAAGTATACAGGAACCTTGGCAGATTGTTTTTGTGCATGGCCATCCGGATATCATCAATGTCGAGAGGGCTATGGGGGATCGAGACTTTCCACTGCCACTTGGTTTTCCTTGCATCCATGTCATCACAACTATCAATGACTCAAGAAACGAAGAAAACAAGAACAGACGAGAAGAATATAAGTTGGAAGAAAAAATGTATTTTCAAGACCAACAAACACTTGATCCGTCCTGACGTGGTTTCTCGTGGTTTCCCACAGTCCTCGAAGTGAATGCTTGGATGAAGTACTAATTGGCCACGACCTTTAATTAGTAGAGTGATAGGCCTAGTTATATCGAGGGCTGTCACTCCTTATTTTTTATCCTTTGTATAATGATGAGCTTTGCACCTGCTGTCATTGGAAGAAGTGAACATTGCCTAAGAGACTTAGTTCAAAGTGAAAAATATCAACATTCGTGTGGTTGGATTATTCCTAATACCAATGTTATTATGTTGGTAGTGTCCGGATATATCGCAAAAACAGATTATATTGTGTTCCGGACTTTCGACAACTGAAGACTTTATCCGCGGCGAAGAAGTGTGGTCACAGACAGCGTAGACCTGGTGTCAAAGTTCATTGCTTTAATTTAAAATAATAATAAAATGGGGTGGTAAGATCGCCCTTGTGGTGCCTCGTCAAAACGATCCTACTTTCATCCTTAGCCTCAATAGGGGAACAATGATTTTGTATCAAGTTTCGATGTTATTAAAAAAAAAACATAGCACCATCGCCAAATTATATATCGATTCTGTGAACTGAATTGTGGATACACTGAGCTAGCACTGACGATAATTCTTGTGGCACTAAACAGCATCAACATACACCCTATTCCGTGTGACAGAAAAGTGTCATAATTGCTCATGTTCGCATGTGTATAATTGCTTTTGCACCGCACATAGATAACACCGTCGCTAAATTATTAATCGATTTTTGTAATGTATTTGTCGCCAAACTGAGCTAGCACTAACGATAATGTTTGTGGCACTAACTAGCACTAACGAAGACCTAAATTTATACGTCATAAAAACGCTATAATTGCTCATGTGCTAATTGCTCACATGACTTGGGTCGATTTTGCTCCAAACCAATGCAGCACTAACGATAAAATGAGCGGCACTAACGAGCACTAACACAATCCAAGGTGATGAGGTCAGAAAATTTCATTTTCCGATCATGTGCGGGGCCAGCGTCAAGTTGGCCCCGCACATGTATTTGGTAAATTAGTGCCAGCACTATAATAGCAGTAACGATTTTATTTGCGGCACTAACCTGCACTAACGAAGCACTAACGAATGACATTTGTCAAAATTTGATTCCGCACATGTGCGCGGCCAACTTCACGGGGTTGGTCTTTCAATAGGCGCTTGGGGCACATCACAAGTTTTTTGTAGAATGTTGTAGGAAGTTGAATCTTAACGGTGATTTTATAAATTGTATAGGAATTATAGCCTTAAAAGGATCTATTGTCAATTTGAGAGACCATTCATACTCACATTCATAGCATAGTTATTCGTCATTTGTGTATTGTTTTTATATTATTGTCATAACACTGTTCATACTGATACTTTTTCATCATACTGTTTATTACTCTGTCATTATTTTCTACAATCATTTTTATCAATCATTCATTTGTGATTTATTGTTATTTTGTGTTTTTTCTACTTCATTATGCTAATATTTTATTTGATTATTATTATGTGTCGAATGACAATCATGTAGCCTATTTCATGACATGTAGGCCTAGTCTTCAATAAAGATTTAATATACAATTATATATATTATATATATATATATATATATATATATATATATATATATATATATATATATATATATATATATATATATATATATATATATATATATATATATATGGGATATTTTAGCCATGTCGTAAAAGATACGTCTCGACCGGGAATTGATCACATTATTCCTCATGCCTAGGTAAAGGCCGGAAAGAGTACACAAGGACCTGTGGTAACGTGTAATCGTTACACCTTGGGTGAATCTAAGCCCTCTATAGGCCTAGCCCCAGGAAGTGTCGTCACTCTGAGAATAGCCATGACATGAGAGTTATATCTCGGTAGCTCAGTGGGAGAGCAGCGGACCGGCAATCTGAAGGTCCCGGGTTCGAGTCCCGGTCGAGACGTATCTTTTACGACATGGCTAAAATATCCTATATATATATATATATATATATATATATATATATATAAATTTGTCTTCACAGTGTTTGAAGCTGAATAGAGGAAAAATTCACCCCCTTTTATTGTCCTTTGACCTTCTTATAAGCATATTCGACCTAAGCTAGCGTGTATTGGGACGAAAGTAAGTGATCTGAGAGGTTGTCCAGTAGGGGGGGGGGGGGGAAGAGAAGTTCATTAGTGAAGGGGGGTCGATCCCCCACATTCCCCTTCCTACAAGCCTGTATAGGCAAACCGCGCGACACATGCGTTATTAGATGAGCGTAGCGAAGACTTCCACTTCACATACCGAAAAAAAGGGCTGCGTTTTTATTTTTTTTTTTGTAATTTTGAGCGCGGCACACAGGTCAGGAAAAAATACTACTCCGACTACAAATTTCGAATATTGGCCTCACACCAGAATAGGTTGGGATTGTTGAAAAAAATTGGAAAGTTTGGAAAATCCTCAAGAGAATAACCAAGGGGGAAAATACTTGAGGAACGAAAATTCTTCGAAAGCTTTCAAATTCAGGTTAATCAGCATATTTTTCTGAATGGAACCCAATCTTGAGACCTTTTGTTTCAGTTAGTGCTGGGTCAGGCCAGGCCTAGTGATGGAACGTTGACAATTTTTAATGCAAATTTATTGAAATTTTCACTGAAAATTTTCAATAAATGTTCAATTCATTAAAATATTCTATAAATCCAATGGAATACAAAGAATTCACTGAATTCATTTGAATGATTTTTTTTCGATGATTTTCTCAACAAATCGTTGAGTTTCATTCAAATGATTGAAGATTTTCAATGCACAATCATTTAAATTTCCAATGTAAATGTAAGTTATTTAAATTATCAATGCAAATTTCCAGTGAAAATTTCCAACATCTTTCCTCATTCACTTTTCAAATGGGACATTACAAAGGAGTACTGGTCCAACCTACATTTAATTTATTTTCCCCATCCTCGACAATTGTATCTAAATGCAAACTGCAAATGCATGTGGTGGTTCAGCGAATCATTGCAAAGAGTGAATTCAAACGCCAACTTCTTCTGCAACAACACACGAACCAAAAACAATCGACTTGAAAACAAATTTGAAAATTTTCAAGCTCTTGAAAATGTTCATGAAAATTTCCATCACTAGTCAGGCCACTTATTTGGGTAGAATGATGACTAGATTGACGGCGGCGGGGCCCCTCACCTCCCGGATCACACGAAGCGAGCGCGTTAGCAGCTGAGCCACGTGTGTAGTTGTTGACAGAGCGAACTTACCTTCCTCTCGGCTGTGGACGGCCCCTCTTCTGGCCGCTTGTGCGTGTCCTGGAACCAAACAACAGCAGTCAGTGGGGAGCACAGCCTCGTCTAGTCACCGGGACATCGGTGTACAGCTTGTAGCAAAAGTAAAAGTCTGTTTTTCTGACGACTGGAGGGTAGGCAACTTGTCAGCCAAACCGGCCAAACGCTGGAAACCGGTGTGGGGGGTCAGGCTAGGATCCAAAGTCCATTTGCAGGTATACTGATGAAATAGGAATAGCATTGATTAAATGTATCACAGTTCGAAATATGAAGTAAAATGATTGAAGGTATTTAGTATAGTTTCTGCTACGGAGATAATGCAATACTTGCAGAACATTGGACAAGACTCAACAGCAAATCCACACTCGATTCAATTACAATTGCGAATAACTTTATTCCGTATAAAAAATTGTAGTTACGTTATTACATCTGTAATAGGCCATCTGTTGAATATGGTGATTGATTAGAAATAGTATATACATATATACATATACATATATACATATATACATATATATATATATACACATATATATATATATATATATATATATATATATATATATATATATATATATATATATATATGTATACATTTTTCATAAATACAAAGTCAATGAGAAACAATTTTTCAAAATTCAAACTCAATCGATCAAGCGTGCCATTTTAGAAATATAACAATATGGTTTTCTTTCGCACTTTTGAATCGATTATTATCCATCTTATCTCAAAAATATAAAATTCCGATCCGATTTTCCGTAATTTGCTAAATATATCACCCAATTGGATAATACATTTGAGTTTTTTTTGTTAGTCAAGAGCAACGACTGTGTCTTCTCATCAGAGTAAAATGCATGCTACTCACCCACGCACAAACACGCTATTCCTCCTCCATCATTTTCTTCACAATTCAGCGGAACATCTGATAGGCCTATCATAAGTTCTATTTTAACGAATAATTTGTATCAGGAATTTTTGTTGAATTTTGCAAGTATATTTGTATCATATTTGTTAATTGTGCATTCGGTTTTTTAATTGTTCCGGGTCCTTTGTAGCCTGATTGACAGGCTGAAATATGCATTATCTGTGCGAGTGTGAAAATCATCTACCAACCTGTAAGAATTTTAGTACCAAATACTTGGCTCTGATTATTTATTGAATCTATCACAAAAATATGGTAATCAAAAAAGTAGGAAACTCACTATATATAGGTAATAGCTTGATCTTAATATGCATATAGGCCTACTGTTTCAAATTTGAAGTCATCACTTTTGAAATTGGATGGGAATCTACACACCTACGTCAGATCTTCAATGAAAATTTCTTATCGTCCTTCAACGACCCAAATTTCACTTTTTTCAATGAACTAGGCAAAGGCAGAATATGCGTTGTGTGATGAGCGAGATATCTAGCAAGTAAAATCTAAAACTCTACATACCTTGATCATATAAAATATACTTCATTCGATACCAACTAATCTAGGTAGCCGTGAATTAACAATGCAACATTTTCGTGCTATTATTATTATCTATATTCAATAAATAAAAAACATGCATTACATTACTTTTTTCGAAACGGCTGGTCCAAATTGCATACAAATTTTCAATAATTTGTATAATTTCCGTGTTCACATTTGAGGAAAATTTGAATTAAAATAGAGAGATTTTATTTTTCAATTTTTTCTGCCCGGCCTGATCTCATGGGGTTTTTAGAAACTTTGAGATAATGTTTCTAAAAAATGGTCCAACTGATTGGACCCAAAAACTATAGCGTTCTAAGTTGGATAAGTATGCGTATAAAAACAAGTTTCATGTCGATCGGTCAAACCCTGCGACCTGTGCAGTGCCCACAAACAAACAAACAAATAAAAAAACAGATAGACAAAGCTCCGTAAGACTTGAGTGGAAATCTTCGCTAACGCTCATCTAAAATTATGTTTCAATTTTTTTCCGTGATGTTCTTCACATTGTAATTCTTGAATTTCGAAACGGTAGTTTCTCCATATCCACTTAACCACTTGTTACCAAAACTAGACAATTCTGAGAACTCTTGAAATATAATTATCAATAAATGAAAAATCAATCATTTGATTAATTGTTCAATTTATCTGAAAAAAATGGAAACAACAATGTCCAGTTTTATGATAAATAGGAGAGAAAGAGGAGATTTGAAGAAAAATTCAAAATAAGAATTGACGAGAGAAAATTAGTTTGGAGAGAACTTTTTATTCATGAAAAATTGAAATTATGGTTTCAATACAGCTACATCGTGGACACGGAAAAAAAATCAAATATAAATGAGTGACAAATCATGTGGAGTATAATGATAATTCAGAATTATAAGACATGGAAGACAACAATATATAAAATCGTTGATCAATAACTAACAATAAGAAATATGATTATGACAATCAATTTCAAGAATGTGTGGGTCAAATGAGTTTTTTCTCAATTTGACCAATTTGATGAGTTTGGCCAATGCAAACGTTGGAATTGTTTACCATCCCTAAAATTATTACCTTAAGATGTAGGCCTATTGTTCATGAGTTACATCATGACAAATGATTGTTTTGGGGTGGTAAGAACGATCGAACGAAACTTTAACTATACGAACGATCCTACCGTGTATCCTTAGTCTCAGTTGGGAAACGATGATGTATGTATACAGTTTCGATGTTTGGAAAAAAAGTCAGAAGGTGAATGATGAAAAATATCATGTTTTCTTTCGACTCGATTTGGACTGATGGATGATGGCTCTGAAATCGCTCATCCAACTATTGTATTCTGAAAAACTAGGCAAACGCAGCATTTGCGTGGTAGGTTGAGCGAGATATTTATATTGAATATAGTCGAAAACTCTACACACCTTGACTGGTCTTCGGTATCGCTCATCCAATTATTTGAAATTTTACAGATCAAATTACACAATAATTCTGTCCATGCTTTTTGAATATTATGATTAATGAATACAAATCATAGAGTCCAACTATGAAAATATTCCCTAGATTCCTTTGAATTTTCTTTTTGATGTATTTTTCTTCATATATCAAACTAGTTTCACGTTCATAATCATTTTGTTCTTTTCCCACCAAGTTATGAAAGATGTAGCATTCCATACAAAATTGGGCTTAAATAAAGGAATAAAAAAATATTCATTCAAATGCCATGTGATGAAAATATAACTATATTGTATTTTATTCCATACCACATTCATTTTCGAGAACAATCTACTATTCCAAGGTGAGATTCTCAAAATCAACTAAACAGTTGAATCGAATCGTGAATAAAGTTGTCAGAAACTATGCACTCATAAAACCTCAATTCGATTATTTGTTCAGAGTTTTTCATAAACAATTTCGTCTGAAACAAAAAAAATAGTCTTATGAGAATTTAAGAATTTGCGTTTCTGACCATTTCAGAGCAAAATGTTCTTTTCTTCTACTTCGTAATGAAATAATTTCAACTCACATTATGAATTGACAACAATAGCAACAACCCTTAAAACCTGTTTAACTAGTTAAATGGCAACATTGCTTGATAATACGATGATTTACAAGTACGCAGATCAAACTACATGTTAGCTTCAAACAGAATCGTTCAAATCAGTCAGTATACCTGTGATGAGACTTTGCACCCTGACCCTCACCGGTTTCTAGCGTGTCTGACAAGTTGCCTACCCCCCCAGACCTCAGAAAAAAAGAGACTTTTACTTTTGCTTCAAGCTGTACGTCACAACACGCCTATCATGTTGTTGTTGTTGTTGTTAAATTCCCTGTTGTATTTGTTGTTGGTGTTGTTGTTGTTGTATTTGCTGTTGTATTTGTTGTTGGTGTTGTTGTCGTTGTTGTTGTATTTGTTGTTGTTGTATTTGCTGTTGTATTTGTTGTTGGTGTTGTTGTTGGTGGTGGTGGTGTTGTTGTATTTGTATTTGCTGTTGCATTTGTTGTTGGTGTTGTTGTTGTTGTAGTTGTTGTTGCTGTTGTTGTGGTGGTGGTGCGCAAAGTGAACTAACCTTGTCAACCCAATCTAACCAACAAATGAGAGTCCATGGGAGTCGGTTTAGCGGAGCATCAGGTTTTAGGTGATAACTTTTGAATGGTATGAGATATCGAAGTTCTGAAAACGAGGAAACACGGATATATTTTCAATACCTTCAAGACGGTGTAAGTGATGACTATTCATCTCACTTCGTATAATTGTCAGGCGTATACGCTTGAGAAATGTGTATTTTCAAGCGTATACGCCAGACAATTAGGCTATTTAAGATAAATGGTTATCACTTACACCGTCTTGAAGGTATTGCAAATATCCGTGTTTCCTCGTTTTAAGAATTTCCATATCTCATACCATTCAAAAGTTATCACCCCCAAAACCTGATAGTCCGCTAAACCGACTCCCATGGACTAACCTATCCAAACCAACCTAACCTACAGTAACTTACACATTTTCAATAATTTGTACAACAATCGGATGAGACATAACGAAGAAAACGCAATAAAAGTATACATTTCATCGAATATCAGGATCAGAACATGTACCCCCTCAGAGGATCCGAACACCTTGACGTGGTGTGGGGGCTTGCGTGGCCCAATGATCTCCAGAGCTATCGTCGGGAGCAATTTATTTGCTCCCAGCAGGGTCACCCATGGCGATAAGGTCTGGGGTGAGGGTCTAGACGAAGTTCGGACCGTCGGTCGAGTGGGTTCCTTCTGGTGACCGGAGTTAGTGAATGGAGTGCTGCGCATTAGTTTTATTCTTCTCACTTCTTTCCTCATCTTTACCTCCTTTTCTTCACCTCATCTCATTTTTCGCCTTCTTGCCAACTTCTTCCACTAACTTAAATCGCCCACGACTGTTGACAACACCAGCTATGACCAGGATATGACTCTGATTAATATTGTATCACTTTTGTATTTGGGCTCGTGAGTAAGTTGCGTTGATTGTAATAACTTAGTAGGAGGATTAGTATGACAATATCATTTTGACTATTCTGTGAAAAGAGCAATTGCGTTTATGAGCGCCCGGACGTAAAATTGGCACTTTACAGTTCGCCACTTGTTGAATGGGAAATCATTCACCGGCTCCGTTTCATGTTGACAACATGGAATGGACCCGGTGTTGTTTACAAGGCCCTATGTGGTAGTACCAACATGGGTTAGTTGAGTCCCTTACTATATTGTAAGCCAAGTACTTGTGATTGGTTGTCCCCAACTCCATGAAACCCATCCATTGTCGAAATCCCTCCCCTTCAGATACTAGAAATTCTAGAAAACGACCCCGTTCTCTATTTGATAAGAAAATAACACTAGACGATGTGTTTACTATACCACCACCAAAAACTTACGTTGTCATACAACGTCTAAGTGAAGATGGCTTAAATCTACCATTCGAGCAAGTGAATACTATTAAATTGCGAAAAGTTATCCAAGCTATCATAAATTCGACCGATTTTGTTGAGATTAACAAATTGAGAGACGGTACTCTCCTTGTTAAAACTTCAGACAAGGAGCAGACCACCAAAATTTTAAATACCAAGATGATCGACCTCTATCCAGTTAATTGTTATCTGCATAAACATTTTAATTATTCAAAAGGATTTGTCAGCTGTTATGACCTCATCATTAACACTGTTGACGAGATAAAAGAGGAACTGGCTGAACAAGGCGTGACGGAAGTATACCGTATCATGTCAAACAAGTCAGGGAAACCTCAACCAACCTCTAGTCTCATTCTAACATTTTCCACTCAAATTATACCATCTGCTGTATGTATTGGATTTCATAAACTAGTTGTGAGGGAGCGCTCCCAGAATCCTCGAAGATGTTTTAACTGCCAGAAATATAACCATTCAATGGCACATTGTAAGGACAAAAAAATATGTGATATTTGCGGAGTAGAGGCCCACGGAGGTGAGCCGTGCAAATCCGGCGCCTCCTGTGCGAATTGCAAGGGCAAACACTCAGCCTCATCCAGGGATTGTCCAGTGTGGAGAAGAGAGAAATTGATTCAAGAATGTATGTCAAAAGAGCGGATTAGTTATACAGAGGCTCGGAAGCGATGTAATAATTCTATGTCAAGAGTAACGCCGGATGTCTCTTTTGCTGCTGCTCTTTCTAGCCCACCCAACAACTCAGAGCTAGCTTTACTCAAGCAACAAAATGAAGAGTTGAAGAAAACAAACTCATTACTTCTTGAAAAATTAAATTTACAGGATGAGAACATGCAGAGGATGCAGAACTCAATAGATCTTTTGACTACATTATTACAAAAAATGATTCCCACCAATTCAGATTCCACAAATAAACCCTCAGTATCAAATACAAAAATCATAACAAAAGCAACGAATATCGCGAAAGCAAAGAACGTTTCCGAACTTCCTGATAGTCAGGAAAACCCAGATGTGACTAGATTCACAGCTGAGAATGTGCCAGAACAGGCTAAATCTAAATTTAACAGACAGAAAAAAGAAATAATATTTTCGTCTCAAACTTCAGTGCCGAATAAGCCTGAAGGAAAAACGTTTTATTTAAAGGAGAAACCTATACCTGAGAGTGATTGGATGGTTGCAGGTGCAAAACATCCTAAGGCTAAAAGAGACAGGACGCCATAAAATTAACGTTATCACGAAATAATTAATTACTTACTTATTACACATATATATCTCTTTTTTACCCTTCTTTTATACTCTTATTTATTCAATTTTATACTAATTCCATAATGGCAATGTTACAATGGAATTGTAATGGATACAATAGACAGAAAGAAGAGATACAGCTTCTAGTATCTACTTTCAAGCCCATGTGTTTCTTTTTTCAAGAAACACATTTCAAATCAACAGATACACCAACATTACGAAATTATACTTTTCATCGCTTCGATGATTTGACTGGCAATAAGGCAAGTGGTGGAGTAGCTATAGCTGTTTCAGACAGCGTTCAATCAAGTCCACTGCAACTCATAACACCATTGCAGGCAGTGGCAGTAAGTGTTACTTTACCACAGCCAATAACTTTCTGCAACATTTATTTGCCAGAATGGGCACCTGTTACGCAACATAATATCCAAAACCTTGTGTCACAACTTCCACATCCCTATGTCCTTTTAGGTGACTTTAACGCCCACAACCAACTGTGGGGTGACACAATGGCGGATGGAAACAATAGAGGACGTCTTTTCGAAAAGTTTTTCAATGATAATAATTTAGTCATTCTGAACAATGGTGGAAAAACAAGATTCAACGCATATAACGGTGAATTTTCGGCCATTGATTTATGTGCTTGCATACCATCTATATCACCTCTATTCAACTTTTCAATCCATTCAGATCTGTGTGGAAGCGATCACTTCCCTTTGATAATAGATCTAGTTACAAAACCTCAACCTGTTTCCCGTTGTGCGCAATGGAACTTGCAACGAGTAAACTGGATTAATTTTACTAATCTGGCTAATCTCGAGGAGACAAAACACATCGATGATGCGGAATTGAGAGTTCAAAAAGTAACTGATATTATCATAGACGCAGCATCAGAGCATATACCTCTAACATCCACTAACCCACGGCACATTCCTGTACCATGGTGGAACGTGGAATGCAAAGAGGCTATCAAAAAAAGGAAAAAAGCAATGAAAATTTTCAGACAATATCCCACAAATTTAAATTTGATGGCTTTCAAACAACTTCGTGCGAAAGCTCGTTTTACTATCAAACAATCTAAAATATCTTCTTGGAACAATTATATTTTTTCTATTAATCATTTAACTCCTCCTGCTAAAGTATGGAGTAGAATCAAAAAGATTGATGGTAAACATAAGTCAACAATTATTCCTGGCCTAAATATAAATGGAGACTTGGTTGAATCACCTTTGGAAATAGCGGAAGCCCTTGGAGAATATTTTTGTGACGTCTCTAGCTCCCAACATTATTCGGCACAGTTTCAAATTCATAAGCGTCGAGCTGAAAGACGAAAGCTAGACTTCTATTCTGCTAACGATGAGGAGTACAACTCACCGTTTAGTGTATGGGAATTAGAGAACGCAATCATGCGTTCGAAAGACACAACGCCAGGAGGTAATAAAATACATAACCGATTTATAAAACACCTATCTTTACTTTCGAAAGAACATCTTTTAAACTCATTCAATTTAATTTGGACGTCCGACACTTTCCCCGACACTTGGAGACATGCAATTTTGATTCCTATTCTCAAGCCAGACAAGGATAAGAAGAGTACGTCTTCTTACAGACCTATCTCCTTGACTAGCTGCCTGTGCAAGGTGATGGAGAGGATGATCAACAACAGACTAATGTGGATGTTGGAAGACCGGAACCTCCTTTGCACAGTGCAATCTGGCTTTAGGAAAAACAGAAACACGCTCGATCATCTTATTCGCATGGAAAGTTTCATCCAAGATGCTTTTCTGAATAGACAACACACTATATCTGTTTTCTTCGATCTGGAAAAAGCATATGATACGTCGTGGAAATATAACATTTTGAATATAATACATAATTGGGGCTTTAAAGGTCACCTCCCTATTTTTATAACTAATTTCCTATCTAATCGTCGCTTCAGTGTTCGCGTGGGAAACGTTTTATCCAGATCATTCTTTCAAGAAAATGGTGTACCACAGGGTTCAGTTTTGAGTGTAACTCTATTTGCTATTGCTATCAATGGCATTGTAAATTGTATCCCTGCCACCGTAACTTCATCTTTATTTGTTGACGATTTAGCCATTTTCTGCAAGTCATCCAGATTAACAACAGCAGCACGACAAATTCAATTAACCATTAATAATCTTGATAAATGGTCTGAAGAGACGGGTTTCAAGTTCTCTACATCAAAGACCAAGTGCATACACTTCTCTCGTTTGAGAGGGTTGCACCCAAATCCGGATCTCTATATGAAAGGAGAACTATTATCATATTCTGATAATGCCAAATTTCTTGGTCTCAACTTCGATTCAAAATTTAAATGGAAAAATCACATTGCTATTATCAAAAATAAATGTTACAAATCTCTGAATTTATTACGATACTTGAGTGGGACTACATGGGGAGCGGATAGAACAACCATGTTGATGCTGTACAGAGCACTTGTAAGATCCAAACTAGACTACGGCTGTATGGTGTACGACTCTGCTCGTGTTAGCTATCTCAAACCGCTTAACACCATTCATAATACTGGCATTCGACTGGCCTTTGGAGCTCTCCGTACCAGTCGTGTTGAAAGCCTGTATTGTGAATCGGGTGAACCATCACTTGCACATCGTCGTCAATATCTTCTCGCTGGCTATACGTCTAAATTAAAGTCTATGCGTAATCACCCCGCATATAAACAAATATTCGAACCTCAATTCCAACCCGTTTATGATGCAAAACCATTTGCCACCTTACCTACAGGTATTCGACTGTCTCGTCTTTTGGTCGACTTTGAATTAATTATACCCGCTGTCTACCCAACCAGATCCAGCAATACTGCTCCCTGGTTGGTGCCAAGGCCTCAAGTCAATACTCAACTAACAAGTTTAAGAAAAGAGGATACCAGCTCACTCATTTATCGTCAGAAATTTTACGAAATATGTTCACATTTCCAAAACTTTGTTCATTACTTCACGGATGGATCAAAACTGGACGACTCCGTAGGGAGTGCGTTTTGGTCAACTGATATTCAATGCTGTTTTAAACTGAATTCAATGTGTAGTGTTTTCACGTCAGAAATCGTAGCTATAATTAAATCTCTGGAACATATATCCAACCGTCCAGAGAAAGCATTCTTCATCTGTTCAGATTCGCTTAGTACACTACAAGCTATTACAAACATATATCCTGATAACTACTTGATACAGAAGGTGCAAAACCTACTGACCAACCTGGCATTACGGGACGTCAATATAGTGTTTTGTTGGATTCCTGGTCATGTGGGCATTCAGGGCAATGAGATCGCTGATAAAGCAGCTAAAGATGCTACTTTGAGACATTTTGTCGACGAACCCCTTGTACCTTTCTTTGACTTGAAATCTCATTTTAAACTCTTGTTCAAACGTAAGTGGCAATCTGAATGGGACAAAGAAATAAACAACAAGCTTCGTGAAATTAAACCTACAATTGACCTTTGGGATTCCTCTATCCGAAGTTCAAGAAGAGAAGAAGTGGTGTTGACCCGTTTGCGAATAGGTCACACTCTCCTGACTCAAGCTTATCTGTTTACAATGGAACAAATCAAACCGCGATGCGATACATGCAATGATATTCTCACTGTGAAACATATACTTATTGATTGTGAAAAATACTCGACCATTCGACAACAGTTGTCCATGGATACCACTTTAGATAAAATATTGTCCGATGACTCAGGACGGATAGATAAACTATTCAAAATTCATGAATCTAACCGATTTATTGGATAAAATATGATTTAATTGCTTTTGTAGACGATTATATTCCTTATATATTGAAGGAAACGAATGATGAAAATTAAAATTAAAATTAAAATTAAAACTAAAATGAATGAAATTATGAAAACTTCACAAATTCGAAACTCTTAGTATGAAAATGGGTGACGAAATGACCACGCTGTCGGTGTCACCCAAAAAAAAAAGAACATGTAATGCAAAGTGTATATGCGACAGGTTGCTCTATAAATAGCAACAAGTTGCAGGCAAGGTTTTTCAGCGTTTGAAGTGGTCCAAGGTCTGTGGATGTAGATTGAGCTGACAGAATATTTTTAATCCCAGATTTCCATACTTCTACGCTCATCTCACAAAACACACATTCTGTGCAATGTAACATCCCAACATTGACAAAGAATTAATAAAATTTGTGTGGTTTTGTTGAACTTGGTTCAGTGAGAAACGCGAGATCGAACTGGCTTGAGATCGTCACGTGATCCTCTCAGCTGATCGTATCTCTGTCAACCATTAACCTTGTGACATCACGCCTGGTCGCGCTGCCAACAATCACAAGTTAAATAACGATTAGCATATAATTAGAAGAATCACTCAGAGCCGGTGGTATGTGGTCTGTACGAGAGCTATAGGCGTGCGCATATGTTATTGCGCACGGGATACTGCGCACAAGGTACGGCGCACAAGGTACTGCACACGGGGTACTGCGTACAGGGTACTGCGCACAGGGTAAAGCGCACAGGGTACTGCGCACAGTGTACTGCGCACAGTGTACTGCGCACAGTGTACTACGCACAGTATACTGCGCACGGGGTACTGCGCACGGGGTACTGCGCACGGGGTACTGCGTATAGGGTACTGCGTATATGGTACTGCGCACAGTGTACTGCGCACAGTATACTGCGCACGGGGTACTGCGCACAGGGTACTGCGCACAGTATACTGCGCACGGGGTACTGCGCACAGTGTGATGCGCACAGTATACTGCGCACGGGGTACTGCGCACAGGGTACTGCGCACGGGGTACTGCACACGGGGTACTGCGCACAGGGTACTGCGCACAGGGTACTGCGCACCTGGTAATGCACACAGGGTACTGCGCACAGAGTACTGCGCACAGGGTACTGCGCACCTGGTAATGCACACAGGGTACTGCGCACAGAGCACTGCGCACAGCGAACTGTGCACAGGGTACTGCGCACCTGGTGATGCGCACAGGGTACTGCGCACATAGTACTGCGCACCTGGTAATGCGCATAGGGTAATGCGCACAGGGTACTGCGCACGTGGTAATGCGCACAGAGTACTGCGCACCTGGTAATGCGCACAGAGTACTGCGCACCTGGTAATGCGCACAGAGTACTGCGCACCTGGTAATGCGCACAGATAACTGCGCACCTAGTAATGCGCACAGGGTACTGCGCAGAGGATGCGCAAGAGGAAACTTGAAATCATCATCAAAATCCCAGAAATTATAATCAATCTATTTGTCCGTCAAATGACCACTCAAGACACACCCCTTCTTCTGCCTCGTGACGTCAGCGTTACCGGATGTTATTTGTACGGTGTTCTCGGCACACCGAGTGTCACACACAGTTGTACTGAAACTGTCACTGAAGCTCTACTTTTGAAGTTACATGAAGATGATTTGATTCAATGTAATCTGATTTGCCTGAATAATATTTCGAATATCTTCTACATAAATGTCCTAATTAATAACACTCCATAATGAATCACCTGGTTCATCGTAAGAAAAAAACTTCAACAACTATTTACATACATACATAATATAAGAGACAAAAATACATTCTAAAGGTGCAAAATGTTCAGCCAATTATTCTCTATTATTAAAAAATGACTAAATCACGCTAACTATTATAATTTATAGTATCAAATATTAATTTTATTAGAAGCAACATTTTCAAGAAGAAATTAACTGTTTTTTTTTCAAAGATCCAATTCCATTCTCTATGCCTACACATATTCACTATTGACATTCTCACCATTGTTTTGAACCTGTAATTAAAAGAGTATTTGTTGAATAAGCACTGGATATTATGCAATTTTAAGTGCATATTTATGCATCTTGAGCGCATATTCCCGCATTCTTGAGTGCATCAGTGCATGCATAATCGAAGTTGGTTTAGTGCATAAACATCCTAGCCCTAATCATAAGCAACTTCTCTGAATGGTGTGAAGCAGTTTCACTAGACGGAGAGTCAATGTTACACTGACACTGGAGACGTCACCTTAGGGGTTGGTATCACCTACATGCGACCGTGTGGCCTAATAGATAAGCTACTTCTCTGAATGGTGTGAAGCAGTTTCACTAGACAGAGAGTCAATGTTACACTGACACTGAAGACGTTACGCTAGGGGTTGGTATCACCTACATGAGACCGTGTGGCCTAATGGAGGAGCACTTCTCTGAATGGTGTGAAGCAGTTTCACTAGACGGAGAGTCAATGTTACACTGACACTGAAGACGTTACGCTAGGGGTTGGTATCACCTACATGCGACCGTGTGGCCTAATGGATGAGCTACTTCTCTGAATGGTGTGAAGCAGTTTCACTAGACAGAGAGTCAATGTTACACTGACACTGAAGACGTTACGCTAGGGGTTGGTACACCTACATGCGACCGTGTGGCCTAATGGATAAGCTACTTCTCTGAATGGTGTGAAGCAGTTTCACTAGACAGAGAGTCAATGTTACACTGACACTGAAGACGTTACGCTAGGGGTTGGTATCACCTACATGCGACCGTGTGGCCTAATGGATAAGCTACTTCTCTGAATGGTGTGAAGCAGTTTCACTAGACAGAGAGTCAATGTTACACTGACACTGAAGACGTTACGCTAGGGGTTGGTACACCTACATGCGACCGTGTGGCCTAATGGATGAGCTACTTCTCTGAATGGTGTGAAGCAGTTTCACTAGACAGAGAGTCAATGTTACACTGACACTGAAGACGTTACGCTAGGGGTTGGTACACCTACATGCGACCGTGTGGCCTAATGATAAGCTACTTCTCTGAATGGTGTGAAGCAGTTTCACTAGACGGAGAGTCAATGTTACACTGACACTGAAGACGTTACGCTAGGGGTTGGTACACCTACATGCGACCGTGTGGCCTAATGGATAAGCTACTTCTCTGATTGGTGTGAAGCAGTTTCACTAGACGGAGAGTCAATGTTACACTGACACTGAAGACGTTACGCTAGGGGTTGGTATCACCTACATGCGACCGTGTGGCCTAATGGATGAGCTACTTCTCTGAATGGTGTGAAGCAGTTTCACTAGACAGAGAGTCAATGTTACACTGACACTGAAGACGTTACGCTAGGGGTTGGTACACCTACATGCGACCGTGTGGCCTAATGGATAAGCTACTTCTCTGAATGGTGTGAAGCAGTTTCACTAGACGGAGAGTCAATGTTACACTGACACTGAAGACGTTACGCTAGGGGTTGGTACACCTACATGCGACCGTGTGGCCTAATGATAAGCTACTTCTCTGAATGGTGTGAAGCAGTTTCACTAGACAGAGAGTCAATGTTACACTGACACTGAAGACGTTACGCTAGGGGTTGGTACACCTACATGAGACCATGTGGCCTAATGGATAAGCTACTTCTCTGAATGGTGTGAAACAGTTTCACTAGACAGAGAGTCAATGTTACACTGACACTGGAGACGTCACCTTAAGGGTTGGTATCACCTACATGCGACCGTGTGGCCTAATGGATAAGCTACTTCTCTGATTGGTGTGAAGCAGTTTCACTAGACGGAGAGTCAATGTTACACTGACACTGAAGACGTTACGCTAGGGGTTGGTACACCTACATGAGACCGTGTGGCCTAATGATGAGCTACTTCTCTGAATGGTGTGAAGCAGTTTCACTAGACGGAGAGTCAATGTTACACTGACACTGAAGACGTTACGCTAGGGGTTGGTATCACCTACATGCGACCGTGTGGCCTAATGATGAGCTACTTCTCTGAATGGTGTGAAGCAGTTTCACTAGACGGAGAGTCAATGTTACACTGACACTGAAGACGTTACGCTAGGGGTTGGTACACCTACATGAGACCGTGTGGCCTAATGGATAAGCTACTTCTCTGAATGGTGTGAAGCAGTTTCACTAGACAGAGAGTCAATGTTACACTGACACTGAAGACGTTACGCTAGGGGTTGGTATCACCTACATGCGACCGTGTGGCCTAATGGATAAGCTACTTCTCTGAATGGTGTGAAGCAGTTTCACTAGACAGAGAGTCAATGTTACACTGACACTGAAGACGTTACGCTAGGGGTTGGTATCACCTACATGCGACCGTGTGGCCTAATGATGAGCTACTTCTCTGAATGGTGTGAAGCAGTTTCACTAGACAGAGAGTCAATGTTACATTGACACTGAAGACGTTACGCTAGGGGTTGGTATCACCTACATGCGACCGTGTGGCCTAATGATGAGCTACTTCTCTGATTGGTGTGAAGCAGTTTCACTAGACGGAGAGTCAATGTTACACTGACACTGAAGACGTTACGCTAGGGGTTGGTATCACCTACATGAGACCATGTGGCTTAATGGATAAGCTACTTCTCTGATTGGTGTGAAGCAGTTTCACTAGACAGAGAGTCAATGTTACACTGACACTGAAGACGTTACGCTAGGGGTTGGTATCACCTACATGAGACCGTGTGGCCTAATGATGAGCTACTTCTCTGAATGGTGTGAAGCAGTTTCACTAGACGGAGAGTCAATGTTACACTGACACTGAAGACGTTACGCTAGGGGTTGGTACACCTACATGAGACCGTGTGGCCTAATGGATAAGCTACTTCTCTGAATGGTGTGAAGCAGTTTCACTAGACAGAGAGTCAATGTTACACTGACACTGAAGACGTTACGCTAGGGGTTGGTACACCTACATGAGACCGTGTGGCCTAATGGATAAGCTACTTCTCTGAATGGTGTGAAGCAGTTTCACTAGACAGAGAGTCAATGTTACACTGACACTGAAGACGTTACGCTAGGGGTTGGTATCACCTACATGAGACCGTGTGGCCTAATGGATAAGCTACTTCTCTGAATGGTGTGAAGCAGTTTCACTAGACAGAGAGTCAATGTTACACTGACACTGAAGACGTTACGCTAGGGGTTGGTATCACCTACATGCGACCGTGTGGCCTAATGATGAGCTACTTCTCTGAATGGTGTGAAGCAGTTTCACTAGACGGAGAGTCAATGTTACACTGACACTGAAGACGTTACGCTAGGGGTTGGTACACCTACATGAGACCGTGTGGCCTAATGATGAGCTACTTCTCTGAATGGTGTGAAGCAGTTTCACTAGACGGAGAGTCAATGTTACACTGACACTGAAGACGTTACGCTAGGGGTTGGTATCACCTACATGAGACCGTGTGGCCTAATGGATAAGCTACTTCTCTGATTGGTGTGAAGCAGTTTCACTAGACAGAGAGTCAATGTTACACTGACACTGAAGACGTTACGCTAGGGGTTGGTACACCTACATGAGACCGTGTGGCCTAATGGATAAGCTACTTCTCTGAATGGTGTGAAGCAGTTTCACTAGACAGAGAGTCAATGTTACACTGACACTGAAGACGTTACGCTAGGGGTTGGTATCACCTACATGCGACCGTGTGGCCTAATGGATAAGCTACTTCTCTGAATGGTGTGAAGCAGTTTCACTAGACGGAGAGTCAATGTTACACTGACACTGGAGACGTCACCTTAGGGGTTGGTATCACCTACATGAGAC
The DNA here is from genome assembly GCA_907164805.1 of Brachyptera putata. NCBI lineage: Eukaryota > Metazoa > Arthropoda > Insecta > Plecoptera > Taeniopterygidae > Brachyptera > Brachyptera putata. The sequence goes on from OU015474.1 coordinate 15,338,672, forward strand.
CGTGTGGCCTAATGGATAAGCTACTTCTCTGAATGGTGTGAAGCAGTTTCACTAGACGGAGAGTCAATGTTACACTGACACTGAAGACGTTACGCTAGGGGTTGGTATCACCTACATGAGACCGTGTGGCCTAATGGATAAGCTACTTCTCTGATTGGTGTGAAGCAGTTTCACTAGACAGAGAGTCAATGTTACACTGACACTGAAGACGTTACGCTAGGGGTTGGTATCACCTACATGAGACCGTGTGGCCTAATGGATAAGCTACTTCTCTGATTGGTGTGAAGCAGTTTCACTAGACAGAGAGTCAATGTTACATTGACACTGAAGACGTTACGCTAGGGGTTGGTATCACCCACATGTGACCGTGTGGCCTAATGGATAAGCTACTTCTCTGAATGGTGTGAAGCAGTTTCACTAGACGGAGAGTCAATGTTACACTGACACTGAAGACGTTACGCTAGGGGTTGGTACACCTACATGAGACCGTGTGGCCTAATGGATAAGCTACTTCTCTGAATGGTGTGAAGCAGTTTCACTAGACGGAGAGTCAATGTTACACTGACACTGAAGACGTTACGCTAGGGGTTGGTACACCTACATGAGACCGTGTGGCCTAATGGATAAGCTACTTCTCTGAATGGTGTGAAGCAGTTTCACTAGACAGAGAGTCAATGTTACACTGACACTGAAGACGTTACGCTAGGGGTTGGTACACCTACATGCGACCGTGTGGCCTAATGGATAAGCTACTTCTCTGAATGGTGTGAAGCAGTTTCACTTGGAAAAAGAGAGTCAATGTTACACTGACACTGAAGACGTTACGCTAGGGGTTGTATTGTATTGTATTGTATTTATTCTTTTCCTGTAGATTTGTACATGATACAGATGTAGGAAGCGTCAGCTTATTAACTAATAATATTTATGTAATCTAAGTCTAGAGGTATACCTATGTCTAATGTTTTGAAATAAATCAATCAATAAGTAATATTTATATACAGTTATGTACATGTCAGGAAATTATGGTATGTATACCATGGTATGTATAAATTATGTTAGGGTGAGATATTAAATTTAATCACAACCAACTGACAAATGAGGGAGGTGAAATGGGTAGGTCTATGTGTGATATTTAAGATGATAGGAATTCTTCTAGAGTGTAGAAAGGGTTTTGAATGAGGAAGTGTTTAAGGCTGGATGCAAAAGTTTTTTGATTGGTTGAATTGGTTATGCCTAAGGGTAGCTTGTTGTGGATGATGGTGCAGAGGTGAAGTGGGCTCTGAGTGAAGAGTGAGCGATTGTGGGTTAATGTGCGGATGGTGTTGCTGTTTCTTGTGGAGTGGTTGTGGATAGTTGAATTTGTGATGAAGAGGTTTGGGTTGTTTCGGACAAAGGTGCTGGCAAGTTGGATAAGAGTACAAGTTAGGGTTAGGATTTTGAGGTTTGTGAAGTGAGGTTTGCAGGTTTTACGACGGGAGATGCCAGATATTATGCGTATAGCCTGTTTTTGTATGATGAATATCCGTTTGGCCTGAGGAGACGTGCCCCAAAAGAGGAGGCCGTATGCTAGGTGAGAGTAGAGGTGGGCGTGGTAAACAAGCTTCAGGGAATGGAGGTTGACGATTGGTTTTAGTCTTCGGAGGAGAAAGTTACCGCTTTTGATTTTATTAAGAGTATGTTGGATGTGGATGGACCAGTCTAGGGTGGGAGTGATGTGGATTCCCAGAAACTTGGTGGAGGGGGTACTGGGGATGATTTGATTGTCAACTCTGATGAGGGGAGAGACGGAGGGAGGATTAGTTTTGGTATGGAAGTGTATGTAGACTGTTTTGGTGGGCTGGAGAGCAAGTTTGTTATTGAGGCAGTAGGTGGACATGAGGGAGGTATGATGGTTCGCCGACTGGGTAAGAGAGGAGAAGGGGTTGGTTTTGGGTGTGGTGAGAAGGTGGTTTGTGTCATCGGCAAATTGAAAGAGGTGTCCCGCTTCAAGTAATTGAGGGAGGTCATTGACGTAGAGGAGGAAGAGAAGAGGTGAGAGGACCGACCCTTGGGGAACGCCGTTGAGGATCTTCAGTGGATTCGAGATAGTGGGTGAGGGTATGGACGGGATCCTAACCACTTGGGTTCGATCAGATAGGAACGAGGCTATCCATTTGTTAGCAATACCTCGGATCCCAAGTGAGTTAAGTTTGGTGAGGAGGAGGTGGTGGTCGATGGTGTCGAAAGCTTTGGATAGATCATAAAAGAGGCCAATAGAGTGGTCACCTCTATCAAGGGCTGTGTGGAGGGTGGTTAGGAAGTTGAATATTGCAGTGATGGTGGATTTGTTCTTTTGGAAACCATGTTGGCATTCGGCGAGGGTGTTGTGGGTTTCGAGGTAGGGAAGTAAACGGGCAAGCATGATTTTTTCGAATATTTTGGAGATGGAGGATAGGAGGGAAATGGGTCTGTAGTTGTTGACTTCAGTCATTTTTCCTTTTTTATGTATGGGAATTATGAGGGCTTCTTTTAGTTTCAGGGGGAAGACACCAGTTGTGAAGGAGCTATTGATGATGATGGTGAGGGGGTGGGCGATAAGGTGACTGCATTTAGCTGGGATGGAGCCTGGGATTCCATACAGGCCACATGAGTGCTTGTTGTTCAGGGTTTTGGCAATTCTAATTACTTCGGGAATGTTGGTAGGGAAAAGAAATATGGTTTTAGCGGGGCTCATACTAGGTTGTGGGAGGGAGGCAAGATTTATTGGTGGGGCGGTGTTTCCGGCTAGGATGAAGAAGTTGTTGAATGTCTCTGCTAAGATGGAGGGGTTGGTGGTTCGTAGTCCGTTGATGTCGAGGGCGAGTCTTTCAGGAGGCCGTGCAGAGTTTGATGAGGAATTTATAATGGTCCATGAGGTTTTAGATTTATTTGAGGAGGAGGCCAGGAGAGAGTCATTATGGAGGCGCTTGGCATTTTGGAGGTCTCTGGTGTGTTGTTTTTTGGATATTAGGTAGTGTGTTTCAAGTTGTTTGCAGTTTGGGGTGGTTTTGCAAAGGAAGTGGAGGTCGCGCAGGTTGTCACTGGTGGTAAGTAGGTCTGGGGTAATCCATTTGTTGGGTTTATTTGTCTTCAGTTTAATTTTTTGAATGGGAAAGGAGGTGTTGAATTGGTTGGTGAGGGTGTTTAGGAAGGAGTTGAATAAGGTTTCGGTGTCGAGGATATTATGTAGGATCCTCCAGTCTTCCTTTTCAAGAAGTGAGGTAAACCGGTGAATGTTGTTGTCGGAGAAGGAGCGCTTGTTAATGAAGTTATTTGCATTCGAGTCTGGATTTGTGGGAGAGATCGTGCACATTAAGGCAAGGTGGTCGGAAAGGCCACTATTGTATGTGTCAGTGTGGATGGTGGATAAGTGTAGGGTGGTAAAGATGTTATCGATTGAGGTGGATGAAGTAGGGGTAATACGGGTGGGTTTGGAAATTGTTTCGATGAGGTTGTATGAGTGGAGGAGATCAAGGAATTTAGATTTCTGCTGTGTGGTTTGAAGGAGGTCGATATTGAAGTCTCCACAGATTATGAGGTCCGATTTGGGGTGGAGCTTGGTGATGTGGATGATTGTGTCTTCCAACATGGACAGGAAGGTGTTGATATTGGATGAGGGCGATCGGTATATGCTGAGTATTATGATGTTGGAGGATCCGGGTCGAACCCATAGTATCCCGGCACATTCGAAGGATTTGTCAGAGGTATAAGAGTCTAGGTTGATGGTAGTGGTGGTAAGGGACGGTTTGGTAAAGATGGCAACTCCACCGTGGCTTGAGGAAGTTCGATGGAATATGCTGGCTTTTACGTAATGAGGGATATTGAAGAATGTGTCGGTGGGTGGGAGCCAGTGCTCCGAGAGACAGAGTATATCAGGTGAGAGTTTTTTGGTCAAGATTTCTAGATTTTCCACCTTGTTGCGGGCTGATTGAATATTGAGGGAGATGAGGAGGTTGGGTGAGACTATGCTATTTTTTTTGATTGGCTGCTTTTTTGAAAAATTGTATTTGCGTTGAGGATTTTGTGCTGTGATTTAGAGGTACGGATGGGTTGGGTTCTGCTGGTTGTGGTTGAGGGGGTGGGTTTTGTGGTAGGTTGAAGAGTGATGATGGTTGGTACACCTACATGAGACCGTGTGGCCTAATGGATGAGCTACTTCTCTGAATGGTGTGAAGCAGTTTCACTAGACGGAAAGTCAATGTTACACTGACACTGAAGACGTTACGCTAGGGGTTGGTACACCTACATGAGACCGTGTGGCCTTATGGATAAGCTACTTCTCTGATTGGTGTGAAGCAGTTTCACTAGACAGAGAGTCAATGTTACACTGACACTGAAGACGTTACGCTAGGGGTTGGTACACCTACATGCGACCGTGTGGCCTAATGGATAAGCTACTTCTCTGAATGGTGTGAAGCAGTTTCACTAGACAGAGAGTCAATGTTACACTGACACTGAAGACGTTACGCTAGGGGTTGGTATCACCTACATGAGACCGTGTGGCCTAATGGATAAGCTACTTCTCTGATTGGTGTGAAGCAGTTTCACTAGACGGAGAGTCAATGTTACACTGACACTGAAGACGTTACGCTAGGGGTTGGTACACCTACATGAGACCGTGTGGCCTAATGGATAAGCTACTTCTCTGAATGGTGTGAAGCAGTTTCACTAGACAGAGAGTCAATGTTACACTGACACTGAAGACGTTACGCTAGGGGTTGGTACACCTACATGAGACCGTGTGGCCTAATGGATAAGCTACTTCTCTGAATGGTGTGAAGCAGTTTCACTAGACAGAGAGTCAAGGCGTCGGACTTCGAATCAGAAGACTGCAGGTTCGAGTCCTGTCACGGTCGGAATATTTTTGTTTTCAGCTAGAAAGTTATTCTGTCTTTCCATCATATGATATTACAACTAGAAAGATAATCTTGCAATTTGAACTCTCCGACATATAAGAGTTCTTAAATCAGAAGTTATTTACACATAAATAACATGTAACATTTGATATCAATGTTTCTTATAGATCCACAGTATTTTTCATTTCATTCATTTATTCATCCAAATAGATCGTTACAAAGGATTATATATACAATATATGGCATTTTGCAAACATTTGAAAAGTACGTAGGCCTATGTATCCCATTTGTACCCTAACCTAGGGTAACCTAAGTGTATGTAGATACTTCTCTGAATGTTGTGAAGCAGTTGTACTCTACAATAAAGCATACGGAAAGTCACTGCTAGTTAAATGTCACGTTGACACTAAGAATGTTATGCTGTGTGTGGCTTCCCCTTGATAGCGAGCAATTGCTTGTATGTTTGATGTTTTAATTTGTCAAGATGTTTTTCGCCACAGGTTACAGGGTCTGCTCTGTGCTTCTCAAAAGTAGGCCTACAACTCATTCATTTTTTTTCAATGTTGCTTAACGACCCCACCAACAGCTAGGTTATACGGGGGTACGTATGAGCGGGTGATAATGAAACGATGAAGTGATGATGGGTGAAAGGATGTTTACTAAAACCCATGCCTTATGCGGGACTCGAACCCACGCCCGACGGTGACTTTAGTTACTACCGCTAGCGATAGTTGACTGAGCCACGAGGGCGGCTCATTCATTCAATTACATCCACATATCTCGGTAATCACGCACCCTGGTGAGAACTTCTTGCATGCCCGGTGTTTTTACAAACATAGACATTCATCTGTGCTATTTTCTTCTCCATTCACGAACTAGTATAACTGACTAAAAAGTATATCAGCCCCAGGATAATTTGATGCGCTTTCAATTATATGACATTCTTTTTTTGTGAATTCAATCAGTTTCAAGATGATACGTCAATGAATACCAAGAATGTGATGAAATTCATTGTCGCAGAGGCGTAGCGATGGGAGGGGGGAGGGGGGGGGGCAGTGGAGGGGGGGCAGGGGAGGGGGGACAAGGTTCCCCGGGCGCCGAGCTTAGGGGGGCGCCAAATCGATTAAATAATTAAATAATTATATGCATTTGTTTGACCGTGTACAATTTTTTATTTCTATCATATACATTTTGTCTGCATTTAGCCTGAATTGAATACATAATTTGCCAAGATTAACCCTGGCCCTAGGTTACAAGCTATAGCTGTATAGACGAATAATAGCCTTATTATCCTAATACTCCACAAGTCAGACATTCTTGTAGTGTGTTACATAAAAAGAGGCAAGTATACTAAACAACAACCATGACAAATTCACTTGTCAATAAATTATTAAATATCTGCATTGAATTCCAACAATTGAGTAGTGGTTTCCCTGTAAATTGTGAGGGGGGGGGCGCCAAAATAGTTCTTTTCCCGGGCGCCAAAAACCCTAGCTACGCCTCTGCATGATTGACGTACCATCTTGAAACTGATTGAATTCACAAAAATATGTCATATTAATTGGAGAGCATAAAATCATCTTGGGAGTTGATATATACTTATTATTCAATCGCACAGTTTTGTGAGCATGGAATAACAATAATGAAGATATATTCCTTCTTTATTTATTTTGATGTTGCTTAACGACCCCACCAACAGCTAGGTTGGTATGGGGTTCGAATGAGCGGGAGATAAGGGAGGATGAAGTGATGATGAGAGTATTATCTTGACCAGGCTAGACGCACAGCTTGTCTGACCTGAGGGAAAATACCACGTGACATGGACATGATCGCTCTATCCGTACTTCCCCGTCCAAATTCCGAATGAGATCGACTATTTGACGGTCTATCCCGAATGTCTGATATTCCCTGTTCGGGATTTATCATGTGATCACTTGTCATAATTGAATTGTAATAATTGAATGTATAATTTCTTATCACTATTAAACTTGAGACATTTATTATGGAGAATGTGTGTACAAATATTATTTTTGCCCTTTTTTCCATGTAATTTTCAAGGTGATGTTTTAACCGAACTTATTTTTTTATCAATTTGAACGTGAACTTTCATAGCAAAGCAACGAAAACGAAGTTGAAAAAAGTTGAAACGAGCTCAAAACAACGATCTTTGTCGGTTTCCGATCCGACGAGTTGAGCTAAACACCCATCTCATCGACAAGTCAACTTGGCTCCGCCCACGACGAGTTGAAATATCTCGGTTAGGGGATGAGCTCAAAATGGATAAAGGGCAGCACAATCCAGCTCCGGTGTACACTTGCCATAAAATCAATTGAAATCCCTGAAATCCCTGAAAACCCCTGGAATCCCTGGAATCCCTTGGAATCCCTGAAATCATCTGAAATCTTTGATGTCTCTTGAAATCCCTGAAATCATTTGAAATCTCTTGAAATCCCTGAAATCCCTGAAATCCCTGAAATCCCTGAAGTCCCTGAAATCCCTGAAATCCCTTTGAATCCCTGAAATCACCTGAATTTTTTGATGTCTCTTGAAATCCCTGAAATCACTTGAAATCTCTTGAAATCCCTGAAGTCTTTTGAAATCCCTGAAATCTCTTGAAATTCCTGAAATCTCTTGAAATCCCTGAAATCTATTGAAATCCCTGAAATCTATTGAAATCTATTGAAATCCTTGAAATCTCTTGAAATCTCCTGATATCTTTGATATGTCTTGAAATCCTTGAAATCTCTTGAAATCCCTGAAGTCTCTTGAAATCCCTGAAATCTATTGAAATCCCTGAAATCTATTGAAATTCCTGAAATCTCTTGATATCTTTGATATGTCTTGAAATCCTTGAAATCCTTGAAATCTCTTGAAATCCTTGAAATCTCTTGAATCAGCTGAAGTCTTGAAGTGTTGAAATCAGGTGTACAGCAGATTTGCGAGTAGTAAACTCCTCGGCAGAGAAGTATCTTCAGAAGTAGGCCTAGTGTCGATCCATAATAAACATTCACAATAAGTTACGTGTTATTTGTAAGTAATTCATCCTGGTGGGAACTTTGTACCCTATGGAGACTTGGGACGCCTTAAACTCGATATAAATGAATCAATACGCAAGATGAGCCTAGTTCAACCCCCCACTGGGTGTATTTACTAGCCAACCCTCGCTATGGCACGTATAGATCCCAGAGGACGACCAATGAATGAGAATCAGCCACTTCATTAAAAAACGTTTGAAAATAGATTTAAATTAAATTAAGACCCTCTCACACACACACACACACATACACCTACTCAGCGACGACGGTGAGTTTGAGAGACTGCTTCCACGCTCCCATATTCGATGACTAATCTACACTTAGATCCACGAGAGATGAAGGTTTCGAGCGACCGTCCCCCCTATCCCACACCACTAGCGCGCGGGTGGTTCGAGCCTTCATCTCTCGGTAATACACATATATAAATATGCACACATGCATACCTCTACTCTATAAACGATCAAGAGTTGCGGGCGCCGATCGACCGTCTCCCCTATGATGTAGCACTGAATGTCGGGGGTCCCGACCTGGGACGGATATGATGTGTGAATATAGAATCGCTAAACGCCAACTCAGTTTGAAAACGGTGATAAAAATAGAATATATTCCGAGTTATGTTCTTGATAGAGAAGTGTGTGTTCAATAGGACGAGCCACCGAGGCGGGCGGACCAGTGGCTAGCACGCTGAACCGTCATCCAGGAGGCAGAGGTTCTACGGTCGACCATGCTCAAGACCCATTCACGATTAATCTTGAACTTATTCCTTCAACTTGTGGCTGTAAACTTACTAAAATGTGACCACTTTCACGACGTCTAATTTCAACCAGTTAAAACATATCTTTCAATCAGCTGTCACTTGAGCGCAACATAACCTAAAAGTTGTGTCCCCAAAGTCTAGTGAGAGCTTTTAATAATTTCCCCACAGTTTGTGATATGTAATACAAGAAATTATAGAGTTATTACAGTATTTACAATGTCGTAATTCATTTACACATCATTGAGTCTTGTTCCCAATGGTGTTATAGTTGTCAACAAACAATAGGCTTGACACATTCTGCCAAAATGGCGGTCGACCGTATGCTTGAACTAGGCGCTGATTGATCGATTCCTACGTTTTCTGTAAACTCAAGAAACCAAGTTTTGAGTTTGCAAACTTCTAGGTTAGTGCTACTGTTAAGTACTAAGTTTAATGTTGTCGTGAACAGTAACGATAAATACCGTATGACTAACAATTAGTAAGTTCTCAAGTTTACGGTCAAGTTTAATCGAGAATGGGCCTTAACGGAGGCAGGTGGCTCAGTGGCTAGCACGCTGAACCGTCATTCAGGAGACCGGGGCTCGATTCCCGCCACAGTCGACCATACTGACAGGGGTTTTTCGTGGTTTCCCTCTGTCATTGAGGTCAATACTGGGATGGTTCCTCAACAACAGGCCACGACAGACTCCTTCCCACTATCCAGAAGACTGAAGAGGGCTAGACACTGGCAGGTCTTCAGAGTACAATAGTAGATATCATGAACCCGTACATGTAGCGTAGTGGTTAACGCGCTCGCTTCGTTTGATCCGGGAGGCGAGGTTCGATCCCCGCCGCCGACCATCTTTACAGGGGTTTTCATGGTTTCCCTCTGTAGTCTAGGCTAATGCCGGGATGGTTCCTTCAATATAGGCCATCATTCACTGGAGCACGGCATGAAGTTGTCGGACTTCTCGGTCCGAGCAGTGCAATGAGGCGGCCGTCGTCCTCCCTCGGTCAGCTATTAGCGGGCAGGCCATGGTTGCCAAGGTTACGATCGAGTGGAACCGTTCTTAAGTGTTATATATTTCTAATATTTCGTCGACAGGCCGCTTGAGTCCGTGGAGTGGCGTTATTATTAGCTTCCCTGACACACTCGTGTTCACTCTCTCTTCACGCGGAACACACGGGAAACCAATACTTCTTTGCATTATTATTTTCCACATTGTATACATAACATAGCTTATAGATGCAATAACGTCGACAGTCAAAAATCAACAGCGACTTGGTATTCATTTATTAGACGAGCTTTAGCGAGGATTCAATTTGACATACTGAACAAAATTGGTGTTTGTTTTCATTTTCTTTTTCTCATGTTTTTTTGTCGGTTCTCCACAGGTCAAACGGCTACAGCTATCAACTTCAAACTTTTTCTCAATATGGTTCCTCATCTAACTTAGATCTGTATAGTTTTGTGGCATTATCGGGGGGTACCATTTTTTTTATGAATTTCAGAAATTTCAAAAATACTCATTAGAATAACACAGCGGAAAAAAAAGAAAATATTTTTATTTTCCAAGAAATGGAATTTTGCGTGAAGTTGAATTACATTTTGATACACATTTCTGGAAACTTTCAGCTTGATCGGGTCAGCCATTTCGAAGAAAAAAACATAAAATGTGCTAAATTGGTACCACTCGAAGCAGTGTTCACCCATTTTCACCCATACTATTACTATCCGCTCGTCTTACAACGCATATATGGCGTTTTCCTAGTTGAGTTATAATTCCACAGATCTGCACCTAGTAGGCCTACAAATATAGGAAATGTCAACAGTAGAAAATGAAAGTAGCCTAAGTAGAGAGAAAGAGATAATTGAGAGGAATAGGAGATGGACTGATGCAGCAAATGGCCGCGGTCTTTTTATCGACCAAATTAAACAGAGATTTAAACAATCAACATTGCTCTTATTTGGAGAGACAGTTGTTCTGTGGATCAGGAAATCAGAAAATCTGATCCACAGAACAACTGTCCCTCCAGGCTCCTTAAGAGCAATGTTGAATGACGAAAAAGGACCAAGATCACGTGTTATTTTTGAAGATCCAAGAAAAACAGGAATACCAGGACATGACAAATGTCTGTATTTTTGAGTTGATTAGTATTACTTCCAGGATGCCGTTAGGGGTAACCCCCACCACATTTTGAACACTCTGTGGAAGAATTACGGAGAAATTCAGTTCGTACTAGAGACAGATTTTTTGAGAGACAGTTGATCCGAGATACAGTTGATGCTATACACTTGGACTAACTTCATCTCTCGTGGATGCAATTTGTATTTGCATTCATCAGCATTTCATTCTTACACCAATTTACTTTCTTGACAGCATAATACTGAGGATAAGAAGGTTATACAAATTTGTCAGAATTCAAATCATAATATCATTAGGATGCATAAGAAACATAATAAGTTACTAATACTCAATTCTGTACATGCTGAGTGAAAACCTTAGCACAATTCTCAGCAGAAAAAAAATAGACGTATAATTCAAGACCAACAAACATTTTTTTTTATAATCCGTCCTGACGTGGATTTTCGTGGTTTCCCACAGTCCTCGAAGTGAATGCTTGGATGAAGTACTAATTGGCCACGACCTTTAATTAGTACAGTGATAGGCCTAGTTATATCGAGGGCTGTCACTCCTTATTTTGTATCCTCTGTATAATGATGAACTTTGCACCTGCTGTCATTGGAAGAAGTGAACATTGCCCAAGAGACTTAGTTCAAAGTGAAAAATATCAACATTCGTGTGGTTGGATTATTCCTAATACCAATGCTGGTAGTGTCCGGACATATCGCATTAACGGTTTATACTTATAATGTGTTCCGGACTTCCGGCCACTGAAGACTTTTATCTTCGGCGAAGAAATGTGGTCACAGACAGCGTAGACCTGGTGTCAAAGTTCATTGCTTTTAATTTGAAATAATAATAAGATGGGGTGGTAAGATCGCCCTTGTGGTGCCCCGTCAAAACGATCCTACTCTCATCCTTAGCCTTAATAGGGGAACAATGATTGTATATCAAATTTCGATGTTAATATACAAATAGGCCTATATATATATATATATATATATATATATATATATATATATATATATATATATATATATATATATATATATATATATATATATATATATATATATATATAAATATATATATATATATATATATATATATATATATATATATATATATATATATATATATATATATATATATATATATATATATATATATATATATATATATATATATATATATATATATATATAGGGTACGTACATCTACAATTTAGAAAAAACAATGTCAGCCCTTACTCATCCCACAACACCCCCAATATCATCGTTTTCCAATTGAATAAAGCACAGCAATATAATTATTAACGACTTCTCCGATCGCCCGTCTCGCCATGACGACCGGGTGTCTCGCTGCCGGCTCGGAGTGTCTATTATTGTGGCGAGCGATAATGGCTGGAACTGTTTACCCAGCAACCCCTCACGCTCAAACCCAAACACGCTTTATGGCCCAATAAACACGCGGCTGGTGCTGAGCCTGTGCGCATGCGCAAGAGGCGTCGCACATGGCCGTTGATGATGACTATAGGGCTAGGATGTTTATGAGCTGAAAAACCTTCACTTATGCTTGCACTTGCGCACTTGAAAATGCAAAAATATGCGCTTAAAATGCGTTAATATGCACTTGAAATTTCCTAATATCTATTACTCATTGAACAAATACGCTTTTAATTACAGGTTCAAAACTGTGGTTAAAATGTCAATAGTAAATATATGTGGGTCCATTGAATGGAAGGAGATCATTAAAAATAAACAGTTAATTTCGTCTTGAAAAAGCTGCTTTTAATAAAGTTAATAATGCATATTATCTAGAGTATGTAGGTCTACCACGACCCAAGAAGAAATGAAAATGTGCTCTGTAATATTGTACAGAAAATGAAAAAATACAAAGTAAAACTCTGGAAAATGATAAAATATGCACTTAAAAAGCATATATATGCATTTATAGCAAAAATGTTCCCAAATATGCAGTTTTTAAATAAATGTTTTTATATAAATATTTAAATAAATGAAATGAACCAACCGGATAGAAAGATTGATTTTCAACTTGAATGCCGTCAAAACATCAACTTGATATAACTTTTTGAAAGAATTCAATGTCATTCTTATTAGCTCATCCATCAACGCGGAAACACATAACGCGTTTTCCTAGTTTATTTAATTTACTTTGATGTAGACAAAGTATATTTTTTTGCCCACTATGTAGATTGGGGACTCTCTAGAACACTGCACACACCGGACCGTGTGCGTGTGCGGAAGCTCATGTGATCTAGGAGGTGAGGGGCAAATCGGGCCTGGTTCGATCCCCGCCACCGTCCATCTTCCCAGGGATGCATCGTGGCTTCCCTCGTTAAACTAGGCTAATACGGGACGATTACCGCAATATGGGCACGACCGCCTCCTTCCCATCATCCATCCGACGCCATTAGATCTCAGTTATTACTAGGCAAACGCAGGATGTGCGTTGCGTGATGAGCGAGATATCTAGAGAGTAAAATCTAAAGCTCGAAACACCTTGATCAAATGAAATATACTTCATTCGATGCCAACGAATCTAGAGAGCCGTGAATTAACAATGCAACATTTTAATGCTATTATTTCTATCTATTCGATGAATATAAAAAAATATCACATTATTTTCTTCTAAACAGCTGGTCCGAATTACAAACAAATTTCTAATTATGTGTATAATTTCCGTATTCACATTTGAGGGCAATTTGAATCATATTGGAGAGATTTTATTTTTCAATTTTTTCTGCCTGGCCTAATCTTATGGGGTTTTTAGAAACTTTGAGATGATGTTTCTCAAAAATGGTCCCACCGATTTGACCCCAAAACTATACAGTTCTAAGTTGGATAAGTTTGCGTATATAAAAAAGTTTCGTGTCGATCGGTCAAACCCTGCGACCTGTGCAGTGCCACAAACAGAAAAAAAAAAGTACAAGACTAAGCTTGGTAAGAGTTGCAAGGAAATCTTCGCTAACGCTCATCTAACAGATGAATAAATATGATGCATGTTGCCTATGCTACTTGAGGCACAGGTCTTACCCCCCCCCCCCCCCCCCCCCACCCCCCCAAGCCTGCAAGAGTGTTGAGTGATCGAAGATATGTGCTGGCAATTGAGTCTGGCGCCGCGTGTTTTAAACACTGAAACACTTGTTTACCTTCGGCGGGCGATAAAACTGCCGGGCTGCCGACACACTGTGTTCTCAAGCGTGCGGGTCGGGCGCCGTTTACCTTCGGCGGGCGATAAAACTGCCGGGCTGCCGACACACTGTGTTCTCAAGCGTGCGGGTCGGGCGCCGTTTACCTTCGGCGGGAGATAAAACTGCCGGGCTGCTATAGCTAGCTCTGAGGACGCCGACACTGTGTTCTCTAGCGTGCGGGTCGGGCGCCGTTTACCTTCGGCGGGAGATAAAACTGCCGGGCTGCCGACACACTGTGTTCTCAAGCGTGCGGGTCGGGCGCCGTTTACCTTCGGCGGGCGATAAAACTGCCGGGCTGTTATAGCTAGCTCTGAGCACGCCGACACTCTGTGTTCTCTAGCGTGCGGGTCGGGCGCCGTTTACCTTCGGCGGGAGATAAAACTGCCGGGCTGCCGACACACTGTGTTCTCAAGCGTGCGGGTCGAGCGCCGTTTACCTTCGGCGGGAGATAAAACTGCCGGGCTGTTATAGCTAGCTCTGAGGACGCCGACACTCTGTGTTCTCTAGCGTGCGGGTCGGGCGCCGTTTACCTTCGGCGGGAGATAAAACTGCCGGGCTGTTAAAGCGGCCTGAGCAGGCCGACACTCTGTGTTCTCTAGCGTGCGGGTCGGGCGCCGTTTACCTTCGGCGGGAGATAAAACTGCCGGGCTGTTATAGCTAGCTCTGACGCACGCCGACACTGTGTTCTCTAGCGTGCGGGTCGGGCGCCGTTTACCTTCGGCGGGCGATAAAACTGCCGGGCTGTTATAGCTAGCTCTGAGCACGCCGACACTCTGTGTTCTCTAGCGTGCGGGTCGGGCGCCGTTTACCTTCGGCGGGAGATGAAACTGCCGGGCTGTTATAGCTAGCTCTGAGCACGCCGACACTGTGTTCTCTAGCGTGCGGGTCGGGCGCCGTTTACCTTCGGCGGGCGATAAAACTGCCGGGCTGTTATAGCTAGCTCTGAGGACGCCGACACTGTGTTCTCTAGCGTGCGGGTCGGGCGCCGTTTACCTTCGGCGGGAGATAAAACTGCCGGGCTGTTATAGCTAGCTCTGAGGACGCCGACACTCTGTGTTCTCAAGCGTGCGGGTCGGGCGCCGTTTACCTTCGGCGGGAGATAAAACTGCCGGGCTGTTATAGCTAGCTCTGAGCACGCCGACACTCTGTGTTCTCTAGCGTGCGGGTCGGGCGCCGTTTACCTTCGGCGGGCGATAAAACTGCCGGGCTGTTGTAGCTAGCTCTGAGGACGCCGACACTCTGTGTTCTCTAGCGTGCGGGTCGGGCGCCGTTTACCTTCGGCGGGCGATAAAACTGCCGGGCTATAGCTCTGAGGACGCCGACACTCTGTGTTCTCAAGCGTGCGGGTCGGGCGCCGTTTACCTTCGGCGGGCGATAAAATCGCTTGCCGACGGCCTGTTTCTACGGCGGTCGGCCCGTTACCTGGAGGTACCGGCCGACACTCTGTGTTCTCTAGCGTGCGGGTCGGGCGCCGTTTACCTTCGGCGGCGATAAAACTGCCGGCTGTTGTAGCTACTCTGAGACGCCGACACCTGTGTCTCAGCGTGCGGGTCGGGCGCCGTTTACCTTCGGCGGGCGATAAACACTGCCGGCTGTTAGCTAGCTCTGAGGACGCCGACACTGTGTTCTCAAGCGTGCGGGTCGGCGCCGTTTACCTTCGCGGCGATAAACTGCCGGTTTAGCTCTTAGAGCACACTGTGTTCTCAAGCGGCTCGGGCGCCGTCTGCGGGTCAACTGACGAGCGGGTCGCGGGCCACCCTACGGATTCGTTCGGGAGGGTTCGGCTCCTTGACCCGAACCCGAGTGTTATCAAGACGTTGAATCGCTATCAAGACTTATTTCAATATCGGTCGCTCAAGGTATCGGTTTAGAAAAGAAATCTTTTCGACCTAGACAACCTTTGGCCAAAAGCATTTAGGGCATATATAACATTTAAAAAGAAACAAAAAAGTAACATCGCATGGGAATCGAACCCGGGATTCTGGCTTGGCAGGCTTGAATCATACTGCTCCAGCCACCTAGACACATCTCTAAATTATGTATAAGTCATATTATCTCATTAACGAAACGGCTAATCCAAATTCCATGTGTGTACCATTTATGTGTTTCCATTTACTGAGAACTTGAATTATTTTGGAGAAATTTCATTATTCAAAATTTCTTGCCCAGCCTAATCTTATGGGGTTTTATTAACTTTGAGATGGTGTTCATCGAAAATGGTTCAACCGATTAAAAACCCAAAACTATATAGTTATAATTTGGATATATGATGATTGTCCGCGTGTACAGAAGAAGTTTTATGTCGATCAGTCAAACGGTGCGACCTGTGCAATGTTTACAAACTAGGAAAACGTCATATATGCGTTGTTAGACGAGCGGATAGTAATAGTATGGATAAAAATAGTTAAAAACTGTTTCGAGTGGTACCAATTTAGCACATTTTATGTTTTTTCTTTAAAATAGCTGACCCGATCACGCTGAAAATTTCCAGAAATGTGTATCACAATGTAATTCAACTTCACGCAAATTTTCATTTTTTGGGGAAATAAAAATATTTTCTTTTTTTTCCGCTGAGTTATTCTATTGGGTAGTCTATTTTTGACATTTCCAAGTTGATAGCTGTAGCCGTTTGACCTGTGGAGAACCGACAAAAAAAAATGAAAAAAAAAAAAAACGAACACCAATTTTGTTCAGTATATGTCGCATTGAATCGTCGCTAAAGCTCGTCCAACAAACAGAAAACACACACACAAAGCTCCACAAGAGTGGAATGGATGTCTCCGCTATCGCTCGTATCATAAAACACATGTAGATTTAATATAAGCTGTATTTCCATAAGTCTTGGAATGTGGAATGCATGGTTTGGCACGCTCAACTCGGCTCAGTGTGTTGAGTGATTCGACCGAGCCGGGGGACATGTGTTCGTATCCCGGCCGCATCCACCCGTCGGACCATTTGTCTCAATTACATCCACCAGTCTGTGTTCAGGCTGGTGGGGCACATTCACAGCGGCACATGTAGCGCTCGCTTCATGTGATCCGGAGACGAGGTTCGATCCCCGCCGCTGACCATCTTTACAGAGGTTTTACATGGTTTCCCTCTGTAGTCTAGGCAAATGCCGGGATGGTTCCTACAATAAGTCGGCCATGACCGCTTCCTTCCCATTACCCAAGAACCTTCATCTCATCATCCCATCATCTCACTAATCATCCATCCGACGCCATTAGATCTGCGCCATCATAACAGTGCGTCGTTAAACCCAATATAAATAAACGGTACGTTTCGTTGAACATTCTCAAAAGCGTGAAAGTTTTCAATTAAAAAAAAAATGGTGGCATATAAGTTGTTACAGAAGAAACTAGAGTTCGAATCGCCTTGTATGATTACTAGGAAAACGCGTTATGTGTTTCCGCGTTGATGGATGAGCTAATAAGAATGGAGCCGCCCCGGTGTCCAAGTTAATTATCGCTAGCGGTAGTAACTGAAGTCACCGTTGGGCGTGGGTTCGAGTCCCGCATAAGGCATGGGTTTTTGTGAGCGTCCTTTCACCTATCATCACTTCATCGCTTCATTATCACCCGCTCATTCGTACCCCCGTATAACCTAGCTGTTGGTGGGATCGTTGAGCAACATGAAAAAAAAATTGAATTCTTTCAAAAAGTTATATCAAGTTGATGTTTTGACGGCATTCAAGTTAACTAGGAAAACGACTTGTATGCGTTGTGAGATGAGCTTAGAAGTATAGAATTTAAAATATCCTGTATGCTCAATCTACATCTACAGACCTTGGATTACTTCAAACATTTTTCAGCCTTACCTTGAATCAATTGTGTAATCTCTTTCTAACTTTTTTTTTCAATGTTGCTCAACGACCCCACCAACAGCTAGGTTACACGGGGGTACGAATGAGCGGGTGATAATGAAACGATGAAGTGATGATAGGTGAAAGGACGTTTACAAAAACCCATGTCTTATGCGGGACTCGAACCCTCGCCCAACGGTGACTTCAGTTAGTACCGCTAGCGATAATTGACATAGCCACCGGGGCGGCTAATCTCTTCCCTGTTTCATTCATCACTCATTTTAATCGATCCGAGTTAGTTGTCATGGTTACATTGTGTTTTGGGAATTGAGACCTTCTGTAGATTACTGACAACCAATATCTAGATGGCAGTGGTCAACAACTGACTACAAGATATAATTCATGTACCTTGGAAGACACTTGTTGCTCACATTTAATAGTTCCTTAATTGCTTTCTTAATTGCTTTTATTGATGTGTAAAAAAGTACTTTGATAATGCGTTTTCTTCGTTATTACACATCCGATTGTTCTATAAATCGCTGGAAATGTGTAGGCCTATGATATGGTTGTTTTTGCTACATTCAGTAGAAATTTTAGAGCTTTTGGAAATTTTTGGTTTTTTCAAGTATTTCGCCTCCGGCTTATTCTTATGGGGATTTTCCATACTTTACAAATTTTTTCAGAAAAACCCGTTCACCAGACTTTTCTGAAAAACAATCCCAACCTATTCTGGTATAACACCAATTCGAAAAAAAAGTTTCGAGTCGATTGATTATTTTTCCTGACTTGTATGCCGCGTACAAAATTAAAGACCAAAAAAAAAAAAAAACAAGCCCAAAATTTTTCGGTATATGGAATGAAAATCTTCGCTACGCTCATCTAAAAATAAATCTCTCCATTCGGTTGGTGTTCATTTCGTAGACTATTTTAATGAAGGGAAAAATATTAGATGCAATTTAATAGTGTTTGTAATTATATGAGCGTATAGCGAAGGTTAATACAGCAGATAGTTCTATCTGGGACATTGTATTTATCGGCAACCTTATCTGGACATTATAATACTGGCCCTTAGAATATGTAAAACTCCTCCATCTAGCGGTGGTTCCTGTAACTGTTAGAGTGGCATCCCCTCTCTACTTGACAACACTGGTAGGAAGTGGAGCCTGACTATGAATGCTGTCAACCGGAATACACGCTTCTCAGCTCAGCGGAATATTAGTCTTTTAGGTGGTAACTTTTGAGCGGTATGAGATATTACTAGGCAAACGCAGGATGTGCGTTGTACGATGAGCGAGATGTCTATATAAAGTATAATCGAAAACTCTACAAACCTTGATCACTTGAAATGAACTTCATCCGATGTCAATGAATCTAGAAAGCCGTGACTTCGACAATGCAACATTTTTCAACTAATATTTCTATCTTTCCGATGAATAAAATACAATTTATTATATTATTTTCTCCAAAACGGCTGGTCCGAATAGCAAACCAAATTTTTATTCTTGTATATTATTCTTGTGTTCACATTTGTGGAAAATTTGAATCATATTGAAGAGATTTAATTTTTCAATTTTTTCCGCTCAGCCAAATCTTATGGGGTTTTTAGAAACTTCTAAATGATGTTTCTCAAAAATGGTCCAACCGATTAGACCTCAAAACTATACAGTTCTAAGTTGGATGAGTTTGCGTATATAAAAAAAGTTTCATGTCGATCGGTCAAACCCTGCGACCTGTGCAGTGTTTAAAAAAAAAAAAAAAAAAAAACGCACAGACAAAATTCCGTAAGAGTTCAGTGAAAATCTTCGCTACGCTCATCTAACAATTCTAGTGAAAAGGAAACACAGATATTCTCAATACCTTCAAAGTACAACAACTGAAAACTATTCATCTCATACCGATTATCAGGCGGACGGCTAAAAAAAACGTAGACCTCTACGCCTGACAATCATGCGATACGATATAAAAAGTTGATTAACACCATCTTGAAGGTATTAAAAATATCCGTGCTCCCTCTTCACTGGAATTGTAATATCTCATACCGTTCAAAAGTTACCACCTAAAAGCCTGCTATTCCGCTAAATCGACTCCCTATGGACTCGTAAGAATACGGCATATTCACCTAATTTTTCATCTTCGATTAATAAATAATATTCCACTTACATATTTAATCAACGCGACAAAAAAATACATTCTCTGTAAGTTGATTTATAATTGATTCATTTCCCCTTCAAACAATATCCCTGATCAACCGACTACTTGTTCCCGTTGGGTCGTTAAACCACGTACTAGTTCCCGCCGAGTCGTTAAACCAAGTACTAGGTGCAGTCATATTCCTGGCGCGTATATGACCACGTCGTTGACGCATCGTAAAACTCCAAATTCCTTCAACACTATTTTTACTCAAATACAGCGCCGGGTTGGTTGGGTGGAAGGGAGGGGGGGGGGGTGTTAATAAAATAAGTACGCAACTAAATTCCCCTATGAATCATAGTAAAAATATGTAAGCTCCACATTCCTGTCATTCTATTACACCTTGTCTTACCGCTACGCTCAACTCACGCGTGCGAGTACAATACTTGCCGCAAAAACACATCGACGGGAACCCACCCTTGAAAACGTATCGAATTGTTTTGTTTTCTTTGATTGATGTATCAGTGTTATAATAGGGGTAGTTTTACTGTGACACTGAGCATCGCCAATTGGTGTTTGATTTTCGAGTTTTTTGTGTTTTCTGAAAGATCTTGTTTATATCATTCAGAGAAAGTTGCAGGAGATTGAGAATTGTTGGTTTTTTATAGTTTTTAAACTCACTTGAATCTGATGATTTTTGCATGTTGTTTGATAGGGGTGATGCTGGAGGGGGTGATTTTTGTTGGTTAGGTTAGGGGGTAGGTTGATGCCGTTGTTGGGAGGGGGGGGGGGGGGGGGGGGCTGCTGGAGGGTGTAATATGTCAGTTAGGTTAGTGGGGAGGTTGGGGAAAAAACACAAATAGGCGTGCTCAGTGTCTATATGTAATTTTACCATATCTGATGGTTTTGCATGTTGTTTGGATGGGGGGTGCTGGAGGGGGTGATTTTTGTTGGTTAGGTTTAGGGGGGGTAGGTTGGAGGGGGGGCTGCTGGAGGGTGTAATATGTCCGGTAGGTTAGTGGGGGAGGTTGGGAAAAAAAACACAAATAGGCGTTCTCAGTGTCTCTGTAATTTTAACAAAGAACTAAAGTGAGAGAAATTATTGGCCTATTGGGCGGGCAAGGCCCATAGACATAAACTAGGTTATGATCGGCCTCCAAGTACAATGAGAATTTATCCTCGTAATGAATGAGTCACCCAAACACACAAGACGTAAGGTAACAACTATGTTTGTGTACGTAATCCCTACCACGTGATTAATACCCAAGTCATTATAACTAAACAATTTCTAGCTGAACTCACATTTACCTCATGGTAGCTCATACGTCCTCGTTCATTTTTCTCGCCAGCATTACTCCCATAGCGTTTCTGATGACTCGATGCACTTGTACTACGTTTTTTATTGTGTGCGCCACCCGTAAACATCATCGTGGGAGCTAAAATTCTCATTGCATTCCTTTACACTGGACACAAGTCACTCGCGAAACCCGTACACTAGCACTAACACACACTCTTTCGTTTCGTTGTCACTGTCGTATCGCAACAATGACACTCGATAATTCGCACATTATAGAAATCGAACGTAATATCACAAAATGGCATATTTCTGATGGAAAAATAAGAACATGTTAACCAACAAACGAAAAAAGAATAAGAACGTTCCGTGTGAGATGTTACTAAAATGGAATTGTTTTACTTAGAACTATAGCGCACTCGAGCGGGAATATTATGAAATTAACTTTGTTTGAGAGACTTTCGTGTTATTTTTGTTTTATCGTAACAAAAAATAAAATCGTTTCTCTCGCGGTGTTATAATAATCAGTGTTAGTGGCGGTGGAAGCGGTATGTTTTTGGAGCCGAGACAAATTTGGCAGACGGAAAATAGATTTTAAAGTATGCTAGCTGATGATTGGGTAACCGAATGTGAGAAATGAAGTCATGTGACCGGATGTCGAGTTGAACGTTGCGAGTGCGAGATAAGTCGAGTTTAGATCGATGTTTTGGTCGACCTCTCGTTGAATCGGTGTAGCGGGAGAACGAAAATGTTTCAGACATGTATTCAGTATATGAGCGTTGTGGAACGGAGAAGTGAAAATGATGGTGTATTTTGTGGAAAAATCATCATAATATCCATTAAAAGAAGCAACCATAGGCCTAGTGTAAATGATATTCATATTTGCATGGCTTTATCTTGATTTTGAGAGCTTTTGAGAGGTGATTAAGAAGATGAATGAAATTAAAATCGAATACAATAAATACATCAGTATGTTTTTTTTGCACTGTTGTAGAAGTTGGTAATATTTTTTTCATCATTAAATACCGTACATTGACTTTGATGTTCAGATAATACAGATGTAGGCCTACTGGTGTAACCAAGAATTATGCTTAGGCCTGGCTACTACTAAAAGTATGTATTAGGGTTGCTATTAGATTGTAGAGGTTACATCAATAAATTGTTCTTTTCGTGAAAAATTATTATTCCACAACTGAAAAAGCAACAATCGGTTAATCAAATGTTTAATTGGCAAGAATATCAATCAAGATATAATGAATTAAGTATCATAGGCCTGCAAAATATGACAGAAAAATTGGGTAACAATAAAAAAAAGTTTCCTTGATAAGGGCCTGGGTGCAAAGCTGTAGGCCTACTACATAATATCTATATATTATTCAACTTGAAAAAACAACAAACAATTTCAAATCATCGATAATAATAATAATCGTTCAATGATTACTAGCTGATGCAGATCAATTAGTAATCAAACATCTGAATACTGATTGCATCCCTAATCAAAATGATCATTATCAAAATTATCATCATTATAGCCGGCACATGTAGCGCAGTGGTTAACACGCTCGCTTCATGTGATCTGGGAGACGGGGGGAATTCCGAGCCCAGTTCGATCCCCGCCGCCGACCATCTTTACAGAGGTTTTTCATGGTTTCCCTCTGTAGTCCAGGCTATGCCGGGATGGTTCCCACAATAAGTCGGCCATGACTGCTTCCTTCCCATTACCCAAGAACCTTCATCCCATCATCCCATTATCTCATTAATCATCCATCCAACGCCATTAGATCTGCGCTATCACTAGGCCTACAGTGCGTCGTTGAAGCCAATATAAAATAAAGTCTGAACAATGCTATTCTTCTGTTGTCGGGGTGACAGTACGGGCATGCAAACGGTAAGAACAAAACAATACACACAATATCTTGACATTTTTCTCATTTACATCATTTATTTCAATTAGTTAATGATCAATATTATCACAACAATCAATGAAATATTTATAACACATACAAAATTAAACCTTAACAAATGCTATTCGAGACGAGAAACAATCGAACTCGGTAACTTACCAAGAACCCGCTTAGAAACCATTTTCCATCAACAATAACGACCGCGTAAACCAACTATCCAGCCAATATACAAACTTTCCTAATCTCTACGAGTCGAGCTGCGGCTGACGTACTTCTAGACGCAGTGGTCACGACGTTTGGGTGATCGCACTTCGGTGGCCGGCAGATCACTACGTCTATGGCTCACAATATCACCCCTAACGGGAGAACAAATTGAAAAAAGCAAGTTATACAATACCAAACATACACTTGACAAGCACTTCATTTTGAACACCAAGAGTGTCCACCAATCGTGTTACAAAAATGTTCCCGCCTTACTCTTTCATTGGATAATTTTGGAAGTAAACACTAAACAATCATATAAAAATGATGAAATACACCTTGATTATCGATACATTGATACTAAAAACACATTCGATTATCATATCAAACGAGTGATTATTGATACATATCGATATATCGAATATCAACTGGCAAGCCCAGTATTTACCAGCAATTACTTGATATATAATCTCCTCCGTCAGTTAATACGAGGTAGCTCACAAGTTACAAGTGAAATGTACAGCTTATCAAGCTAGCAAATTACCAAGCATATTATATATATGAACCGTGTGAGAGGGAAAGAGAGAACAGCAGCTTACCAAGGTTCACAAGTAGACAGGCCTACTCACGGTGGTGTTGCAGCCGTTGATAGAACACACAGAGATGAAGTAACATAAGATTCTGACGTTTCGGGTAGGTAACCTACTCTACAGTGATAAAGGCAGCAGCCGAAACGTCAGAATCTTGTGTTACTTCATCTCTTTGTGCTCTCTCACAGCTGTCCACAATGAGTAGGCCTATCTACTTGTGAACCTCGGTAAGCTGCTGTTCTCTCTTTCCCTCTCACACAATTCATATATTAAGCCTGAGGTTATTTTCCTATACACACCAATTACCAAGCATGGTTAAATACATACATTTCCTGCTGTAGATTTAACAATACGCCAACGAGACGAACCAACCACCCGAACTGAGATACAGTTGGCCCATTCATGTAATTCATCGTGTAATTGTAACTGATGTAATTGATTGGAATTGACGGTAATCATGTAATTGATCAATTTAAGGACAATAAATATATTATTATTATATCGCGTTCCAAGCTTGATTACCGTAACCTTTTTATCCGAGGCGGCGAAACAGAAGTGACTAATTGTAAATAAACGCAAAAACATATGACTTTCAAGTGCTACATTTTTTCAAGTAGCAAAGCAATTTTAAATTGGATCTCGATGAGCACCACAACATTTTCCCTCTTAAGTTTACACATATCGATAACCAAGTAGACTCAAGTCACGCTCATTTTTACATACATGAAAAAATTATTTAATATACACGTACGACACATCAAGTTTACCCAATTAATAGTCGAATAAATAAAATAAAACAGACATAGTCAAAAATGTCAAAAACAAAAGACAATTCAACGCTGGTTGTTTGGAGATGGCAATTACCTCAGTCCAACCAAATATACCCAAAGTATAAGTTCCATTATAAAAAAATGAACAATATCTTCTGACATAAACCTGCTATAAACCTAATTATTTCTTCAAACCAATACGTGAACATTACATAGCAACTGGTATTGACTATTTTACCAAAAATCGTTTTCAGTGTTGAAAAAGCATTTACAGAGTTTTTTCACCATTTTGTTAAATTTTCACGTATTTTGGTTTACGGACTTTTTTATGGTACATAATTACCATTATGTAGGCCTACTGTTATTTTGAATTATTCACCAAAGGACAAAGGCACGAGAAACAAAGGAAACTTCTACAAAGATTTACGTCTCTTTATTCATCTCTATAGAAAAAAAAATGAATTTATGTAATATTTGTGACAATCGCGGAAAATCATGAAAATTAGCGAAAATAACATTCGGTTTTTCAAACTCGGGAAGATCTGAAACGTAGAATATTGAAGAAAAACACTTCAAAAACAACTCGCGTTTATCGTTGAAACCCCAAATGCTGCCTTTGTCTCTTGGCTATCAGGTGGTCTCGATCAGACGTCCTCGTTAGTCCGATCCGGCTGGCGGCCAATCACAACGCTGATTTGTTGTCCATCTCCAACTTGACATGAGCGACAAATCTACGCGGTTCAGAGTCAAGAGCCCACATCTTAGCTGAGAATATTCCTCTTCCAAACGGGTATATTCAGGGTGACAGCATTCATAGCTAGGCTACACTTCCTACCAGTGTTGTCAAGTGGAGAGGAGATGACATTCTGAGAGTTCCAGGAACCACCGCTAGATGGAGCAGTTTTACATATTTTAATTTTGACAAAATCTAGTTACATTACATATTTTGGCCAAGGAAAATGGGAATACTGTAAAATTACAGGCAAATCAGGATTTCAAATATTGATAAGCAAAGTTGAACTTAAAGATGTGCCTTTGAAATTTGTTTATACTATTATTCGTTAATCCGGAATTTAACAATGAATACCACCAAATCAGGCACATTTTGATTAAATTGTTGCTCTATCTTGAAATTATTTCCAAAAATTCGACTACACCCATCTAATTGTGAGGGTATTATTGATTGATTGCAACGTGGTGTTCGTAGTTGTTGAGATGTGTGTTGCCAAAGTGCACCAGGCTGTAAATCTGTCCAAGATGCGGGCTCGTAAGACTAATGAAACCAAACAAGAAGTTTCGCTCACTCCAATTGATCGAGGGAATTGGCATTGCAAGACACTATTGTCAGGAGTAAACGCCTGCCTTACGCACGTAGTCCTACTGTACCGGTTCAGCTAATATTTCACATCCTTATGTTGGTATGAAACCGCTGCCGAGTTACAAAGCCTCAACGCTGTTCTATTTACGCTATTTATTTATACTAATAGTAGAATTCCCGTGATTATATATTTAGATAATGTCCTTTAAAGCTGGCCTTCCATGAACGCGGTATTCGCTTAGCGAATTCGCTAAGCGAATACCGCGTTCATGGAAGGCCAGCTTAAGAGTCCATAGAAGGCAATTTAGCGGAATATCAGTTTTTTGGTGATACAGTAAACCCTCGTTAATCCAAACTCGGTTAATCCGAAATTTGACATATTTCGAACTTGCCAGCGGTCCCCGGTGGAAAGTATAGGCATTTCAATGTTAATTAATATGGTTAATCCGAATTTTGGTTAAACCGTAATTCAAACTAATATTTCGTCCCTTCAATAGCTTCAACACTGATTTCGGATTGGATAATTCGAAATAATCCGAGTGAATTCCGTGAAGTTATCACTGTTTTCCCAATTTCCATCCTTTTTATTTGATGCGTAAGAATGAGTGGAAGCACGCTCAGCTGTTCCATGCTTTGTGTACCGAATGCAGTCGACCTTGACGAAGTCTGAGCTCGGAACACTCGTTCGTCCGACTCGGGACGGCCGAGCGCCAATAGTAACGGGCCATATGAGAATCACGCGTCACGGAGATAGCCGAGTACACACGATCAGCGAGGCCCTTAGCAACGGATCTATCACGTAGTCTCAGCCGGTGACATAGCTCCCTCTAGCACGCAATACGAAATTAACTATATTCTGAGCAGGAAAAATTACTTTTTGATTAATCCGAATTAATCCCTTCGATTTCGGATTAACGAGGGTTTACTGTACCTTCAAGAAGGTGTACATAATAATTATGTACCTCACACCGGTACTGAAATATCTGAATGATTTCATTAGCCACTGCACATCTACGTTCAAGTAGGCTAAATATTCCCTTTAATTGACAAAATTAATACTGTACAACTGAATATTGATTTTCTGCAAATTTCTTACGGATTTCGCATGTTTTGCATTGTCTTTCATTTGTTCTTGCTTGTTTTGACGGGTGATTCCATGTCGAATGAATAAATGCATTGTCAGTCACCGACTCCGATTTTGATCAAATTTTGTTCACACTCTTACATGGTTCCTAATAAGTAACCAATTTTTTTTTCAAATTGTTGTGACTTATATTTTCAAAGTTACGGGGTGGCGGAATTTCGACCCCAAACGGCACGGAACGCGTACCACTCCACTGTCACCCCACTACGCGTTCCGTGCCGTTTGGGGTCGACCCCGTAACTTTGAAAATATAAGTCACAAAAATTTGAAAATAATTTGGTTTCTTATTGGGTAGTTAACCGAGGAGAAAAATGGGAGGAAGTGCTAGACGAGAGATGGTGGGAAGATAGAAAAAGGTGGAGGGAACTCGTAAGAAGAAATGACGAAGGAGAGGAAAGTAGTACTAGTGAAGAAGAGGAAGAAGTGGGAACTGGCAGGAACCGACTGATAAGAAGACTGCCCTAGAAGAAGTGGTGGGAACACCCCTGGCACAATCTAATTGGTTATCTGGGTTTTGAGAAAATTAGCAACCATGTCAGAGTGTGTGCAAAATTTCATCAAAATCTGAGTCGGTCAACGACAATGCATTTATTCATTGGACATGGAATCACCCATATCCTATCCCTAGTTATCATCAACTTCCATAGACTCGTAATAGGTTATTATTCCAACTCGGGTTCTAGGTTTAGGATTTAGGTTTCAGACAACCACAGTGCTCCGTAATCATACGATAAAGAACATCTACTATTGTAGAATCATTTACAATTTAAAAAGTATTAGACACCAAACTTGTAAACGGAATTACTCTGCATGTTTCTTCTTCTTCTTCTTATGTAACAAGGGATCTCTCTGTGTCCGGAACAGCGACACGGTCGAATCGCTCTCGAAGCCCGCGTAGTCCAGCGACCCCTGCGACCCCGCCGCGACCTCGACGCGTTGGCTGACCTGCGAAGCGGTCCACCGGCCTGAAGAGTCGCTCTCGAACCCGCTCTCAGCTTCCGTCGCCTTCGACTTTCTCCGCATCGCAGCCACCGGCATTTTAAACTGGAACGACTCCGGACCGACCTCGTTCTTTGACTTGGATTTCTTTGTGATTATTTCTTCTAATGGATTGACTACGACTTGGCCGTTGGTTTTGGATTTCCTGCGCTCTTTCCGAGTCGAGGATACAGGGGTCTCGCATTGTGAATCTTCCAAGTCGGTTGATTCGTTGACGTCACTTTCGCTTTCGTCTCTCTTCTTCTTCTTCTTCTTCTTCTTTGTAATGTTTTCTTCGTCTACCTGTTCGTTACCGCCCGTAAGCCTCCTCGCCTTGCGACTGACTTTCTGCGTTGAACAGAACAACCCGTCCGTCTCAAAGTCTTCGAAAGTTATCGACTTGTCAAGTGACTTTTCCAAACCAAAGTCTCTTTTCTTCTTCGTCTTCGAACTGACCACGGTTTCTACTTCGAACTGGTCCGATCCTATCGATCGTTCAAGACCGAGTCTTTCTTTATCTCTAGACTTCTTCTTTTTGCTCAGGCTTTTTTCTAGCTCGTCAATCTCGTCTTCCATCTCGCTGACGGCGACTCTTTCCTCCCTTTTACTTTCCTTAGACTTCTTCTTCTTCAAACGCATGTCCTCCGCGTCCGGTTCGAAGCCGTTGAGCAGTTCCTTCCGTCCGTGGCTATCGAAGCCGGCGCTCTGATAGTCGGACTTGTAATTCGGGTCTTGCGAACCCACTTCCGTGTCCATGACAACCGTTCGAATCTTCTTTGCACGTTCGCGCGGTTCGTCGTCCGACATGTCCTCACTTTCTTCTCGTTTACGTTTCTTACTCTTCTTGCGGCTTCCCGTAACGACGGCGAGGCTATCCTCCACGGTAATCAGCAAATCAGATTCAGAATCGTTATTGCGTTCACGTTTCTTCTTGGCATGTTTCCGCCCAGCCTCCTGGTCGCTAGCGTCCGACGAATCCCTCTTACGTTTGCGCCTCCCGAGCTCACCGACGACAACTTGAGTGGGAATTGGCGGAGTTTTCTCGACGTCTGTTTTCGAGCTCGTTTTTCGTTTCCGTTCTCTCTTTTCCGCCTTCCGCTCGAACTTGCTCGCTTGCGCGACAAGATCGGCGATGAGTTGGCTACGGTTGTTCTCGAAGAAACTGTCGCTGGCGTTTCGGATCGCCGCAAAAGGGTTAGACTCGGCTTCGTCCGAGTCGACGTCGACCTTACTTGTACGTTTCTTCTGGCGTTTGCCGAGCTCGTCTTGACTGGAGGCGTCGGGTTCCTCCTGGTCCGGATCGGGAGCCGCGTCGGGGGAGATGTGGAAGGTGACGCTGCGGCGAGGTTTCGCTGAATCCGACGTCTTGACTCTCTTCTGGGGCGTGTCCTTGGATTTGTCTCGCTCGATCACGGCTGACTCATAGTCTGAAACACACGAGGACGTCACAACCTGCGGCTAAACATGTGGCACATGGGACGCACTCTCTTACAATTGTTAGACGAGCGGATAGTAATAATATGGGTGAAAACTGCTTTGAATGGTACCAATTTAGCACATTTCATGTTTTTTCTTCAAAATGGCTGACCCGATCAAGCTGAAAATTTCCAGAAATGTGTATCAAAATGTAATTCAACTTCACGCAAAATTTCATTTGTTTGGATAATAAAAATATTTCCTTTTTTTTCCGCTGTGTTATTCTAATGGGAATTTTTGAAATTTCTGGAATTTATAAAAAAAAAGTTATCACCCGATAATGCCACAAAACTATAGGCCTACAGATCTGAGTTAGATGAGCAATCATATTGAAAAATAGTTTGAATTTGATATCTGTAGCCGTTTGACCTGTGGAGAACCGACAAAAAAAATATATATAAAAAAAACGAACACCAATTTTTTTCAGTATGTCAAATTGAATCCTCGCTAATCTCGTCTAATTAGGGAATTAAATATCGTCTTTATTAACTGAAATGTACTTTCAGTGTTGCGATATCCTTCAAACCACTAAACTTGTATTCTACTCCTGCCTCGAAGGAATAAATCAGGGTTTCCAGTTCCGGTTGTTTCTTGTCGTACGACACGATTTCTCCAACCGCCCAATCACAAGCCAGTATTCACCTAGAAACATGGCGGCTCACGACGTGATTATTGACTCAACTCAAACTTTTGTCGGCCGAAATCACGATTTTACCGGAAGTTACACTGCGATTGCGATTCATCTTCTTCCGGTTGTTAGGATTTATATCGAAAGATCGAAAAAAAAATCAACTCCCGAAAATATCGATTCATCTATCCATAAAAAGTGCGATTCAAAATATAATTCCTAACACTCAAAGAAGCCTGTGCACATAGAGGTAATGAAGGCTATGACTATGACGTCACGAAAACGTTACGGTAAAGGCGAAGTGGAAACACTAGGGTGACCATAAGTAGGAAAAAAAAATCCGGGACAAAAAATATTAGGAGTGAATATACCATGAAGCCGGTGACCAGTGGGGGGTGGGGGGGGGGGGGGTTCAAGGTCCCCCTCAATATACCACGCAGGGATTTTTTATAATATAAGGTGTTTTATATGTGTTGATTCCTGTGCACACAGTGTATGTAGTGTGTCACAGACCCACAGGTCCAGACATGTCACCTACGAGGGGGGTAGTCTCTATAGTTACGTGGGTGGTTATGATTTTTCTGACAGTCGTATAGCCTGCCGCGCTCGCGGTAAGTTATAAAGGGAATGAAACAGCGTTGAAAACTTTTCCATTTTACGAGAATTATTAACTCAATGATTGGGAATTTCGTTCTTTTGCCGAAACCGGGACAAATGTGTGTCCCAAAATACATTTTCGGGACACCGGGGCAAGAGATGGAAATCCGGATCAATCCCGGTTTTCCGGGACGGATGGTCATCCTAGGAAACATGCCTGTAAAGAACCGTACCGATGTGGAAACCCTGCTTCAGTGTGAGTGTGTACTGACCTGCTCCGAACAGCGGGTGCCTGACCTTGAGCCCGGCCGGCAGCTCCGTGTGACCCCTGGGCGGCGCGACGGACGTCTCGATCCGGGGCACGGTCACGCGCCGCGTCACCACGATCTGGCCGGCCGTCGCCAGACACACTGACAACAAACATAGTGTTTGAACATTTCATGAAATTCATTTTTTTGAAAGTTTCGTTGAAAGTTTCATGGAAGATTGAAATTTTGTG
This sequence comes from Brachyptera putata, assembly GCA_907164805.1. Lineage (NCBI taxonomy): Eukaryota > Metazoa > Arthropoda > Insecta > Plecoptera > Taeniopterygidae > Brachyptera > Brachyptera putata. Next base: position 15,369,988 of record OU015474.1, read on the forward strand.
ATACTTCCAAGTTTTTGTAGATTTTTTGAGCATACAAGATGAAAATACAGGAATAAGAATGAATTGAATTATACGTATGTGGCTGACCTCTTTATCAGGAACTATTTACAGCAGTGTACAGACTGTGGTATATTGGGTCGTAAGATTCATCCTGATCGGCCTACAAACTGCAGAACTCAATCACTATCATACAGTTTCACTATCAGTTGTGACCACTTATTTTCGCTTGTGCTTTGTGCTTCGTGCAACATGCTTTGAGCAACGGGCAACGTGCGAGTTTCTCCGTGTGGCGTGAACACTTCCTAGGCGCGCTACCTGCAACGTGCGCTGTGGCCCACAAAGCAACGGAAGTTTTGTTCCGTAGACGGCTTTTGATAATTCGGTCTGCAGATCTTATATCGGTTTTTGGCACTGTCATTTTGATAATTAATGGTCAAACAATATTGAGAAGCGCATGTGGTTTGATTGGATACGTTTGCCTGTTCCTCAAAGCATGTTGCGCGCAGCACAAAGCAGAAGAGTAAACGACTGATCAAAAAACCTAACCTCAAAGCCACCAACTATTAGGCATATTCAGGGTGGATTGCAAGAACGAAGTTTAACCCCGGTCTACTTTAGACGCCGTCTAAGTACAAAATAGCATTGCCTCTACAATGCTATTTTGTACTTAGACGGCGTCTGAAGTAAACCGGGGTTAAACTTCGTTCTTGCAATCCACCCTCAGAATTGGAAGGCTGGTCGACTCTTTAGCCCCCCCCCCCCCTCACAGTGACTCACAGGTCTACAAACATCTACTAAATAACACCAGAAAGTGAAAAATGTAGCAGGGAACAATTATTGGCTCAGTATCTCAATCTTTCACTTTTTTAAAAAATATTTCAAGAGACCCTTGAAAGTTTCACTTTGAAACTTTCAACTTGAAAGTTTCAACACTTCGAACACTAAACAAACATCTCACATTTATAGGCAATTCGGAGCAGATGTCATGTTTACTGGGAAAACGCCATATATGCGTTGTTAGACGAGCGGATAGTAATAGTACTGGTAAAAATGGGTAAAAACTGCTTCGAGTGGTACCAATTTAGCACATTTTATGTTTTATTTCAAAATGACTGACCCGATGAAACTGAATTTTTTTAGAAATGTGTATCAGAATGTAATTTTGATGGGTATTTTTGAAATTTCTTAAATCCATAAAAAAATGCTATCATCCGATAATGCCACAAAACTATACAGATCTAAGTTAGATGAGGAACCATATTTTAAAAAAGTTTGAAGTTGATAGCTGTAGCCGTTTGACCTGTGGAGAACCGACAAAAAAACAAAGAAACACACACAAAAAAAACACACAAAAAACATACTTTCTTCAGTATGTCAAATTGAATCCTCGCTAAAGCTCGTCTAGGCCTAATTACATTGGGCAAGTTCATGGTTACTGTGTTTTGGATTAAATCGGCCATCATCGTCGACGACGCACCACAACACACTTAGGCCTACAATACATTCGTTATTTTTACATTCAACAACCAACATTCACCACAAATCACTTCGATGGCAGAACAACGTTTGCCGAGTAGGCTAGTAAGATGAAAGAGTTTTTTGAGGGACAAGGAAAATAAAACCATCCATGCAGGAAAATTCAACATTGATTATATGGCAGTGGGGTGTGCTGAATGATACAAGCAGGAGAACGATGCGTGGACGTTTCACTGTATTCTGTATAGATATCTCGCTCATGCCACCGAGTACCGCAGGACTCACCGGCTTTCAGCTCTCCGCTCTTCTCGGATCGCAGCAGACACGTCGTCTCCGTGGGCTCGTCGTACTCGTAGCTCTTCGCTGCGTACTTCCTCCTCGACCCCTCCCTCCATTTGGACTTCCCTCCCAGCACCAGCCCCCCCTCCAGCAGCCCCTCCCTCGTCACGTCACGGGGACACTGCACCAACCTGACAACAGACAGCCGTTGAGATGACACTTCGCCGACCACCAGATAGTGGCTACGCTCCTAACAAAAGCTGCTACAGTCAACTTACTCTCGTTAGTAGGGTTACTGTACCCGTATGAACGCTCATAGCTTGGTACGATCGTAGCCTCGTAGGAAGTCTTTGCTCGTAGGATACGTTTTGGTGGAATAATTACAAGATGGCGTCGGCGAAAGGTGTCACAACACACTCACGCGGTGAAATATGTAACTAAAACGTCAAGTAACCAAGAAACTATATTTTGTTTGTGTGAACGCAATATTAGTTACTGCCCATTTACTCTAGTAACTCTACTGTAGTAGGATGGTAGTAATGTAAACGGGGTGTTAGACCTCTGAAACTGCCAAAAAAGGCAGGCAAATAATACCTTAAAAAGTGAAGAAAAAGACCTTTCAAATAGAAAAAAGTACCTATGAAAAGTTTTATTTTATATTGATTGTTCTGTATGTAGGGGGCTATAGGGCTAATTACTTGTGCTTACTAATTTTTTCACCTTTTTGACCAAAAATCAAACTTGCTTATACACTTTTAGTGAATATTTGAATAAGGAAGTAAATATATGCAAGTCGTTCCGATCACTCAAATGAAACATTAAAGTTGTCCAACAGAATATTTCCTTCTAACACCAAGAGGAAAAATGAATGAGAAGTCAATTATCGGCTGAAAAGGCGTCACAAAAAGAAATTGGAGCAAAAAAAGACAAAAAGACCTGAAAAACACTGAAATAATTTGACAAAAATGTAAAAAAAAAAAAAAAAACTTCACAAGGCAAAATACACATTGTATGTTTTTGCAGTCAGGGACGCGTGAAACGTATTTTTATTTCATTTTTGAGTATTACAAAGCGAAAGAAAAAGGTGGACGTCTCAAACATCCTAGCCTTCTCCCGCCGCATGTGCTCAATTCTAGGAATATGTTTGGATGATGATTATTGTTTGCTTAACGACCCCATCAACAGCTAGGTTATACGGGGGTACGAATGAGCAGGTGACTATGAAACTGTGAAGTGATGATGAGTGAAAGGACGTTTACAAAACCCATGCCTTATACGGGACTCGAACCCACGCCCAACTGTCACTTTGACAGTGTCTGGAGCGGTGCCTCAGCTGACTGAGCCAACGAGGGAGGCTAGGTTAGGGTTACCGGTTGATATTCGATATATCGACATGTATCGATAATCAGTTGTTGGATATGATAATCAAATGTGTTTTTAGTATCAATATATCGATATAATCGATTAAATCGATAATCAACGTGTATTTCATCATTTTTATATGGTTGTTTAGTGTTTACTTCCAAAATTATCCAATGAAAGAGTGAGGCGGGAACATTTGTGTAACCCGATTGGTGGACACTCTTGGTGTTCAAAGTGAACTGCTTGTCAATGACTTCAATGTTGGAAGTGGTGTGATTTGTGGTGGTAGGAAAGGGAAGAGAGGAAGGGGAAGCTGACACCACTATAATAACTCTATGGGTCACATGCTATTCAAATCACTTCTAGTTGATTATCGATACTTATCTGAAATATCGATTATTTTTCTAGTTGATTATCGATATGAAGCCAACGATTATCGATCATGAAATTCATATCAAAGGGCAACCCTAATTTTGAGTCTGTGGTCTGTTTTGGTGGTACGGCACCCCAAGTTAGTTGGTTCTTTTTAGTAGCTCAAACTCTTCGCAGTACGCGTGTGCCAGTTATTTGTATTCTTCGACAGATAAATAAACTAAAATCAAATATTTGTTTCATGTTGATGTTTCACCTTGATAATAAACACCCCTGAGTGTATTAGAGCATCACACCACGCACTCTAGTGACTACTGGTGACTACAAACCATTGGCGGCAGTCAGTGATAGAAAGGGTTGCCAATCCATCAAGAAAACGTAAACGATACCGAAATGTGCTATAGGCCTATCGAAAATATCGAAATATTATGAATACATTCGGTATCGAATCGAAATGATGATATCGAATAACGATAGAAATATTCCAAGGTCTGAATCATGTTCATTTAGTCGTCTGTAATCTCCTTGCGAGGCGTAGTGATAATCCGCCTCTGCGTTGTGTTGACTCACACTTCCAGCGTCAACAAGTGACTGACACCAACACTTGTATTATATTTATATTATTTATGTTATATATTTTCAGTACCTTCAAGAAGGTGAATATAATAAGTTAATAACTATGTATCTCATAGTCATAACTAGAGACATGTAAAAATAGCAATTGCTATACCCAGGTAGCACAAAATATTTCCTGATGTCGGAACCACGTCGACACAAAGTTGTTTTGATACGGCGGTCGGCGACCTTCTCACTACGCCGCACCTACCTCACATTGTGACCCACACACGAAATGAAAATTTATCATCGTGTCGACGTCGTGTCGAGAGAATAATTCGCATTTGCATTCGAGGTAGAATATTATACCGTCGTGTCGAAGTAGTACAGCGGCTGTCTGAACAAAAGCGCTTGTGCACCGTCGTAGCGAACTCGAGAAGTGGAAGCTGTCTCGATGCAGCATGCACGAAGTCGTATCAAATTCTTGATGAGACCGTCTATACGAAAGAGCATTTACTGCTTCGTGTCGAAGTAGTACAGCGGCTGTCTGAACGAAAGCGCTTGTGCACCGTCGTAGCGAACTCAAGAAGTGGAAGCTGTCTCGATGCAGCATGCACGAAGTCGTATCAAATTCGTGATGAGACCGTCTATACGAAAGAGCATTTACGGCTTCGTGTCGAAGAAGTACAGCGGCTGTCTGAACGAAAGCGCTTGTGCACCGTCGTAGCGAACTCGAGAAGTGGAAGCTGTCTCGATGCAGCATGCACGAAGTCGTATCAAATTCGTGATGAGACCGTCTATACGAAAGAGCATTTACGGCTTCGTGTCGAAGTAGTACAGCGGCTGTCTGAACGAAAGCGCTTGTGCACCGTCGTAGCGAACTCGAGAAGTGGAAGCTGTCTCGATGCAGCATGCACGAAGTCGTATCAAATTCGTGATGAGACCGTCTATACGAAAGAGCATTTACGGCTTCGTGTCGAAGTAGTACAGCGGCTGTCTGAACGAAAGCGCTTGTGCACCGTCGTAGCGAACTCGAGAAGTGAAAGCTGTCTCGATGCAGCATGCACGAAGTCGTATCAAATTCGTGATGAGACCGTCTATACGAAAGAGCATTTACTGCTTCGTGTCGAAGTAGTACAGCGGCTGTCTGAACGAAAGCGCTTGTGCACCGTCGTAGCGAACTCGAGAAGTGGAAGCTGTCTCGATGCAGTATGCACGAATTCGTATCAAATTCGTGATGAGACCGTCTATACGAAAGAGCATTTACGGCTTCGTGTCGAAGTAGTACAGCGGCTGTCTGAACGAAAGCGCTTGTGCACCGTTGTAGCGAACTCGAGATGTGGAAGCTGTCATGATGCAGCATACACGAAGTTGTATCAATTTTAGATGAAGTTGTATCAACTTCAAATAGATAGTCTGAGAAAGATAGATAGATAGATAGATAGATAGATAGATAGATAGATAGAAAAAAGATAGATAGATTTAATATATTCTACTGTGATGGATAATTCTATAGTCATTTTGATAAGGGAAAACATTCAATACATCCAGTACGTAGTATTTTCTTCCATTTGAGCCATTTGGCCAGCATGGACTGATTGAAATGTCAGCTGTTCAATATAGGTCCGTGAACCTGCCCCCCCCCCCCCCCCCCCCCCCCACTCGAGCACTAATTATGAAACTTGGTCAGGATTTAGTGCTCAATCAGTGCTATCGATTTGCCAAGTATTAGAATTATAGTGCTCTGATAGTTCCCGAGATAATGGCATTTGTCAGTAGGGGGGATGTCAAGTTCACGTTCCCCCCATCCACTCGAGCACTAATTCTGAAACTTGGCCAGGATTTAGTGCTCAATTAGTGCTACACTTTTACAAAGTATAAGAATTAGTGCTCCGTAGGTTCCCGAGATATGGGCGTTTGAAAGTGGGGGGTCAAGTTCACGCTCCCCTCCCCCCCCCCCGCGCCCAGTGAGCAAGGATCATGAGACTTGGCCAATACTTACTTTATAATCAGTGCTATAACATTGCATAGTTTTAGAATTAGTGCTCCGATAGTTTTCGAGAAAAACGATATAAGGTGGTATTTTTTTCGGGAGGCGCGCCAACCAAGCGCCCGCGAAATTCGAATGCCGAACCGTCAAAAACGTACACACGTCGTTTTCCGTGGTCCCGAAATGACTCCGAGATGAATCAGTTGATGTTTAGTTCACAAAATAACTATTGGGAAAGCGCCACACATGAGGTTTTTGCCTACTGAGAGTGTACACATTCGAAGAATTGAATGGAAAATTATTTTTGAATATATTATTTGTTTCATTGAAAAAACTGCATAGCAAACGAAATATATAAGATGGAATATGAACAGTTATTGCTGATTTCATATTTGCGTTACACATTTTTCATCAAACCTTCCACGCATTTAGAATTACTTCTTGTTAGCATACACACTTCTCTAAAATGAAGCTATACCAATAATTGATACATTGAAGTTTAAAATATAGATGAAGTTTAAAACACAATTATTGTGTTTTATACTTCATTGTTGAGATTGAATAACGAATCAATCGTGGTTTTCTCTTTCACAATTCATACATGAGCAATAAACGTTGAGAATCATTTTCAAATATCAAGACTCTCCCTATGACCATACATTTTTTCACGGATTTTAATTGTATTTTTAATGGTATTGGATTGTGATACTGCTGGTTGGTTTATTAGGTAAGGAAGCGGTCGTAGCCTATAATGTGGTAACTATCTCGTCATAGGCTGGCGAGAATAACAATAAAATCCTCGGTAAAATATATATCTCATTCATCAGCAAAAACTGTTATAACATTCATTCAAAACCTGACGTTCCGATCCAGGTTTTTGATGGAGCTATATGTATTTATTCGAAACTTGAGATTTTGAATTTATTGTTTCTTTATTGCTATATATATATATATATATATATATATATATATATATATATATATATATATATATATATATATATATATATATATATATATATATATATATATATATATATATATATATATATATATATATATATATATATATATATATATATATATATATATATATATATATATATATATATATACTAGCTGTCACCCCGTGTTTGAGAAACACGGGCCTCTCCTTTTCTCCTATTAACGCTACCTCCCTCCCCACTACCCCTCCTCACTCGACTTCTCCTCACCCACCTCCTCCTCCTCCTCTCCATGCCCTCCTGTCATCGATTCCCTCCCCCTCTCCCCTTTCTCTCTCTATCTCTCTCTCTCTCTCTGTCTTGCTCTTCTTTTCTCACTCTGCATTACACTTCCTCTCTGTCTCCCCCCCTTCCCCCTCACACGATTCGACTGTGTGACGTGTCATTGCCACGACATGGCGTATGAAGCACAACGGTACCAGACAGCGGAGTGTCTGCCATCTAGCGTGTACTTCCGCAACCTTAAGCGTGACCGCAGGAGAGACAGAAGGACAGACCTGGGTAATTCTATTTATAATTTGCTGTGACCCCGTGTTTGAGAAACACGGGCCTCTCCTTTTCTCCTATTAACGCTACCTCCCTCCCCACTACCCCTCCTCACTCGACTTCTCCTCACCCACCTCCTCCTCCTCCTCTCCATGCCCTCCTGTCATCGATTCCCTCCCCCTCTCCCCTTTCTCTCTCTATCTCTCCCTCTCTCTCTCTCTCTCTCTCTCTGTCTTGCTCTTCTTTTTTCACTCTGCATTACACTTCCTCTCTGTCTCCCCCCCTTCCCCCTCACACGATTCGACTGTGTTACGTGTCATTGCCACGACATGGCGTATGAAGCACAACGGTACCAGACAGCGGAGTGTCTGCCATCTAGCGTGTACTTCCGCAACCTTAAGCGTGACCGCAGGAGAGACAGAAGGACAGACCTGGGTAATTCTTATTATTATGGTACGAATGTGTGTGGATGTATATAATTGTATATCACTCCCAAAAGGGTTTATCATAACAATGATCGACGTCAAAATGTCTGATTATATTTTCCGTATAATGATATATTATAGAATATTCATATACACATATATATATGAATAAATATATGTACAAATACAATTTTGTCATCTCATGAGAAGACGTCAACTTCAACGTTTTGAAGTACGCGCCACTGTCCATGTACGTATATCGAAAATTCCTCTCCAAAGCTCATCTCTCTTGTAGCGTAGTGGGTAGTGTGTATGTCTCTCTAATTTCAGGAAATCTGTCGGTGCCGTCGTGACGAGTTCGAATACCAGCATATACTTGTAAAATGTGTAACTATACTAACCACTGTAACAAACTGTACCCTTCGCTCACAGGCCCTATCTAGTAGTGAGGTTGTAAACTAGAGATATTATCGTTTATTTTTTACAACAATTCCGGTTGATACCAGACGTTGTTTCGACGTAGATTGTCTGTTACATAGAGCTATCGATACGAAAGCAATTCGTGATTTCGATACGAGCTCGAGAAATGATAATTTTACAACCGTCTGTGGTCGATACGCGACATCGCTTCAAAGGAAATTTGCTGTTACATGGAGCTTTCGATACGAAAGCGGAAAACAACCTCGTGACAACCTTATTTCTTGAGGTTGTGCTACTTGGGTAAAAGCGATGAAATTTAAAAGTGTTTCAATGCATGTATTTCTAGTATATCTCCATGTTTCAATACATTTGATGATGTTTGATCATGTTTTTGAAAAGGCGACAAAGCGCTATAAATCTTTGATTCCGCTATTTTTCAATGTATTTGCGATATAAACGCTATATTCAGAATAGAAACATTATAGACGCTATTTTCTGAAAAATTATATCAATTGAGATACAAAAGGATGAACTTAGTTGGGAATTTTGAAAACCAAAACGCAGCTGACAATGCAGGTGCCAGATGAGGCGTGGATATAACCCGGTGGTGCACACAATCTGTCTGATGATATCTATTGCTGTGTTTCTCTTGTATGCAGTCGCACGTAATATAATGGTTTCATCAGTACGATACTGTTGTTACGCTACAGAACGTTGTTACGCCACAAAACATGACGTCTCAAAATAATAGATGCACCAAAGTGCTATTTTTCAAATTCAAAATGCTATGAAAAGAAAAAAAAGAAGCTATATTCACATGTCTCTAGTCATAACGCATAATTGTCAGGCGTATACGCTTGAAAGATGTGTATTTTCAAGCGTATACGCCTCACGATCAGGTGATTTGAGATAAATACCATAGTTATTACTCACACCGTCTTGAAGGTATTGAAAACATCTGTGTTTCCTCGTTATCAGAATTTTGTCATCTCATACCGTTCAAAAGTTATCACGAAAAACACTGATATTCCGCTAAATCGACTCCCATGGACTTTTAACCTTTTAATTGCTGAGTTTTTTTCCCGAAAATACAATAGTTTGTACAAATAGTTCCAGTTACTACATTTATGATTATTTTTCCATAATTTTCCAACCGTATCACAGAAATGATGAGTTCCTCAATTATTGGTTGAAGACAGCACATTATTTCGCCGAGCCGGCCCGCCAACATTAGCCATTTTCACTCGACTTGGAATCAGTTTGACGTCTGAGTCGTTGACAAAACTTTCGTCTGAATAAACGCTACTATTATGAAATATATCGAAAGTCAACGTTGTTCTCGAGCAGTACATATGTTCGGCCAATAGATCGCGCAAAGCACAAAAAAAATCAGGTCGATAAGTAAAGTTTGCCAGCCAGTATAAAATAAACAGTAAAGCGCGGTATTCAAAACGCAGATACGCGTGCGTAGCACGGTGGGCTAAAACGCGGATACGCGTGCGTAACAGTTGAAAGGTTAAGGAACCGTCCCAGTATTGACCTCAACGACGGCTGGATACCAAGCTGAAGCGCTATCAGTACGGTCTACCATGGCGGGCATCGAACCCCGGTCCAGGGTTCATTTTGTATTGTAAATCAAATCTAGGATTAGTAAATTCAGCTAGGATTTCAACAGAAAAATCTACTAAATAACCAACTGACAAACTTGAAGAACGGCTAAATCGATGAGGTAAATAACGGAGCGTGTTGGCAGCCTTGTACTGACCAGAACTCGTCGTGCTTCGACAGATCCTCGACGTAGAGAACTCCGGGCGTGCGGTCGGTGATGCCGACGTCCTCTTCTTCCTCAACTTCGGACATGTCGTCGTCTTCTTCTACCTCCTTCTCTTCCTCAACTCCGGGCGTCTTGTTGACGTCCTCTCCTTCTTCCTCCTCCTCCTCCGAGGACTTGGTCTGCAAGATCAGGAACGACGTGCAATATTGACCTTCAACTGAGATTTCAATCACCCACAAGTTTCACTTACGGTAGGCCTACAATAAACTCTATACTTGATAACTAGCTTCACCTCCCGTGTTTCCAACGCGGGCAACATAACCGTCCCGTAATACCTCCTTCACATGACAGAATTTAACTACAGTTAAGTAGATAACGTTAGTTAAGTTATAATGTGAACGGAACTTGGTTAGTAGTTAACTCTAGTTATGTATTAACTGAGTTTCTAGAACTCAGTCAAGAGCTTAACTGCGATCAAGAAAGCTGCGTTTTCTTGAATTTTCCATTCTGAGGTGTCAACACACCGCTTTATGGATTTGGTAGGTTTTGTTCTCGTGTCATTTCCTTTCCATCCATCAAAAGTTTAATTTAGTATTTAGTATTTGAGTACTTTAATATCTAGTTATTTAACGTATAAATGTGACAGTCAAGTAAACGTGACAGCAGTGAATGTCAAATGGCTCACAGCCTTCCAATCCATACCAAGTTCTGTTTAGGAGGCTATGAAATGACGTCACTAACGACAGTTAAGTCAGAGGTATGTGAACAGAGTTCTTAGTTATCAAAACTCCACCCACTCTCTCATAACTGCAGTTAATGTAACTAGAGTCAAGTTCTGTAATGTGAACGAGGTGTAAGCCGCATTACTTTGACACATATCCACTCGGCCGTGCCGAATCATCCCCCAGTACTCTTGACAAATAACGGGGCAATTCCCACCAGCCATAGAACCTCGAATTACGTCAAATGCGTGACCTGGCACTGACCTTGGCCGGTCGTCTCGTCAAGACAGTTTCATCCCTTCCCTACCGCTCCCCCCTCCCCCTCCCCCGACCACCTCTACCCCTTCGGAACCGGTTTGTGACAGACAGAACTGGAAGACTCTACGAATATATATTTTTTTTTTATATTGGGTTTAACGACGCACTGTTATGATAACTGAGATCTAATGGCGTCGGATGGATGATTAATGAGATGATGGGATGATGAGATGAAGGTTCTTGGGTAATGGGAAGGAAGCGGTCATGGCCGACTTATTGTAGGAACCATCCCGGCATTAGCCTAGAATACAGAGGGAAACCATGACAAACCCCTGTAAAGATGGTCGGCGGCGGGGATCGAACTGGGTTCAAAATACCTCTCGCCTCCCGGATCACACGGAGCGAGCGCGCTAACCACTGTGCTGCATGTGCCAGTTATAATGATACTCTCGTAGGTACCTAATCTTCTATATTATCATTTTTGTTAGTCCCAAGTTTGTAGCGTTTGTAGTACTTGATATTAGCAGTCCCAGTTGACATACGGTAATACCTTCAATAAATTACCTTCATTTAAAAATCATTATTAGGCCTACGGTGTTGTAATTGCTGATGTAGCAATAAGTACCGTAGCTCAATTGTAAATAATTACATTGTTAGGGGCCTATAGGCCTAACTTGGCTTTCATTAAATTGAAATACTATCAATATTTTTCTATTATCTATTGTACTAATTATCATAATATTATTCTATAATTTCCTTTTGTGTAATACCGTACGTAGGCCTCCCTACTTGCCTACATACGGCTTCAAATGCTGATATGTTTATTCCAAGTTTTAAATTAATATCGTGTGTTTTAAACAGGCCTCCGCCTAGGCCTACCACGTTCAGTGGAACAGCGGTCATGTACGACCGAACTTTGCCTTTGTAAATAAGACATAATGAATTAATATCTCTGGCTTACCTCATGCGGCTCAGATTCATCGCCCGACTGTTGCGACTGTTTCTCCGACTCTGGTTTAGTTTCTGACATGTTGGGTTGATTTCCATCATCATCGCTAGATGCTGCACTACTCGAGCTTACAGTTTTCTTACTCAACATTGGATCCGAGGCTATAGGCCTACAGCTATCAGGTTCGTCACTAGAATCATCCGAGCTCGAACGAGGCTTTCTTACATTACTTGCATTCTTCCTCATCAGCATTGGATCCGAGGCTATAGGCCTACAGCTATCAGGTTCGTCACCAGAATCGTCCGAGCTCGAACGAGGCTTCCTTACATTACTTGCATTCTTCCTCATCAGCATTGGATCCGAGGCTATAGGCCTACAGCTATCAGGTTCGTCACTAGAATCGTCCGAGCTCGAACGAGGCTTCCTTACATTACTTGCATTCTTCCTCATCAGCATTGGATCCGAGGCTATAGGCCTACAGCTATCAGGTTCGTCACCAGAATCATCCGAGGTCAAAGGAGACCGATTTCCGAAAGGAATTCGTGGCTTACTTGCCAACATTTTATTCATTTCATCACTAGTAGGCTTAGAGCTGCTCGAACCAGCTCCAACATTCTGCTTGACTTCGTTACTCGCTTTCAATCGAGCAGCCACATTAGGGGTGGACCTACTTGATTTACCATTATCCGAATCGGAAGAGAAGTCACCGTCACTTATTACATACTGACTTGAAATCACCTTTTTTGGTCCGTTTGTAACGCTTTTGCGTATCACACTGGGCCCAGACTTTCCATTAATTATAGCAGTGGCATTTGAAGTTGGCTCATTGTCATCGTCAGCTTCACTGGACGATGATTGAGACATACCGGTAGGCTTAATTCTACGTTGATGGTTTTGATTATTATTGCCAGAAGGAACTATAGTTTTCGAACCACTAATTAATACGTTTTTTTCCAACTTACTGGACTGATCGCTGTCGGAACCAGAATCTGACAAAGAACTATCATCACTCTTATGATGAATCAGCATTGCTGTGGTAGTTTTACTTGTTAATGAATTAGTCCATCAGTGTTGTTTAATTCTAAAAGTGCCTTTTATTCGTGCATTGGTTACAATCAGGGATACAAGGCTGGATATACCAGAACCGAGATTAGGTCTAGACCATAAATGTTAGGTTAAAGGTAACGTACAAATGTACATGGCCTATGCCTACTTTTCAGTAGAATTCTAAACAATAAGTCCAAAGGCGTAAAAATAATTATAAGACTTCCATGTATGTGTTTATGTAGTTGACGAGAGTAACATAATCCAGAATCAAGAAAAAAACACTCTTAAATTAATTTCTCAATTACACACGTGCACGACACACTTCCACGATGTTTAGTTTAGAGCCGGCCCAAAGAGCTGAGCTACAGCTACAAGCAAGCACGGAGCAAGTCAGCACGTCTACTCTACATAAACTGTTCTATCAACGTCGTACGGTGGCGCTGTCTAGTGGTTGGGCCAAAACTATTTATTTGTTGGCGGTTCCCAGGTAGGAGGAGCTTATTCAGATTTGAACATTGAAATATATTTTGTATAGAATAGAATAGAATAATAGTTCGTTTATTACACACTTGGACAATAACAAATCAGTGGTGTGAAGATGATTACAATTTTTTTCTCTTCATTAACCTATAGCCAGGTTGAATTTGTTAAGTGTTTCTACATTACTCATTTTTAATTTTGGTAACTTGTTCCAGTGTCGTATTGTTCTACCCAGCAGCGAGTGGCGACCAGTGGCTGTATGGTACCTGGGTAGAAACAATTTCTTTTGATGACCATTTTTGACTCTAAATTCAGATTTTGAGACGTATTTTGCCAAGCAGGTTCCTCAGTTACAGCTTTGAGAAGGTACCTGAGACCAACTTGACGTCTTCTTTCTGCAAGGGATGGCCATTTGAGATTGATTCTGTAACGCTAATGGTTTCTCACGCGTCTTTGACCATCTGTGATGCTTGTTTGTTACAAATCTAGCTGCTTTACGCTGAATGCTTTCTACATCCAGCTTCTATTTGAATTGATGAGTGTGGATCCCAGATTCAACAGCAGTACTCAGTCAATGGTCTGATTAAACATTTGTATGCATGCTCTCTCGTACGCTGCAAGTCAGGTTTGATCGCATTCAAGGGCGGACTGGGCTATCTTTCAACCGGGCATTTTCCCGGTGGGCCGCCTCCCTCACTTAGGGCCAGCATTTTTAGGTCATGCAAATATGAACTCATTGAAATGAACAAATAATTTGCCTATTTGCAACACAACACCACAGTTCTTCAGAAAGTATGCGATGATGCGAGTGGTATTCGTACGATACAGCATTCACAATTAAGAGTAAAACGCAGAAAACATAATCAATAATATAATTTAGTATGTTATTATTCTTTCACAAGTCTTCCGATAAGGACTGTGAGGCAGTGGGTTGATGAATACATTTATGATTTCAAAAATACGATGCGCTACTTGTTTAGACGAGCTTTAGCGAGGATTCAATTTGACATAGGGCCTACTGAACAAAATTGGTGTTCGTTTTTATGTTTTCTTTTTTTCTTTTTTTTTTTTTCTTTTTTTTTTCGTTTTTTTTTCATGTTTTTTTGTCGGTTCTCCACAGGTCAAACGGCTACAGCTATCAACTTCAAACTTTTTTTCAATATGGTTCCTCATCTAACTTAGATCTGTATAGTTTTGTGGCATTATCGGGGAAAACCTTTTTTTTTATGAATTTAAGAAATTTCAAAAATTCCCATTGGAATAACATGGCGAAAAAAAAGAAAATATTTATATTTTCCAAAACAATAAAATTTTGCGTGAAGCTGAATTACATTTTGATACACATTTCTAAAGAATTTCAGCTTGATCGGGTCAGCCATTTTGAAGAAAAAAAATGTGCTAAATTGGTACCACTCTAAGCAGTTCTTAACCCACCTATACTATTACTATCCGCTCGTCTAACAACGCATATGGCGTTTTCACAAAATTCACACAAAAATTTTCTCCCCACTGTGAATGTTTGAATTGTTTTCTAACCCTGAAATTATTACCTTAGTTAAGATTTGATTTGTTTGTTAAATGAGTTGAAATATTTCAATTATTCTTTGGGGTGGTAAGATCGCCCTCGTGGTGCCCCGTTCAAACGATCTAATCTTTCATCCATAGCCTTAATTGGGGAACAATGATTTTGTATCAAGTTTCGATGTTATTAAAAAAAAAAAAAAAGAATAACATGGCGGAAAAAAAAGAAAATATTTTTATTTTCCAAAAAAATGAAATTTCGCGTGAAGTTGAATTACATTTTGGTACACATTTCTAAAAATTTTCAGCTTGATCGGGTCAGCCATTTTGAAGAAAAAACATAAAATGTACTAAATCGGTACCACTCGAAGCAGTTCTTAACCATTACTACCCATACTATTACTATCCGCTCGTCTAACAACGCATATGGCGTTTCCTGGTATTTAAACTAGGCAACCGCAGATTATGCGTTGTAAGATGAGCGAGATGTCTATATACAGTAGGCCTATAATCAAAAAATCTACACACCTTGACGCATAGAGCGAGGCATAGAGCACCGACACACGGCATAACAAAATGTATAAAAACAATGCATTGTTTTGAAGAAACTTAGAGAACGAATTAATAATGTAGAAGTAATACGGGTAGTACAGAAGAACAAACGCGAATATAAATGGTTAACACTGAAGTAAGAATAGGAAATTGAATGATACGTTGGCCGTATAAATGGTCTCGTAATACGGCAATTGATCCTCTCAAAGCCAATAAACTTATATGTTCTATTACATCTTTTCCAATTAAAAATTCCTTACAAAAATTCCATACTTCATTCGATACCAAAGAATCTAGGGAGCCGTGAATATATCACTGGAACATTTTTCTGACATTATTTCTATTTATGCGATAAATAATAAACCTTTAGTACATTATTTACTTCAAAACGGCTGTTCCGAATTACATACAAACTTTTAATAAAGATCATTTTTGTGTTTACATTTCAGGATAATTTGAATTATATTGGAGAGATTTGAAAAAAATACACCAAGCCTAATCATATGGGGTTTTTAGAAACTCTGAGATGATGCATCTCAAAAATGGTCCAACCGATTTGACCCAAAAACTATACAGTATAAGTTTCATCTCGTGGTACGAATTTAGCACATTTTATGTTTTTGTTCAAAATGGCTGACCCGATCAAGCTGAAAATTTCTAGAAATGTGTACCAAAATGTAATTCAACTTCACGCGAAATTTCATTTTTTTGAAAAATAAAAATATCTTCTTTTTTTTTCCGACATGTTATTCTAAAGGGTATTTTTGAAATTTCTAAAATTCCTACAGAAAAAAGCTACCACCCGATAATGCCACAAAACTACACAGATCTAAGTTAGATGAGGAACCATATTGAAAAAAAGTTTGAAGTTGATAGCTGTAGCCGTTTGACCTGTGGAGAACCGACAAGAAAACATAAAAACATAAAAACGAACGCCAATTTTTTTCAGTAGGCCCTATGTCAAATTGAACCCTCGCTAAAGCTCGTCTAAAAATGTATTAGAATGTATTGTTATTTTTACTGTTTCCATTGTTTTTTATTGTTAATGATTTGGTCGCGAAAAGCATTTCAAGAAAACCCAATTCATATGCCTATTTGTAACAAGGTCCTATTAGAAAAGGATAGCGTTGTATTTGAAGGTGGTAGGCTCTAATCGCCCTATTACTCCAGTCTATTGGAAGATGACAAGATGAAGTTCATAGCGACTTATCCCAGACTCCCAGTATCCACAACAAAGACTGAGGGAAACCGGTCTCAACAGACAGAACACTTCTCTTTCAGATTTTCATATTTGATCATCTCACAACAAATATACCGCGTTTTCCCAGTGGTATACACATTAACATCTACCAAAACAATAGTTAGACGAGCTTTAGCGAGGATTCAATTTGACATACTGAAAAACATTGGTGTTCGTTTTTATGTTTTTTTGAATGTTTTTTTGTCGGTTCTCCACAGGTCAAACGGCTACAGCTATCAACTTCAAACTTTTTTTCAATATGGTTCCTCATCTAACTTGGATCTGTATAGTTTTGTGGCATTATCGGGGGGTAACTTTTTTTTTATGAATTTTAGAAATTTCAAAAACCCTTTTTTTATGGATTTTAGAAATTTCAAAAACACCCGTTAGAATAACACAGAGGAAAAAAAAATCTTTCCAGAAAATGAAATTTTGCGTGAAGTTGAATTACATTTTGGTACACATTTCTAAAAAGTTGCAGCTTGATCGGGTCAGCCATTTTGAAGAAAAAACATAAAATGTGCTAAATTGGTACCACTCGAAGCAGTTTTTACCCATTTTTACCCATACTATTACTATCCGCTCGTCTAACCAATGCTAGGCGTATTTCAGTAGTGATTGTGGTGTAGAGTTATAGCAATAGTATATTTGGTAATTCATTGTTGTTTCATTCATTTGTATGGTGGTAATTTGTGTTTCGCTGGTATGTTATTCATTCATTTGAAAGAAGATCTGTACATTATCTTTGGAGAGAGTATTTTTAAATTATGTGTAAATTATCTTTGAAGTGAGTATTTTTTAATTATTTGTAAATTATCTTCGAAGTGAGTATTTTTAGTATATTCCACAGATTAACCCTCAGTGGGTTTTGTGGTCACTTGAACGAGAGAAATGTTTCTATTGTTATGTATACATTTATTGGATGAAAAATAGAAAAAAAAGTATATATGGCGTTTTCCTAGTAATAGACAGATTAAAGCACACATGTGCATGGTGCTGTTCCATGTAGAACCAATCCTCTCTTCTTGTAATCCATATCTCCATTGATTTCTCCAGCAACACACCATACAATCAATAACCGCACTCTGATTGGTCAATCAGGGCTAATGGAAACGAACCCAGTAAAAAGCGTGTATTATGTGCTAATAACTGTCATATTAGCTGTGCTAATTGTGTGGGATGATAAATGGAGGAGGAAAGAGGCTCAATCAGGGTAATGGGTAGTGCATGCGGCCCGTGAGAATCACCAGCTGCAGTTAGTGCAGTAATGCAATACTCGCTGCAATGAGCATGTGTTCCATGGACATCCTGATACTGAGGTGGCAATGAGGTGCGTATTGGGAGTAATACAATTATTCTAGAAGGACTTTGGAATGAATATTTTCTCGCAAAGAAGTAGCCTATAGCTAATGGCGATAGCCAATGTGACAATTTATATATAAATCCATATATAAATAAATAAATTTGTATACATATTACATATATTTGAAATAATATTTTCTGGAATACTATGTGTGTTATAATTACTGGGAAAACGACATATATGCGTTGTTAGACGAGCGGATAGTAATAGTATGGGTAAAAATGGGTAAAAACTGCTTCGAGTGGTACCGATTTAGCACATTTTATGTTTTTTCTTCAAAATGGCTGACCCGATCAAGCTGAAAATTTCCAGAAATGTGTATCAAAATGTAATTCAACTTCACGCAAAATTTCATTTTTTGGAAAATAAAAATATTTTCTTTTTTTCCACTGTGTTATTCTAATGGGTATTCTTGAAATTTCTAAACTTCATATAAAAAAATTTACCCCCCGATAATGCCACAAAACTATACAGATCTAAGTTAGATGAGGAACCATATTGAATTTTTTTTTTTGAAGTTGATAACTGTAGCCGTTTGACCTGTGGAAAACCGACATGAAAAAAGCATAAAAACGAACACCAATTTTTTTTCAGAATGTCAAATTGAATTCTCGCTAAAGCTCGTCTAATTAGAAAAACGATTAAATCCATTTTCCCAACGTTTCAACATGTTTTGACATGTTTCATCAGTAGATTATTTATTGAATTGAAATAAAATGTATTAAAAGTATTGTCATAAAAATAAGAACAGAAGACTACCAGAAAAATAAGAGAACAATAGAAAGAATAAAAAACAGTATCACTTCATCTCGTGTCGGTGGCTCAAGGTGGTTCGAATATGGTCTCTTCTCTCTTCTCTCTCCTTCCTCTCTATTCTCTCTTCACCTCTCTTTCTCTTATTCCATTCACATCTCCATCATTATTTTGCTCTTTCCCCTCTTACATATTTTGTATTATTCTCTCCTTTAACACTGTTTTCCATGTGATGGATGGATTGAGGGTGTCGTCTCTACTAACTTATTATAGTTTGTCGGTCGTTTTTCGATTTCTATTTTTTCCCTTATCAATCTTGTTTTGCTAGCAATTGTACTAACTTGGGGTGCCGTATCACAAAAACAGACCCTTGGCAAGCCTCCTAATAGCCCGCATCTCAGCTGAGAATATTCCTCTTCGTAATGCGTGTATTCCGGCTGACAGCATTCATAGCTAGGCTACACTTGCTACCAGTGTTGTCAAGTGGAGAGGGGATGACATTCTGAGAGTTCCAGGAACCACCGCTAGATGGAGCAGCTTTACATGTTTTAATCTCGGCAAAATCTAGTTACATTACATATTTTGGCCAAGGAAAATGGGAAGAATGTAAAATTACAGGCAAATCAGGATTTCAAATATTGATAAGCAAAGTTGAACTTGAAGATGTGCCTTTGTAAATTGTTTCTGCTATCATTCGGGATATTCATCCCATGTTAAAGTTAGAATAACTAATTCTGACAAATAACTATATTTTGAATTTACTAATGCAGAACCATTGAAGTGACTTGATATTGAACTGATGAAAAATTAATCAATATTTTTTGTCCCGTTTTTTTCCGTGTGTCAGAGATGATGTTCAAACTGATGCGCATGACATCAGATAGTTGGAATTATCATATGTCTTGCCGTTCTATTGATACAGATTCATTTGAAATTCCATAAAATTTTGTACAAACTTCTTGTCATTGGAACTATGATATGATCAAAACGACACAAAACCATCAAATTCACACATTTTGATTCAACTTTGCTCTATCATGAAATTATTAGACGAGCTTTAGCGAGGATCCAATTTGACATAGGTACTGAAAAAAATTGGTGTTCGTTTATGTTTTTTTCTTTTTTTATATATATGTTTTTTTTTGTCGGTTCTCCACAGGTCAAACGGCTACAGCTATCAACTTTGAACTTTTTTACAGTATGGTTCCTCGTCTAACTTAGATATGTATAGTTTTGTGGCATTATCGGGTGGTAACTTTTTTTTAGGAATTTTAGAAATGTCAAAAATACCCATCAGCATAACACAGCGGAATAAAAAATATGTTCAACAAAAAAAAAAATTGCGCGAAGTTGAATTACATTTTGATACACATTTCTGAAAACTTTCAGCTTGATCGGGTCAGCCATTTTGAAGACAAAACATAAAATGTGCTAAATTGGTACCACTCGAAGCAGTTTTCACCCATTTTCAACAATACTATTACTATCCGCTCGTCTAACAACGCACTTATGTCGTTTTCCTAGTTTACCAATATTTATCTGCACACATCTAATTGTGAGGGTGTCATTCATTGATTGCAACGTAGTGTTTGTAGTTGTTGATATATGTGTTGCCAAAGTGCACCAGGCTGTAAATCTGTCCAAGATGCGAGCTATTAATGCACCCCCTTCAAGAAGGTCGCCCTCTCAACATATTCCTAGGATTTAGTACATGTGGCGGGTGAAATATACAAAGTGGCTGCAGGCGTGGAATGGCAGGGGGTGCCGGGCCTTTTGACCGTTGCGGGCCCCTATCGAACATACGATATAATAATTATATAGACAATATCTATATGAATATTCATCACACAATCATCGACAAGCTGGGACAGAGCTCATCGTTAACGTCAAGAAAACTCTTACTTTAATACTTTTCATGTCTGCAACCATGTAGTTGAAATATATATTAATCAATTACTATTTCGATTGATTATCACTGATTAAACGAATCCACACCCGAATAATAATCCATCGCAAACAGTTGTATACAGTTTTAATAATGTTTATTTATTTTTTGATCACATTTAAGAAAAATTTGAATCATATTGGAGAGATTTTATTTCTCAATATTTTCCGCCCAGCCTAATCTTATTGGGGTTTTATAAACTTCTAGATGATGTTTCTCAAAAATGGTCCAACCGATTTGACCCCAAAAGTATACAGTTCCATAGTTGGATAAGTTTACGCATACAAAAAAAGTTTCATGTCGATCAGTCAAACCCTGCGACCTGTGCAGTGCCCACAAACAAACAAACAAACAAACAAAAATCGGAGACAAAGCTTCATTAGAGTGGGATGGAAATCTTCGCGTGATTCCATTCAAATGTCTTATCTCTGATCTCATACATATGAATCTTTATACGTGGGTATAAAATTTACGGTATTTTATATAATGTTCAATAAAATTTCATTAATAATACCACAACATGAATGCCAGGCTCCTCTGTACTGATGGATATAGTTACCACGATGTGATACATGCAATGCAATTCTCACTGTGAACACATTCTTATTGGTTGTAACTAGGAAAACGCCATACATGCGTTGTTTGACGAGCGGATAGTAATAGTATGGGTAAAAATGGGTGAAAACTGCTTCGAGTGGTACCAATTTAGCACATTTTATGTTTTTTCTTCAAAATGGCTGACCTGATGAAGCTGACAATTTTTAGAAATGTATTGACAAACCTTTCATCCCGATCAATGGTTTTTCGTGAGGAATAATTCACAAATTCAATCAGCCAGGACCATTAAAATATATTACACACGAATTGAATATGCACGAATATTGATCAAACGAATAAAATTAAACATAATAATATACATAACAATATGAAAAAAAAATCGGAACAAAATGAACAATTTTGTTAAAAATACAAGAACAAAGAAGAAGAGAGATGAAAGAAGATTTCAAGGAGAAGAAGATCAAGGTAATGAGAAGATTCAAGATTTTTTCTCCCCACTGTGAATGTTTGAATTGTTTTCCAACCCTGAAATTACTACCTTATTTAAGATTTGATTTGTTTGTTAAATGAGTTATCATATTTTAATTATTCTTTGGTGTGGTAAGATCGCCCTTGTGGTGCCCCGTTCAAACGATCTCGTCTCTCATCCATAGCCTGAATTGGGGAACAATGATCCTGTTTCAAGTTTCGATGTTATTAAAAATAGAAAATCCTGAATTCGACTAATTCATCGGATAAAATATGATTGACTGTTCTAATTACCAACCCCAGATTATTCGTCATAAGATTGTAAAATGTATGACGCAATGACCACGCTGTCGGTGTCATCATTATTATTATTATTATTATTATTTCTTTATTAAGTAGCTTGGAAGCCAGTTTTTTTCACCACCAACAACAACAAAAATCACTCATACACATAAAAAACACTCAATACAATAATGAAAACATTATAATCATAAAAATCATAAAAATAATCACAAAATACAAGATTAATCCTAACAGGTGATACATATTGAGATACATTGAGAGTATAATTCAGACTTCCCCAGTAAACTTTTGTCCTCTCTCTCTTCATCCTGATCCATTCGATACACTTATTAGTTTTAAAACAACCTACACTTCTTATATTGCTGGTGTTATTCTTACCAGGAACCGAATGAGGTCAAAGGTGGAACAGCTGATCCGAGTGTTCACTTAGCCTGTCATAATGCACAGGAATGAAGCCCCTGATTCGTAGCATGTCGAATAACGCGTAGTGAACTAAAAGCATTACAACACCACTGGCGTGTTGAGCACGCACGCTGCTGATAGAAACAGACAAGTTCAAACTTACTATTCTTTTCCAGGTTCTCGCACCAGTGTCATTAGATGAGCGTGGCGAAGATTTTCATTCCATATACCGAAAAATGTTGGGCTTGGTTTTTATTTTTTTTTTTTTTTTTTTTTTTTTTGCAATATTGTACGCGGCATACAGGTCAGGAAAAATTTATCAGCTCGAAACTTGTTTTCAAATTGGTATTATACCAGAATAGGTTGGGATTGTTTCTCAGAAAAATCGGTCAAACGGCTTTTCTGGAGAAAATTCGGAAAGTATAAAAAATCCCAAAAAGAATAGGCCGGGGGAGAAATACTTGGAACACAACATTTTTCCAATAGCTCTCAAATTCACACTGAATGTGTAAAGATCTATCATACACATTTTGAGCGACTTATGGAACAATCGGATGTGAAATAACGAAGAAAACGCATTTTTAATGTACTTTTTTTACACATCAATAATAGCAATTGAGAAAGCAATTAAGAAACTATTAAATGTGAGCAACAAGTGTCACCAATAAATTAAAACGTTTAAAATCTGTGATGGATATGAAGAAGGCACTGGTATAATTGTTGGGAAACCAAGGTTTATATACCAACAGACAGCCGCGGTTCTTAAACCTTTGAAGTGATCCATGGCCTGTATATGTACATTGATCTGACCAAATGTTCTTAATTCTAATGTTTCATACTTCTAAGCTCATCTCACGACGCATATATGGCGTTTTCCTAGTTGAATAAACACTATATCAACTCTACGATAATTTGATGGTCTGCAATTAATATGACAATATATTTCCGTTGATTCAATTAGTTTTGAGATAATACGTCAATGAATGTCACCACATTCCTGGTATCGATTGACGTAATATCGTATAACTGATTGAATTGATAAATATAGAATGTCGTATTGATTGAAGAGCATGGAATTGTCTCGGTGTTGACACACATGATATTCAATTACACTGATTCGTGAACATGGGAAAATATATTAAAGATGAAGTTCTCTATTTCTAGATGAGCGTTAGCCAAGATTTCCATCCAACTCTTACGAGGCTTTGTTTGTTTCTTTGTTTGTTTGTTTGTAAACAATGCGCAGGTCGCAGGGTTTGACTGATCGACATGAAACTCTTTCTGTCAAACTTATCCAACTTAGAACTCCATAGTTTTGGGGTCAAATCGGTTGTCCATTCTTGAGATACATCGTCTCAAAATTTCTAACAGCCCCATAAGATTAGGCCGAGCGCAAAAGTGAAGAATAAAATCTCACCAATATAATAAAAATTGTTCTCAAATGTAAACACGAGAATAATACACATTAATAAAAATTGACATGTAGGCCTAATTTGGATCAGCCGCTCCGAAGAAAATGATATAATGAATGTTTTTTAATTATCGAAAAGATAGAAATATTAGCGGAAAAATCTTGCACTGTTAAATTCACGGCTCCCTAGATTCATTGGCATCGGATGAAGTTCATTTTATATGATCAAGGTTTGTAGAGTTTTCGATTATACTTTCTCTATATCTCGCTCATCGTACAACGCACATTCTGCGTTTGCCTAGTCTAGGCACCGTGCACGCACCCCCTTAAGTGATCAAGTTAACTGGAGATTATCTAGATCTCAGTGATAACTGTTGAAAGCTGTAACTGCGTGCTGGCTGAGTGTCGACACCTCCGGTCGTTAGTGCTCGAGCATAGGGGGGACGGTCGCTCGGTCAGTGACCTGCTCTAGTGTATATAACACGGGTGATCCGTGATTCCCCGAGTAGTGCCGTAGCGACAACCTAGCGAGAAAACCTTCAACTGCTATTGGCGGCAGTTATTTTGTGCATCTGTCAACGTCTAATCGAAGTCGATTATCGATGAATCGCCGGATGCAGTATCCGGAACTGTGTACTTCCGGCAATATCGCGAGCTCATACCGCTGAATGTTGAGCAAACCTCTAGTTTCGTGACGCGATGCGCGACTTGTCCCTGATTGGTCAGTGAAGGAAATGTCTGCCGTCGCGCGACATGGTGTCGCGAGACCATAGTAAAAAAAAATAGGTAAAAAAAAAGTAGGTAATTACCTACTCTACAGTGATGCAGGCAACAGCCGAAACGTCAGAATCTTGTGTTACTTCATCTCTATGTGTTCTTTCAACGGCTCTCCACCGTGAGTAGGCCTATCTACTTGTGAACCTCGGTAAGCTGCTGTTCTCTCTCTCCCTCTCACATAATTCATATAGAAACTTGTCGTTAATTTTAGTTTATTATAAATGTTCCTGTGATTTTCGCCTGGTGGTTATTTCCTTGAGAGTCCGTGGACAAGGTAGCGGTAAACTTGAGTTTGTTGACTCTTGTGAAACATCCCAGCTCTCATGTCCAGTACATTGTGTGTGTGTGTTTTTGTGCTCCGTCTTATGTTTTTCCTCCAGCCTGTACCCACCTCATTATTCTCACATCACTTCCTCCTCCTACAATGTATCGTCATCTTCAATGTATCACCCTAAATATACGCATCCGAAGAGAAATATTCTCGGCTAAGATGCGGGCTCTTAATTCTCTGAAATACTAATGGATTTCAATCGATGAAATTGAGCGTTATTTCGGCTCAAAACTTGGGTTGTGGGGCTGTGTATTGCCCCCCCCTCATTATTGTCAGTGACGATCATTCACAGCTGACGTCACATCTGCAGTGACGTCACTGCCTAGCTCGGCATCGCAATCAACAGTCGTTATTAATGACAACTGCAATAACTCATCCTCTCTTCTGTTTGTTGTGGTCAACTCTCTCTCTCTCTCTCTCTCTCTCTCTCTCTCTCTCTCTCTCTCTCTCTCTCTCTCTCTCTCTCTCTCTCTCTCTCTCTCTCTCTCTCTCTCTCTCTCTCTCTCTCTCACTAGTCTCTCTCTCGAATAGGAAAATATATGTTAAGGGGAACCCACCTACAGAAATGTATGAATTCGTTATTTTATTGATGTATCAAGGTTAAAATAGTATATTAAGACTTTGAAATGAGAAAAAAAGTTGAAAATTCCGAGGAAATTTTGGAAAAACCATTTGAAAAATGCATTAAACCGTTAACACACGAAAACCATTCGATAGTTAGCACTAAGATGACAATTGATAGATGGATAGGGTAAACCTTCCTCTATCAGCTGAGCTAAATTTCATTAGCATACCTAAACCGTTTTGATACAAATAAATAGTTTCGGTTACCTCGATTTACGAAACCAAATGCATGGCTTCCCCCGGTCTTGTGTGCCAAACGCATACGGTTGAACTGTTTATATTTAGTTAAGCCCAAAGCCAGTTGTTTTACGAACACATTGATACCACACACGATAAAATATCTCAAGAAGTAATCAAGTGGTGTATGTAACGCGAGATGCATGTTTTGTGACCATTTACAGTGTCAACTAAAGCATAAACAATCGTAGTGGCTTTCCGGATGAACGTATTGTTATGAAACTGCTTCACACCATTCAGAGGAGTACCTTCTAAAATAGGCCGATCCATAATATACATTCACAATATTTTCAAAAATAATCACCCTGGTGGGAACTTTTTTCCCTCTGGTGACTGGGAACGCCTTAAACATCTGCTATTTTATTCATCATGAATGATTGCAATTTTCCATTAATTACAGCTTGATAATTCTCGTGTGTGAATACAGGATGTTTCCTTTGTAAATATACTAAACATTGGCTGTAATTCGTACCTTCGAAGCGTCCTCCCTTCAGTTGCTGCCACGCCAGAAGCCAGCTGACAATGTCAAGCGTGTGAAGTACCTCGTGCAGTCGGTCGATACTTCAACTACTTGACCAACTTGGCCATCTGTTCGTTCAGTCGGCTGGGCGGGTGTCTGCTCGACCGGCAGGAGCACATTTACTAGGCAGTAAGTTAGGGTGGATTGCAAGAACGAAGTTTAAACCCCGGCCTAGTTAAGACGCCGTCTAAGTACAAAATAGCATAACAGAGGCAATGCTATTTTGTACTTAGACGGCGTCTAAAGTAGACTATGGTATAAACTTCGTTCACATTACAGAATTTAACTACAGTTAAGTAGATAACGTTAGTTAAGTTATAATTTGAACGGAACTTGGTTAGTAGTTAACTCTAGTTATGTCTTAACTAAGTTCCTAGAACCTAGTTAAGAGCTTAACTGCGATCAAGAAAGCTACGCCCTCTTGAATGTTTCATTCTGAGGTGTCAACACACCGCCTTATGGATTGGTAAGTTTTGTTCTCGTGTCATTTCCTTTCCATCCATCAAAAGTTTAATTTGAAGTATCTAATATTTAAGTACTTGAATATTTAGTCATTTAACCTATAAACGTGACAGCAGTGAATGCCAAATGGCTCACAGCCTTCTAATCCATACTCAGTTCTGTTTAGGAGGCTATGAAATTACGTCACTAACGACAGTTAAGTCAGAGGTATATGTGAACAGAGTTCTCCACCCACTCTCTCATAACTGCAGTTAATGTAACTAGAGTCAAGTTCTGTAATGTGAACGAGGTATCAGTGTTAGGTTTGAAGGCGCGTCGACAGCGAGGTCGTTCAGCGCCTATGTTCATGTCCGTGTACTTTGCCATAGTTGTCAACGTTTGTGGATGTTTCGAGCATACGGAGGGAGCGGGATAGAGAGAGCTAGAAAAGTAAGATAAGAGGATATAAAATAAAATGAAAGAAGACGATGCATGACGAGTAAAGACGTGACAAGAAAACGAAATAAAATGAAAATACAAACGCAAGGTTCAGTACTCCCTTCATATACTCCGGTCACCAAAAGGCTCCCACTCGACCGAGACGGTCCGAACTTGGTCTGGACCCTCACTCCAGACCCTCCACCTCTGCTGATAGGGTTGTTTCATTCACAGGCTTCTTGCGAGTGACGTCACAACAATGTCACCCGGATTGTGGTCTCTTTTCGTCTCCGGTATTAGTTCGTTTGCCCTCGACGTATACATGTTCGCTATAGAAGCTTTACGGAGACAAGTATTTATCAGACGAGCTTTAGCGAGGATTCAATTTGACGTACTGAAAAAAATTGGTGTTCGTTTTTATGTTGTCGGTTCTCCACAGGTCAAACGACTACAGCTATCAACTTCAAACTTTTTTCCAATATGGTTCCTCATCTAACTTAAATCTGTTTAGTTTATAGTTTTGTGACATTGTCAGGTGGTAACTTTTTTTTATGAATTTTAGAAGTTTCAAAAATACTCATTAGAATAACATGGCGGAAAAATAAGAAAATATTTCTATTCTCCTCAAAAAATGAAATTTTGCGTGAAGTTGAATTACATTTTGATACACATTTCTAAAAATTTTCAGCTTGACCGGGTCAGCCATTTTGAAAAAAAAAATGTGCTAAATTGGTACCACTCGAAGCAGTTCTTAACCATTACTACCCATACTATTACTATTCGCTCGTCTAACAACGCATATACGGCGTTTTCCTAGTTGAAGGACAATAAAACCCTCGCCGCCCCGGTGGCCAAGTCAATTATCGTTAGCGGTAGTAACTGAAGTCACCGTTGGGCGTGGGTTCGAGTCCCGCATGAGGCATGGGTTTTTGTAAACGTCCTTTCACCTATCACCATTTCATCGTTTCATTATCATCCGCTCATTCGTACCCCCGTATAACCTAGCTGCTGGTGGGGTCGTTAAGCAACATTGAAAAAAAAATAAAACCGTGGAACAATAATGTTGATATTTATTCCTGCAATTTGAGA
Source organism: Brachyptera putata (assembly GCA_907164805.1). Lineage (NCBI taxonomy): Eukaryota > Metazoa > Arthropoda > Insecta > Plecoptera > Taeniopterygidae > Brachyptera > Brachyptera putata. The sequence continues at coordinate 15,398,560 of OU015474.1, forward strand.
GAAAACTAGAAATCATCATCTCGATTTCGGAAATGATATTTTTTGTCCTCCAGAGCCATGAGTCATGACGTGAGCATTACCAATTCTGTACAGAAACAAGAACAGAATCGAGCAATGTCTACGTCACGACTCAGAATGGTCAGGTACTGGAGGACAAATATATTAATTATGATTTCTGAAATTGAGATGTTGATTTCTACTTTTCTGTAAATGTAGAGGAATGAATGTCGGCATCATTCGTTAGAATCTAGTTCCAGGCTATTGATGTCCTTGAATGTTGAGGAAGTCAAACAGTTTGGGAAAAGATAAATCTCGATGTGAATTATTTCTCAAGATTTGAATTTATTGTATCCAACAAGAAAATAATACATGACGTATTTGACTACACTTGGTCAACATTCCGCTCTTGGAATAGCTCATGTATCGACAACATCATCCACGTATAGGTGAAGGGGGTGCGTGCACGGTGCTTACACAAGTCGAGAAATTCACCTTCACCTTCTCCATGTTAAAAACCAGTGTAATTGAATGAAAAGTTCACATCTCCAAGATAATTGTATGCTCTTCGAATAATTTGACATTCTATTTCAGTGAATTCAACCAGTTTCAAGATAATACGTCAATGAATAAAAAAAATGTAATGAAATTCATTGACGTATTATCTCAAAACTGGTTGAATTCACAAAAATAAAATGTCATAATAATCAAGGAGCATAAAATTATCTTGGAGATGCGAACTTATCACTCAGTTATACACTGCTTTTTGGAAGTGGATAAAAATAGTAAAGATACATTTCTCGACTTGTGTAAGCACCGTGCACGCACCCCCTTCACCTATACGTGGATGATGTTGTCGATACATGAGCTATTTCAAGAGCTGAATGTTGACCAAGTGTAGTCAAATACGTCATGTATTATTTTCTTGTTGGATACAACTAGGAAAACGCCATATATGCGTTGTTAGACGAGCGGATAGTAATAGTATGGGTAAAAATGGGTAAAAACTGCTTCGAGTGGTACCAATTTAGCACATTTTATGTTTTTTCTTCAAAACGGCTGACTCGATCAAGCTGAACATTTTTGGAAATGTGTACCAAAATATAATTCAACTTCACGCGAAATTTCATTTTTCTGGAAAATAAAAATATTTTCTTTTTTTTCCGCTATGTTATTCTAATGGGTATTTTTGTAATTTCTTAAATTCATAAAAAAAAAGTTACTTCCCGATAATGCCATAACACTATACAAATTTAAGTTGAATGAGGAACCATATTGAAAAAAAGTTTGAGGTTGATAGATGTAGCCGTTTGACCTGTGGAGAACCGACAAAAAAACAAAAAAAAAAAAAAAAAAAAAAAATCATAAAAACGAACACCAATTTTTTTCAGTATGTCGAATTGAATCCTCGCTAAAGCTCGTATAATAAATTAAAATCTTGAGAAATAATTTACATTGTGATTTGTCTTTTCCTAAACTGTTGACTATCTCAACATTAAAGGACATCAATAGCCTGAAACTAGATTCTAATGAATTATGCCGATATTTACTTCTCTTAATTTACATAAAACTAGACCCCCCCCCCCTCTCCTAGGAACCCCCTTAAATACTCGCCCTTGTCTTCTGTTAGTCAGTAGATTCGTGTGATGAGTGTGGTAAGTGACTCAGTGATAACCTTCTTCTTGTTTCGAAGAAGATAGCCGAAACATCGCCATGATCCGACAAGTACTCCTGCTAGTCATAGTGGCTGTGACGTCAGCGCAGAACGACACTACCTGGCGGCCAGAGCGTGAAGCTGAGCTAGTTACGTCGTTACAGGAACATTTCCACTCGCAGTGCGTCTACTTTGTAACGACAGGTAGGTGATAGACTCACTTATGATTCTTGACGCGAGTCTTGTTACAATTCTTCTTATAGTTAATAATATTTGACAAAGTTGAATTAATACATTAGACACATTTGGAATAGGTCTTTATTCGATTGATCTCAAATATCTATAATGAATAGTTTTACAACAATATATTACTTTCTTCTATTCCTACATTGTTGTTACGACATAAGCCCTCTTGGCACCACTCTTGTCCAAGGTGCTAACATCGTACCAGTCTACTAGTGAATATGCAGAGGTGTAGGAAGTACACTTTCCTAGGGTGCAGTGGTTATTAGGCGAGCTTTAGCGAGGATTCAATTTGACATACTGAAAAAAATTGGTGTTCGTTCTTATGTTGGTTCTCCACAGGTCAAACGGCTACAGCTATCAACTTCAAACTTGTTTTCAATACATGGTTCTTCATCTAACTTAGTTCTGTATAGTTTTGTGGCATTATCGGGGGGTAACTTTTTTTTATGAATTCTAGAAATTTCAAAAATACCCATTACAAGAACACAGCAGAAAAAAAAGAAAATATTTTTATTTTCCAGAAATTTTTTTTTTGCGTGAAGTTGAATTACATTTTGATACACATTTCAAAGAAATTTCAACTTGATCGGGTCACCCATTTTGAAGAAAAAACATAAAATGTGTCAAATTGGTAGCACTCGAAGCAGTTTTTACCCATTTTCACCCATATTATTACTATCCGCTCGTCTAACAACGCATATATGGCGTTTTCCTAGTATTAGTGAAAATTTAGAGCCGCGAATATTGACAAATCAATTATATAAAGAGGTAGATTCCACGCGGATACTGTCGGGGTGGGGGGGGGGGGGGGGGGGGGGGCATCGCAGCCTCACAGGGAATTTTTTGAAAATCTTTGTTTTCTAAAGTATCTTGTTACTATATTTGTGAATATGTAGGCCTAAGGCTGTTGCTTCAAAGTGCATTATTTGCGCCAAGTATACGCGTATTTATCATTGGGAGAAGAATATAGGCCTACATGGAAGAATCATTCGAGTTACTGAGCATAAACATGAAATAATGTGGTTTGAAGAATAGCGATTTACTCATCTTTAAAATACTTATTTTTCCAATTGTGATTATTCTATTTGCGCACTAATATAACCCCTGCTAGGGTGGGGAGAGATATAAGAGAAAAGGATTGGAGTATACGGGGGGAGGGGGACTTATCGACATTATTTCATTATCATACTCAATCTGCAGCTCGACCATAATTATCAAGCGACCCCATGATCTTTGAATTGGCGCTCTAAATTATGGCTGATCTAGCAAGTTAGCAACCTTTTTCACCGCTAGATGAGCTATGTCAGCGGACTTAGCAGGCTAGATTCTGGAACGATTTGCTAGATTCTAGCGGAATTAGCAGCTAGAAGTTGGAACGCCATTTCGGCAATGCCAATCTAGGGCTAGCTAAGCGCCTAATTCTGGAACGCGACCATCTCGCTGTTGCATTACAACTAGGAAAACGCCATATATGCGTTGTTAGACGAGCGAATAGTAATAGTATGGGTAAAAATGGGTAAAAACTGCTTCGAGTGGTACCAATTTAGCACATTTTATGTTTTTTCTTCAAAATGGCTTACCCGATCAAGCGGAAATTTTTTAGAAATGTGTATCAAATTGTAATTCAACTTGACGCAAATTTCATTTTTTGGAAATTAAAAATATTTTCTTTTTTTTCCATCATGTTATTCTAATGGGTATTTTTGAAATTTATAAAATTCATAAAAACAAAAGTTACCACCCGATAATGCCACAAAACTATACAGATCTAAGTTAGATGAGGAACCATATTGAAAAAAAGTTTGAAGTTGATAGCTGTAGTCGTTTGACCTGTGGAGAACCGACAAAAAAACATAAAAACGAACACCAATTTTTTTCAGTACCGTATGTCAAATTGAATCTTCGCTAAATCTCGTCTAATCTATCACTTTTCCTTCAAACAAAATCCTGTTCATGAATTTATGGAATTTCGAGGAACTTGATTTTGCCTTCGTTATCTTCAGCAGTGCTCCGTTTCAAAACAGTATCTGTTCGCAGATTCCATGCAGGAGCAGTCATTCATCGTGCACACAATCAGTCACATGCTGCAAGGAAATGCAACACTGTTTGCTATCAAACCAATCCTGGTTGGCCAGCTTTACGCAGTGACCAATCAGGAAGCTCTGCTCTGCAATAAACCGCTGTTCGTCCTGCATTCAGGACACGCCAATGAGACCTGGTATCTCAAGCAGGTGACTATGAAGTACTCTTTTTTTAATAATAAAATCGAAACTTGATACAAACTCATTGTTCCCCTATTAAGGCTAAGGATGAGAGTAGGATCGTCTGGACGGGGCACCACCAGGGCGATCCTACCACCCCATTTTATTATTATTCCAAGTTAAAAGCAATGAACTTTGACACCAGGTCTACGCTGTCTGTGACCACACATCTTCGCCGCAGATAAAGGTCTTAGTTGCCGAAAGTCCGGAACACATAATAAGTATAGACCGTTTTTGCGATATATCCGGACACTACCAACATTGGTATTAGGAATAATCCAAACACATGAATGTTGATATCTTTCACTTTGAACTAAGTCTCTTAGGCAATGTTCACTTCTTCCAATAATAACAGCAGGTGCAAAGTTCATCATTATACAGAGGATACAAGAAAAGGAGTGATAGGCCGCAAAGGTCTCCAAATTTCAGGAAGTAAACTTGATAATATTCAACCAAAAAGTATCAAGATTCTACCGATAAATCAATTCAAACCTCTTCTCGAAGAGCACCTTACAATTAATAGTTTCTATTCTGTGCAAGAGTTTGTTGATGCTGGATTTCATATTACTTATTGAATTTACTCTTTAATACGTAAGGGCTTTTCATTTTTTTTTTGTGCGTCTCAAATTATATGCATGGTATCTAATATCTATATTTATACGTAGTTCTCTGAATGTATCATTATTTGTTTAACTACTTGTTCAATATACTGTAATCACTAATCAAATAATGATTTGTAAATGATGGTACACCGATTTCCTCGCAAGAGGGTTAGAGGAATAAACACCATTACGACTTTTTTCATTTTTTATTATTAGTCAAATACGTCGATACAGAAAGAAGATCACAATTACAACAAAAGAACATCGACAAAGCCCTTCAAAAGGGCTTAACTATCGGCTAAATAGTAAATGATGAGTTTACACTACTACTACTACCTGCATGGGCGTCGGCAGGAAGAAATGTAAGGAGGGGCAAAAATCCCAAATTCGAAAATGCACAAGTCTCAATGGGGGTGGGTTGGGAAGAGCGCTCCTCGAGAAGATTTTTTGAAATTCCATCGTTCTATAGTGTTTTGGGAGGTTCTGTGAATATTTAATTAGCTTCTGATTTTTATAGAGAAAGAAGACAGAGAATGTTGAATTGAATGAATTCTATGCAAGTAGTTGATCATATTCATCTTTTTAAATATTTCATCATACAAAATAGCCACAATGAGTTATCAGATCTGATAGGTCTTTATGATACACAATATCAAAATGTCCAGGAAATAAGAATAGCCCAATAAATCATATTTGTCAGTCGGCGAAGGCATAGCCTTGTCTACCAACCCAGTCACATCAGACTCATGACCACCCGCGTAACAAGACATGTTGAAATATGTCACCGGTACACTCGGTACTCACAAGGTTACGAAAAAAATCATTGATTAAAAAAAAAAAAAAAAATCGAATAAATTTCTGCCTGGTCCCAGGGGGGGAAAGTGCACCCCCTTGCCCCCCCCCCCCTGCCGACGCCCATGGCTACCTGTTCACTGCTACTTCTTGTTGTTCAGATTCTGTTGGACAAACAACACCTCTCGGCCTCCAAATGGCTCCTCATATTGCTGACGTCACACGACCTTGATGAACTGTTCAACAACGTGTACGTACCGTTCAACACCGAGTTCATCGTGGCATCATACGAGACGGATGACGTCATCGCGATGATTGAAGTTTTCAGTTTGACCAAGTATCGACCCTTGCAGAAGTACCGTTTCGGAAGTTGGGTGTCCCACAAGGGTCTGATTGTGCCTCTAACTGGATTGTACAACAGACGGAATAATCTACAAGGCATTGTTCTGAGGGCCACAAACATGCATGTAAATATGATCAATAACGACTCCAATGTTTAAAGGGCATCACAACCCTAAAACTAGATTTCAAGAAATGGTGGCGATATTCATTTCACCAATTTTAGAGAAAACTAGAAATAATCGTCTCAATTTTAGAAATAATGATTAAGATTCCGTCTTCCAAAGATCATGAGTCATGACGCATGCATTACCGATTCTGTCTAGACACAAGAACAGAATCGAGTAATGTCTACGTCACGACTTTGAACAAGGGCTGGGTCCTGGAGGACAAATAGTTAGATCAAAACTTCTGAAATGAAGTACATGATTTCTAGTTTTCTCTGAAATTAGAGGAACAAATGTCGTCAATATTTGTTAGAATCTAGTTTCAGGGTTGTAGTAGTGTTAGGGTTTAAGGACGCATCGACAGCGAGGTCGTTCAGCGCCTCATGTCCGTGTACTTCGCCATAGTTGTCAACGTTTGTGGATGTTTCAAGCATATGGAGGGAGCGGGTTAGAAAGAGCTAGAAAAGTAAGATAAGACGATGTAGGCCCTAAAATGAAATAAAATAACTGAAGTAGGTAGATGAAGAGAAAAGTGAAAAGAGAAAAAAATACAAACGCAAGGTTCAGTACTCCCTCCATATACTCCGGTCACCAAAAGGCTTCCACTCGACCGAGACGGTCCGGACTTGGTCTGGACCCTCACTCCAGACGTTATCGCCATGGGTGACCCTCAGCTCTGGAGGTCACGGGGTCACGCACCCCCCCCCCCCCACACCATGTCAATGTGTCCGGATCCTTCCGAGGGGTTTCAGGCTGGGATGTCCTTTAAGTAGTTACGTACATGCATTGTATTTCTTCCAGAATCCGCCGATATCGACGATAGTGAAGAACAACACCGACGTCCAGCTGGTCGAGAGTTTGTCAGGAGACGTCTGGAAGATTCTGGAGAAGGAGCTCAACTTCACGTAAGCCCGGCTTATCCACCTTTTTTAGATGAACGTAGCGAAAATTTTCATTCCATGTACCGAAAAATGTTGGGCTTGGTTCTTATGTTTTGTGTGTGTAATTTTGTTCGTCGCATACAGGCCAGAAAAAAGAATCAATCAACTCGAATCACTTCTTCAAATTGGTGTTATACCAGAAAAGGTTGGGATTGATTTTCATGAAAATCGGTTGAACAGTTTTACCGGAAAACATTTGCAAAGTATGGAAAATCCCCATAAGAATAAGCCGGAGGCGAAATACTTGAAAAACCAAACATTTCCAAAAGCTCTAATATTTCTACTGAATGAAGTAACAACCATCGTACACATTTTCAGCGATTTATAGAACAACCGAATGTGAGCAACAAGTGTCACCAATAAATTAAAATGACATTGAGCTGACCAAATGTTCTTAATTCTACATTTCCATACTTCTAAGCTCATCTCACAACGCATATAAGGCGTTGTCCTAGTGTAAGATCCAACTTTAACAAAGTAAAATTAAAATATTTTCATAATTCCTTGCTACTAATTACTGTCAGACATTCCTAGCTGGTAAATATGACGCACACACAAGAGTGGCTTTATTATAAGGTTCTCCAAAACTCGTGAAATGCTCCAATCTAGCTCTCAATTAATTTCGCGGGATTCGGCCCCTCCCCCCCCCCCCACCCTTGTAAAGGGGCGTTTTAAGTACGGCGTAGGCGCTCCAAAATAAGATAAGACTATTGTTTAAAAGGGTTTACTCACCTTCTCATTTACAAATTAACCACTGCTTGCACTGGACTTCTCGAGGTCATAGTGCAATCAGCAACCAATGACATGTGATCAGGTCAAGCCGCAGTAAACGCTCGCGCTTACTACAACAGCATGTTTCAGCGGATTTGGGAGTAAAAAAGAGCTAGCTCGTAACGTAGCGGTTTTACGGAGCGCTACATGGGACACTTTTATTCGAATTTTTCAAGACTGTACAAAAAGCACTGTGCAAAACGTATGAAGGAGGCAAGAAGTTAACCAATAACTCTGAAAAAGTCTACTTACCAATAATTTCAGTATGATCCCTTTTTCTATTTTTTTTCTTCAACGTCAACATCTTGACATACAATACAATCATTCTTTCCCAAATAGGGCTAGGGATGAATTGGGAAGATCGTTTTGAAGGGGCACCACTTGGTTGTTAGACGAGCTTTAGCGAGGATTCAATTTGGCACACTAAAAACAATTGGTGTTCGTTTTTATGTTTTTTTTTTATATATGTTTTTTTATCGGTTCTTCACAGGTCAAACGGCTACAGTTATCAACTTCAAACTTTTTTTCAATATAGTTCCTCATCAAACTTAGTTCTGTATAGTTTTGTGGCATTATCGGGTGGTAACTTTTTTTTTATGAATTTCAGAAATTTCCATAAAACCCATTAGAATAACATGGCGGAAAAAAAAAATATTTTCATTTTCCAAAAAAATGAAATTTTGCATGAAATTGAATTAGCCTACATTTTGATACACATATCTAGAAATTTTCAACTTGATCGGGTCAGCCATTTTGAAGAAACAACATAAAATGTGCTAAATTGTTACCAGTCGAAGCAGTTTTCACCCATACTATTACTATCCGCTCGTCTAACAACGCATATATGGCGTTTTCCTAGTTGTAAAACACTTCCAAGCGTTCAGCGCCGTGTTTGTCTGTCACAGGTCAGAGTTCAGCCTGCCCGTGGTGAACACGTGGGGTAATCGGTACCCCAACGGAAGCTGGGACGGCATGATGGAGATGATCCTCAAGAACCAATCAGATGTGAGCTCCAGCGCGATGTTCATGTTCCCAGAACGTGCCATGTACGTCAGATACACGATACCGCTGTTCTCTTCCAAGTGAGTCACACAACACTCTAGACAATCACGTAGGCCTATCCGAGGGGTGAACAATCACACAAATCAGGTGTACATTTGAAAAAATATAGAAAAAAATCAAGCCAATCAGAAAACATAACACGAATCGGAAAAAATCAACCGAATCAAGCAAGAATCACGCAAATCAAACAAAATCACATGAATAAAAAAAAACGAGAGTAAAAAAATCAAGAATCAAGTGTACAAAAAAGTATTAGTTGTTCACCCCTCGGGCCTATCTAGATATCACTTCGATCATAATGTCATTTTTGAAGTTCTTTAAAAGTAGAAGTTATTCGTTTCAAATTCATTCTAATCTGATATTTCGTAATTATTTCGAACCTCATAATCACCGGAGTTTTCATGACTTCATTATATTATGTACTACATTCATATTAGTAGTTCTTAGTTTTTCAATTCTTCAGTGTCTGCACATCCTGACAACAATGTATTGGTGAATGTTTTTACCTCGATCCCCAAGTCTTCACTTGCTCTAATCTCATCAGATTCCAGGTGTACATACTCAAGCCCACCAACAATCCAATCCGCTGGGACGACATCTTAGCTCCTTTCTCTCCGGCGTTGTGGTACGCCTTCATCGCCATGACGATAGCCACAGGTTTCATCATGGCTGCCCTCACGTGGCTAGTGCGCACGCGCGGTAACGGGGAAGACCACGAGACGCTATACGACCAGCTGTTCATTATGTTCGGAGCCGTCATCTGCCAACAAGGTCAGGTCAAGACGCCAAGGTCATGGCCGTGCAGGATCATCTTCATGGTTGCCTACCTCACAGGTACGACCCCTGCTGTGTCTCGAAGCAACCTGATTCACAATCTGTACTCGCAAGGCATAAACGAGCTTTAGCGAGGATTCAATTTGACATAGTGAAAAAAATTGCTGTTCGTTTTTATGTTTTTTTTTTCATGTTTTTTTGTCGGTTCTCCACAGGTCAAACAGCTACTGCTATCAACTTCAAACTTATTTTCAATATGGTTCCTCATCTAACTTCGTTCTGTATAGTTTTGTGGCATTATCGGGTGGTAACCTTTTTTTTATGAATTTCAGAAATTTAAAAAATACTCGTTAGAATAACACGGCGGAAAAAAACAAATATTTTCATTTTCCAGAGAAATGAAATCTTGCATGGAGTTAAATTACATTTTGATACACATTTCTGGAATTTTTCAGCTTGATCGGGTCAGCCATTTTGAAGGAAAAACATAAAATGTGCCAAATTGGTACCACTCGAAGCAGTTTTTACCCATTTTTACCCATACTATTACTATCCGCTACATATGGCGTTTTCCTAGTTTAGCCAAGCTGAGTTTATAGCTCATCCTTTCTTTTCTTATTCGGATTTAAATCAGTTATTGTTTGTCCTCGTTCCATCCATTTATTTTCGTTTCTCTCTCCATATTTCCACCAACATCCTTCTACTCTCCTCAACTTTAAAGGCCCATTCACTATGCAACGCTAACACTAACATTAACATGAACACTAACATTAACATGAACATGGAACAACTGACTGTTCCTAATATAAAAGGACGTCAACGTTAACAACAACCAACAGCCAATCAGAAGTCTAGATTGTACGCGCCCATTCCACTGCCACCTCACACGACTACAAGCGATCGAGTCCAGGCACTCGTTTTACTTCGCTACTAGTCGTCGTTATTCGGAAATTGAAGGATTCTGATTGGCCGATTCTTACATTTCGACAATAACGTTAACATGAAAGCTTGGAGCTTGCAAGGTTTCATGTTCACGTTAATGTTAGCGTTATTGTTAGTGTTGGTTGTGAATGGACCAACGCCATCCCATAAGGCAAACATTTCTCGCGTTAATGTTAGCGTTACGCGTTAATGTTAGTGTTGCATTGTGAATAGGCCTTAACTTCTTTTGCGACTTCAGTCAGCCATCTTTCACACAGACGGCCTTCCACGCTTCGATCTCCTCGCTCTTCTCTCTCTTTCTCTTTCTTCCTCTCTCACTTTCTTTCTCTCTTTCACTTTTGCGCAGCACTCTCTCTCTCTCTCTCTCTCTCTCTCTCTCTCTCTCTCTCTCTCTCTCGATCTCATGTTTACTGCTCTCTCATACATTCCCACATCTTGTCTCTCTCTTCTAATCATGACAGACAGTCTCTCTCTCTCTTGTTCGCATGGATTTGTCTCTAGCCAGTCGACCGATGAGTTTGATTTATTATTGTTTATTGGGTTGAGCATGAAAATTCCATGAGTTATCAACTCTGTATAGGACATGCTTTAAATATAGACCTGAATATAATAGCAATGCAAGAACAAGAAGAACACAGTATATAGAGGCAAAAAGTACAACTATGATATGGTATTAAGAAATATAATTAGACGAGCTTTAGCGAGGATTCAATTTGACATACTGAAAAAATTGGTGTTCGTTCTGTGTTTTTTTGTCGGTTCTCCACAGGTCAAACGGCTATACATCTATCAACTTCAAACTTTTTTTCAATATGGTTCCTCATCTAACTTAGATCTGTATAGTTTTGTGGCATTATCGAGCAGTAACATTTTTTTTTATGAATTCTAGAAATTTCAAACCTACCTGTTATAATAACATGGAGGAAAAAAAAAATATATTTTTATTTTTCAAAGAAATGAAATTTGCGTGATGTTGAATTACATTTTGATACACATTTCTAAACATTTTCAGCTTGATCGGGTCAGCCATTTTGAAGAAAATACATAAAATGTGCTAAATTAGTTCCACTCGAAGCAGGTTTTACCCCGTTTTACCCATACTATTACTATCCGCTCGTCCAACAACGCATATATGGCGTTTTCCTAGTAGGAAGATTAACGCTCATCTTGTGTATAGTAGGAACACTGTCTAGGGTATGGATAACGCTTGCATAGCCATATCGGGGTGTATAGGGAACACTGTTTTGAAAATGGTCGAACAGTGCATCTGCACGAAGTCTTCTCAGAATTAAAACATTTTCTTAGATCTTTGTTGCGTAGTTCTTTCTTGAAAGCATGAGGTTTCAGTGATTTCATGTTTTCTGGTAGCTTGTTGTAAAGAATGAATCCAAAGTGGTTGAGGTTATTTAATCCATATTTAGTTGAATTTGTTGTATTGATGTGAATGTTATTTGATCCTCGAGTATTATAAGAATGAACGTTGTAGTTGAAAATGATCGGAATATTTGGAATCGTGTTTTTAGATATGACTTCATGAATGAAGGTGGTAGTTAATTGTTTTTGGATGAGTTTAATTGGCAGGGGCGCACTGGGGATATATTCCGGCCCTGGGGGCTTAGACTCGACTTTCACGTGGAATTGTATATTTTCACGTTTCAAATCCACGCGCGAAAGACACAACGTGAAAATAGCTAGACTCGAGAAAAATTCTCACATTGTGAAATTCAGAGCGCGGAAATCTGTGACGTGAATTCTAGAAATAGGGTTATGTCGATATTTTTTCCATAAAACGGAATTTCTTCAAAATTTTAGTACTTGAGAATACGCATGCCACATTTATGATGTAAAAAATCATTTTTCCGAATGAATCGAACAAGAATTATATATTTGAATCAATATCTCGCATCTCGAAGTGGTATTCTTGCCGAGTGGGCAGTGACAGCGACTGTATCTCAATACTTCGACGGTATCAAAACATCTCAATGTGTATGGTTAAATTTATTCATTTATTCATTGATTAATTGATCCGATTATTAATTATTTTTTGAAATTTTGCCCTATATTGTTATTCATTCATTTATACATCATTCTATTATTCATTCATTCTCATTCTCACTTATTCATTCATCCATACGCTTGGTTATCACTCCATTTATTCATGTGATCATTTTTAAAAGTATTCATTCTTCAAGTCATATATTCATACAATCAAGGTATTCGTTCATTTATTGATGATTTTCATTCATGATCATTACATTTATTCATTCATCCAATCGTTCATTTGTTCTTTCATTCATTCATTTATCGATTCATTTATTCAAATTCATATGGCCTATTAGCGATATGACAATAATTGAGACGCTTATAATATTTAAACTCTTCACACAATTTAGAGTGGACATATTTTTAGGTTCCGAGGATAATTGAAATTGTATTCCTTTTTTTATCAACATCGAAAACTTGACACAAAGTCATTGTTTCCCAATGAAGGCAAAAGATGAAAGCTTGGGATCGTTTGAACGGGGCACCACAAGGGCGATCACCCCGAGATATAAGATTGAATACATTCATAATTTTCAAGTATAAAAACGTGAACCAAACGGGCATCGGTGACAAATTCTCACCGACCTCCGATGATAAGTCTTTGAATAATAATTCGGATGAATGATATATTTTTATAAGCTATATATTTACTATATGAGCTATATATATATATATATATATATATATATATATATATATATATATATATATATATATATATATATATATATATATATAATTCATGGTGACACGGCATTTATTTCTCCATGCGCCAATCTATCCTACAATTTGAAAGAAATAACTTGTTTGAGAGCATCGGGCATTGCCTGTGACGTCACTTCCACGCGTGGAATTCATTTCCATGTAGTAAAAAGGTGGTGGAATGAAAGTGGATTTTCACATCCATATTTTCACGTGAGTTCAAGTCGAGGCTAGGATATTCTCGATTCCACGTGAAATTGCTCGATTTCCACGTGAAAATAAAGTCGAGTCTAAGCCCCCAGACCTTATCGCCATGGGTGACCCTGCTGGGAGCAAATAAATCTTCTCAAACAGCCCTCGAGTACTGTTGTAGAGCATCAAGTAAACGGGGATTGGCGGTATGGGTTTGACCTATCATTAAGGAATGGGGAGGCGGTCGATCCGAGGTCGGAGTCTTCTTTGTTGAAATTGTGGATACAAGTAACGCATTGTATTTATAAAATCATAAATGTATTCATCAACCCACTGACTCACAGTCCTTATCGGAAGACTTGTGGAAGAAATAATGACATACTAAATTATATTATTGATTATGTTTTCTGCGTTTTACTCTTAATTGTGAATGCTGTATCGTACGAATACCACTCGCATCATCGCATACTTTCTGAAGAACTGTGGTGTTGTGTTGCAAATAGGCAAATTATTTGTTCATTTCAATGAGTTCATATTTGCATGACCTAAAAATGCTGGCCCTAAGTGAGGGAGGCGGCCCACCGGGAAAATGCCCGGTTGCCAGATAGCCCAGTCCGCCCCTATTAATTGGTATGATGTTTACTGCGCAGGCGTGATTCTGTTCAGCAGCTACTCGGGCTCCATCGTGTCGCATCTCATGTACACCGAGGTGAACTTGCCGTTCACGAGTCTCGAGGAATTGTACGAGAAAGGAACTTACGACCTTGGTGTTCTCCATCACACGCTAGTCTTCGAAATGTTCAAGGTACACTAAACTCCGAACAAGAGGGGATTGGTCGACTGTACTGGAAACCAAATGACCTAAAAAATGACCACCTGAACCAAACTTATTAATTGTAATGTGCTCTTTGAGGAGTGATTTGAATTGACTTATCGGTAGAATCTTGATACTTGTTGGTGGAATATTATAAAGTTTACTTCCTGAAATTTGGAGACCTTTGCCGTATAGTGAACGGCTATATTTGTTTAGACGTATAAGATTGTTATTCACATTTCTAAAAAAATTCAGCTTGATCGGGTCAGCCATTTTGAAGAAAAATCATAAAATGTGCTAAATTGGTACCACTCTTAGCAGTTTTTACCCATACTATTACTATCCGCTCGTCTAACAACGCATATGGCGTTTTCCTAGTATGGGATAATACCGTTTTACTACAATTTTCTTCTGAAATTATCTTTTAAAATGGTTTTAAATAAGAAAGGAATCCATTTCCCCGGTATAGATACTTGGATGACATCCTATTGGTATGTTCTGCCTGTGATCCAGGACGCAGTGGTTGGTCCCTTGAAGGACCTCTACGACAAGTACATCATGAAAGATCCCGACAAGTTGGTGGAGAGCAATATGGAGGGTTTCACACGAATGTGTGGCACTCAGTTCGCTTACATCACCAACCCCGAGTCTGCCGCTTTCTACAGCGACAAGATCAACTGCACGATGACGGTTCTGCCGCAGCATTTCTTCCGGTTCTCGGGCGGCATTGCCTTCCCCAAGAACAGCCCTTACATCGATATATTCAACAACAAGTAAGCTCGGCCAATATAGGGGCTGTCCCTAAATGATGTCACACAATTTCAGGGTATATCGAATTCTCACCCCCCTTGTCCGAGTTGATCACAGAGATGATGACCCCCCTCCCTCTAATGATGTCACAATCCAGCTAGTATTTACCTCCCCCTCCATGAAATTATTCATGCGAATTCGGATAAACTGGGATTGAGATATTGAAAACTAAGTTTTCCTCGATTTTTTAGTCCCCTAAATCCCCTAAAAACCACCCAACCCCAAATTCTGCATTAAAAGATAATTTCATACAAATTATATGGCGCCAACTTATTTTCCTGAAAATTGAAGGAAAGAAATAATATGAAGTGCGATGTGGATGTCACATCAGTGTATACCCCCTCCCCCTCCCCCCTTGTCAAACATTGTCACATGGTTGATTGACCCCCCCCCCTTCCCCCCCGAAATGTGGACGTCACTTATGGACAGCCCCATATAACACGATTATGACACTCGAATTCCATCCTTCTTGGTAGGTTGGTAGGAATTGTCGAAATAACAAGCGGGTGATTCACTGGATGGTTTGCCCATGATGAACATGGCGTTTGATATTTGCGGTGGAAATGATTGACGGATTGCCAATACAAAATATAGACATTCTAAGATTTGTATGATCATGCTTGAATATATTTGTTTTTTATGAATATATATATATATATATATATATATATATATATATATATATATATATATATATATATATATATATATATAACTAGCCTAACCTCTAGTGTTTCTAAACACGGGTCAGCATAACCGTTCTCGAATGACATCACTATTAATTACTTCACCTCTCTACTCTTACTGTTGCTATCTAGTGCGTATACTTCGAGCCAATACACTCGATTACGTATTACTGGTCAACTCCGCTGTTCTCCGGGACCTTGACCCCGTGCCATCACTACGCACGAACACAATTGCGCGCAAAGTCCCCAACCGGTTCAAGTTCCCAGATAGTTGTCGCACCCTTCACGTGCGCGCGCACCAGCGTAACCGCAGGACACACAGACCAGCGTATCTCTATGTATAATTATATATTTGTATTAGTATCGACAACTTTATATGCAATCATTGTTTCACCATTGAGGGCAACCGTTCTAATATTCTAGTTTTCTTCCAAGGCCCGGCATATCATAAAGTCTGGTTTGCCTTATTCTGGAGTCAGTGAAAACTGATAGTATGGCAACCATGTGGATGACAACTCCCAACTGCCAGGTTGATCTAAACCCATGTTGATAATATCAGACCTTTCATGAACCCTCAATTCTCATGATTGATGTGTACTATTTTTGTTTTCCAACTACTTACAAGAAGTCAAGGTCTTTCGTATTCCTTCCTTCCTCATCTCAGAACGATACCAAGTACTAGTTTTCCAGTAGAATAAAGATTCGGTCAAGACAACCCACCGAAAGATCGTTAAAAAACATATTACACAGATAACCAAGGCAGATCAACTTTCAACAACAAGTCCATGTGAAACCAAGCTTCAGAATTATTGAGCGTTTTACCAGTAGAAGTACATTCGAGACCCATTAATAATCGAAATTAGGAGTAAAATTAGCATTGGCAGCAATATTTGTCTCATGACCCTCATGCATACCGTTCACAATGCTACGCATAACGCATCAGCCGTAACGATTCATTAGTAAGAGCAATGTTTGCAAATCCTAACCTTGCTGTTAATTCTTACAGCTTGGTGTAAGCACTGACCAATCAGATTTGAGTAAACGTTCAGCGCACCACAGGCTTCTATCATTTGAATAATTTCTAGCAGGCTGTTTTGAATTCTAGCTTTCACATCCTTCCCCCTTTAATTTGCCTTTTTTAACAAATATCTGCATGCGAGCATGACTGTGACACAGCATTGGAAGTTTGTATTGAATCCATGATATTAGAATTCAGTTTAGAGAGAGTTGTGGTGTCCAGGTGATGAGGTGCGAGGTTAGGTGATCACTGATACTAGAAGGTAGCACTGTGTATTTGATATTTATTTACACTGATTGATGAAATACATGAAGTGACTGAGGACATCCGATTGTCCCAATGAAACATGATCTTTACATGATGACTGTCAACTGGCAACTGAACTGTAGGTTGCCTTCCTGGTCTTTATATACTTGCACTAGATAATGGGGAGTCCCTTGCAGGATTCCCTCGTCTAGTTCCCGCAAAGGATTTCCCCTGCAGTGGCCTCTTCAAGGCCTCCTGCGGTGGCCTCTTCAAGGTCACTGCAGGAGGAAACCCAGAATTGAAACTCTACAGAGTTAACGGTATTAGGGTCTACTGCGTGTGCCCAAACCTAAAATCTGTGGATAAAGATGAGAGTTGACCTGGTGAGCCAAAAAAAAAGCCATCTCATTGGCTGTTTCTTGATGCTAAATTGTCGTTGTGAATGGATGCTTAATAATTGCGTCACTGCTAATGCCAAGTTTACTCCTGATTTCGGTTGAGAATGAGCCTTCATTCCACGCATGCTCTGTTCCAGGATCGTGAAGCTGACGAACGCCGGGGTGCTGAAGAAGCTGTACAAGAAGTACACGACTCAGCGCGCCTCGGAGACTCCCAACAGGTTCTCGAGCATCAGCCTGAAGAACGCCACGCCCATCCTGACGGTTCTAGCGGGCGGTGTGTTCCACGGCCTACTCGTGTTCCTCGTCGAGCTGGCCGTGGTCACTGTGGTGCGAGAGCTGGGTTCGAGGCTGAGGGGGAGGAGTCTAGCGGTGATACGTCACGACGGAGTGAAGACGAGACCCAGGAGTATCGACAGAGCGTTCCACAGGCATTTCATGAGGCGGTCGCATTCTTAGTGTTGATTTATCGACCGTTGAAGATATTACTCCAGATCTACTGGATCCCTAATTGAGTCGAGAATACATATATATATATATATATATATATATATATATATATATATATATATATATATATATATATATATATATATATGAGAAAATGATTATATTTAGATTACATTTATTTCTTTTTCTTTCCCTTAACTTTTGTTGTTTTTTCGAATCTTGTATGCTTGTGTGTAGTTTGTTGTAATTTTGATAATTTTTGCTCTTGACAAAGGCTGGCATAGTTCAGCCGAAATATTGAGCTTCTAATAAAATAATGAATTCATTTAAAACGACTAAAATACCTCTAAATATAATCATTTTCTCATAATATGAGTCGTTCAAGCCTACGTGAAACCATATATATATATATATATATATATATATATATATATATATATATATATATATATATATATATATATATTAGTGATGCCTTCGGGTACCCGGGTACCCGAGTCGGGTACGGGTAATGCATTACCCGGGTAATATTCTGTTACCCGGGTACCCGGGTACCCGTCCAGGTTCCGGGTAATTGTGCTAACCAGTACCTTTAATATAGAAAATAACTTTTATAAATCATTCAAGCTACCGAGAGAAATTCAACTTCGCATTCTACATAAGTTTTTTCACCCCTTTTCCCGGACCTCCCTCAACTTGTCATAATGCCCTCGTCAAATCTAGTCGCACCACTTACCGTTATCTGTGGTCACACGTGCAGTGTACTGAATCCCTCTCCTGTCAACCCGGGTAAATTACCCGGGTAATACCAAAAAAAAAAAAAAAAAAAAATAAAATAAAAGGTAATAAAAAAAAAATTCGGCGGGTACCCAGTTCCCAATTTGTTACCCGAAGGCATCAGTAATATATTATTTATATATATATATATATATATATATATATATATATATATTAAAGTTTTCTTTAGGATAATGCCGCTTACTTTTGAGAGATTGCAGTGCAGGCCGAATCCTGCACTTTGTCGCACTATCTCGACGTTTCGAATAGATCGCACTATTCATCTTCCTGGAGACAACAGTCTTGAGTCAAACCATAGAGCTCACTAATCTCTCAAAAGTAAGCGGCATTATCCTAAAGAAAACTTTAATATCACATATGTCCGCGAAAACCTAAGAAACAACATATATATATAAATATATATATATATATATATATATATATGAATTCATTCTTGTGAGAAGTGAACTGTGTACTGATATACAAATATTCAAACTCAAGAATGAAAGAATGAATTCATATAATAACTTCACATCATCCCGCGAGAGCAATCTTCACGTTGCCCTAAACTCTACGGCCTGCCGAAGATCCACAAACCGGGGATACCAATGAGACCTATCGTCCGCTCGATTGATTCGGTTTCACAACCGCTTGCTAAGTATCTTGCGAACAACTCCAGCCACACGCTACGGATGCCAAGTCATATGTTAAAAATGCGGAATATTTCATTGAAATAGTGAAAAATATCAGCTTTAAAAAACATCATTTGCTGCTAGTTTCGATGTCGTCTCACTCTTCACTCAAGTTCCCGTAAAAGACGCTCTTAAGACCATCCAAGAGACACACAAACCACCGAAGCATATCGTTGAGCTGGCTGAGCACTGGCTCTCGAACACCTACTTCATGTACGAGGGCCAGAGGTATAAACCAATAGAAGGTGCCCCAATGGGATCTCCTTTATCTCCGGTTATAGCTAATATTTTCTTTGAAATCCATGCTCTGGACACAGCAACTCTGAAACCAAGTTTGTGGCTCCGGTATGTTGATGACACGTTCGCTATTTGGCCTCATGGAATAGCATGTCTGTCTGAGTTCCTGGTACATCTGAACAGCCTCCACCAGATCAAATTCACGATGGAAGTTGAAGAAAATGGGAGACTACCATTTCTGGATGTCCTCATCAATAAACGAATAGATGGCAGTCTGGGGCACACAGTTCATCGGAAGCCAACCCACACGAACCGGTACCTCAATGCTAGCTCTCACAGCTGAACTCGGTAGTCAATACTCTAGTTACCAGATCAGTGAGACTGTCCGATGAGGAGCATTCGTCCGGAGAACTGAAAGGCCTCCGCGAGGCTCTTCATTCGAATGGTTGCTCGCACCATACCATCACCAAGGCACTTAGACGTGAATCCAGCACATTCCGGAGTGAGGAAAACCGGACGAGCCACACGCAACAGCTCACCTACCCTACATCAAAGGTATCCCAGACAGAGAGGGTCGTATTCTAAAGAAGCATTACATCAATACTTGTTTCCGACCGGAACGCAGAATAAGCTCTCTGCTGAGAAGTGCCAAAGACGTCATCCCTCTCGAGGCGAGAGGTGTGTATGAGGTCCCGCGTGGTTCATGCTCTAAAGTCTATGTGGGCCAGACTGATAGAAGAACATCTGCCAGAGTGAAGGAGCATGAGTTGGCTGTAAGACAGAACAAGAGCACAACATGCAACGCAAGAGTTGATGGCCAATTTGATATTTTCAATAGAATGCAACAGTGTATGAGTCCAGTGAAGTCTGTAGAGATGGTTGCCGTGTGTATATACAGCCTACCTATCTTCGTAATACTCTCAAAATGTGATAGGCCTACTTTTATCACCGTATAGGGGCGCTGGATTCTCAAGTCCGGGCTGCGACTTCACAATCCCGTCTAGGCCCCAACGCAATGTGGCTCACATTAGCTTCAATTATTGCAAAACAAACAGTGTAATAGCTGGCTTTATCTTTGAATAAGATGAAGTGTGAACCTTCTCCAACTAAACCCGACCAGAATACAGGAAGACACAAACCTAACCTACCTAACCTAACCATATAGCTTCTCTGTGACCTTACTAATTCTCTGTAATAGTCATTCTTACGACAGTATGACTTCATATATTATTTCAGGTTAACATAAAACAAAGAAAGATGGTAGAATATAATTAAAAGCTTGAAAGAGTTTGCCGTATCGAACTGGCGACCTAGCGTGGTACGGCAGAGCCACCGCAACAACTACAATCAGCTGACTTATTGGCCAATAGACGCAAGAAATGCGAGAAATTGCTCTTTGTTTTGTAGCCAATAAGGGATTGTAAAGTCGCGTCCGGGCCTGGTTAACAAACGCTTGCTGTGAGGCCTATCAATACTTATAACAGTCCATTCATCACAAGAAGGTATAATGTTAGTTTGTTAATGAACTTATTTTATTTGAAGGTCTACGTCCAAAGGGTTGCTGCAAGAAGGGTATTGGGGAGAGAGAAGCGCTGGAAGATTATCAGGAACGATAAGGATGTGGTTGAAAAAGTTATAGAAAGACAACAGTAAAATGATTGAGGGAATGGGATGGGAAAATTTGGCGAACGAAGACAAATAGAAAGAATGTGCAATTTTGTTAAGAGTCAAGAATGAATATACAGGATGGGATGAATTAAGCAATAGAATTGGAAAGGGATTACAAAGAAGTACGAGGGGAGGGGTAAGAATGGAAGTGGAAAAAGTGGATAGAGAAGTAGGTAAATATGGATTCATTCAAAGAACGACGCGGGAATGGAATGAATTGGAAGAAGATATCAAGAACACAACGAAGATTGGTGATTTAAGAAGAGAGCTAAGAAAAAAATGAAGTATAATTATATCGAGTATGTTTGATTGTAATTTCATTAGGTATAGTAACCATTACCACCTGTCTTATGAACAATCTGTAATGAATAAATAAAATATGTAATTATGTGAATCATTAAACTAGATCTAGGCCCCTGATTTACTTCTCCTGGGGGCTTCTATGCCGCCAGTCCGACACTTAACACATGTTTTATTTGTTTTTGTTATTCTATAGTTTGTTAGTTTTTTATTAGGTCATAATTTTTTCAAAAATATTGGATTGATGGATCATAAGAGATACATTATTTCAAAGGTACCGTACTCTAGAATGAATTAGTTTTCCAGGTTTTCTTTATTAACAATTCTTGAAATGTACAAGTTACAAATTGGTAGGCATAAACCAATCAATAATGTGATAGCTGAGTGATAATGATGTCATAGAGGATATAATTGTCAATTTGAGCGACAGATGATTTTTCTGATGATTTCGAAGACAAACTTAGAACATTTTCACATTATATATTTCAGATTAGGCATTATCTTAGGCATTTGTACTTCATACTTGGTTATTTCAATTTTCAATTCATTTTTTTTACTGATCTAATTCGTAATTTATAATTGTATAATGTATATTATTATGCAGGTAGTGAGGCACATGTTGCTATACGGGGCTCCTGCTCTGTTCTCACTACCTGTTACACTGTATAGATACAATGATATATAGAATGAATAAATAATAATTATTAGTTACGTGAGTTATTTTTATTCTTATCATTACGCTATCAACTCTCATCCAGTGATCAAATAGCATTAGGGAAGATATTTTGTATGAAAATTGTAATGTCTCTAATACACTCAGGGATGTATATTATTAAGGTCATCAACATAAAACATCAACATAAAACATATATTTGATTTTATTGTATTTATTTATTGAAGAATGCAAATTACTGTCACACGCGTACGTGTGAACAGTTTGAGCTTCTAAAAGGAACTAACTAACTTGGGGTGCCGTACCACCAAGACACACAAAACAGACCAAAAACAGACCACCGCCTCTGTGGTCCCAGCCTCAAAATACATCCCCCTTCCACTCCAAGGTGGCGCCGTGACTATGGTCACCCTCTCAACATCTTCCTAGAATTTAGCACATGTGGCGGGAGAGTGTGATGAGGGAACAAGAAATTAGGTAGGCTATCTGGAATGTGGACACACATCTCAAACAGGGTGGTCGGCATCTCCCCGAACAGGGTGGTCGGCGAAGTATCATCTCATTACCCCCCCAGACAAAAGTAGGGTGCCAATTATCTTTTGGCGACACAAGAGATGATGTGATCGTCAACGCTAAAATAATCAAATAGGCCTACAATTACGAATACAAATACAAATACCAATACAAGTAATACAATAATACAACTAAATGGCATGAAGTGCTGAAGCACACCTGCATCGCAATGTCACTACTACAATGAAAACAAAATACCATAGTTTACAGAGATGATGTGATCGTCAACGCTAAACTATTCAACTACAATCACGAATACAAATTCAAATGCAACTACAAATACAAGTAATACAATAATACAACTAAATTGCACGAAGTACTGAATCACACCTGCATCGCAATGTCATTATTTCAATGAAAACAAAATACCATAGTTTACAGAGATGATGTGATCGTCAACGCTTAACTATTTACATACAATTACGATTACAAATACAAATGCAACTACAAATACAAGTAATACAATTACTACAACTAAATTGCCTGAAGTACTGAATCACACCTGCATCGCAATATCATTATTTCAATGAAAATAAAATACCATAGTTTACACAGATGATGCACGTTAACAATAATACACTTCGAATTTGGGTCCATCTCTAATTGGTAGTTGGTGACCAGTATCGTTTCAGTGCAATAATATTATGTGTCCCTATCGACTTGCCTTCTTCATCTACTAGTAAGTAGGCATTTTGTCCGACAACACTAGACACAGTATATGGTCCTTTGTACAAGAGAAAGAATTTCTGTATTGTTTTGTCCACTGCACACGATTGGTGGCTTGACCTGACCAATACTACATCCCCTACGGCAAGAGTTTCACACTTATGGCTATCGTTATGACGTCGCTGACGATACAACGCCTTCTTAGCCATCATGCCTTTAGCCAAGTAAATCCGCTCTTCTTGGCTCAAAGGTACATTCACATCAGGTGGAACCTGTAACACCTTTTTAATTTCTTGTGTAGGTTTGGTTCCCCAATGTACCTCGAAAGGTGTCATCCCTGTCGCACTGTGTGACGTCACATTAAGCCACGTCTGAATCGTCGGTAAATAATCACTCCACCCTGTGTGGCTATCACTGCAATAAGTGCGAATGATACGCCCTAATTCTCGCATAACCCTTTCGCTAGGATTACTTTGAGGGTGACGTATCGATGAATGGACTGGTAGAATATTTTCACTCTCGAGGGCCATGTACCATTTTCGCGAGACATATTGCGAACCATGATCAGATAGAATCCTTTTCATTTTACCTACATTCGGTATGTAATGTGAAGTTAGTTTGCGTATGATAGCCTGTGATGTTGCCTTTTTCAGGAAGTATAGTGAAACCAACTTAGAAAACAGATCAATAAACACTAGAACAAAACACACTCCCCCTCGTGAGGCCGGAAGTGGACCAAATAAATCAGTTGCCACCAAATCGTTGCATTGATCAGGGATAATCGACGCCATTTCACCTGCGAGTGAACGTGTCGTCACCTTGGCCCTTTGGCAAATATCACAAGATTTCAAAATTTGTACAATATTCCGCTTCATTTGCTTCCAATAGAAATATTCATTCATAAGCTCAAATATTTTATATGATCCGAAATGTCCATACGCAAGGTGATAATTGATAACTAGGTCAGTGACCATCCCTCGCGGTACGCACGCCCTCCATCTATCGTGACTGTTACTGCGATGGTATAACACGTTGTTGTAAATAAGATGCCTGTCACTCACTTCGTTGTCTATTGTGTCTGCCTTACCCATATTCTCTAGTCTAAGAATTACGTCATTCAAAACCTCGTCTTTGCGTTGTTCGTGTTCTAACGTTCTGACCATTGCCTTAAGGGCCGCCGTTGGTACTTGGACGCACTTGTGGATGCGAGCCACCTTAATCACCCGATCGTCGAGATCGAGCTGCGCCGTACGTGATAAGGCGTCTGCCACGACGTTTTCCCGCCCCGGGCAATATCTGATGTCGAAATCGTATTCTTGCAGAATCAAAATCCAGCGCGATAATCTGTTATTTTGAAGCTTGCACTTTCTTATGAATGACAATGATTTGTGGTCGGTCCAAATCGTAAATTTTGATCCGATCAAATAAACTCGTAGTTTTCGAACCCCCCAAACAACTGCTAGCGCTTCCTTTTCGGTCGTAAAATATCGTTTTTCTGGACCCCGTAATGTTCTACTGGCGAAACAAATAACTCTCTTATTTCCCTCCTTATCAATTTGAAAGAGGTGACATCCAAGGCCTAAATCAGAGCTGTCAGTTTGTAGGTGTAACGGAACGTTCGGCAATGGGTGGTATAACATGACTGCCTTTAAAAACGCCTCCTTAATCTTCCTGAAATATACCGTCATATCTCCTGTCCAGTTCCACTTAACACCCTTTTTCAACAAAATCAGCAAAGGTGCTGTGAGATTTGAATAGTGGTCGGTAAAGCGTTTGTAATGATTACACAGACCCAAGAAACTGCGCAATTGTTTTATGTTACGTGGCGCTGGATATTTCACGATCGCCTCAATATTGTCATCATCCAATCGTATTCCCTCCGCTGATAAAATATGGCCGAGAAACTTTACCTCTTTACGCAAAAAGGTTGATTTAGACAAATTAACTGTCATACCCGCGAACTGTAACCTTGACAAAATAATGTCTATATGTTTCAAATGTTCTTCAAATGATTCGGATGCAATCAAAATGTCATCGACGTAAGATATAGCAAAACCTGCTGTGTCTGGTCCTAACACGTTGTTAAGGCACCGTATTAGACTTGAACTGCTCGATTGCAAGCCGAAAGGAAGCCTGCAAAATTGATATGATATTCCCTTGTGTAAAAAGGCCGTGTATTTTCTACTGTTTTTGGCTAGATTAATTTGCCAAAACGAACTGGTGAGGTCAATGGTGGAAAAATATTTAGCACTGTGAAACGTTTGCAATAGTTCCTCCATGGGTAGTGGACAATCAGTCTGTGGAACCATTCTGCTATTCAACTTTCTTGCGTCTAGGCAAACGCGCACGCTACCGTCTTTCTTGACTACGGTCACCAACGGGTTAGAATAGGCCGATGGGCCGGGTTCGATAATACCGGTAATTATCATTTCCTTGATTTTGTTGTCCACGGCTAAACGTTTGGAGATCGGGACAGGATACGATCTTTGACAAAACGGTTCTGTATCTCTCATTTGTATGTCGTGGACATAACCTTTGACACAGCCGGGTGTGTCCGAAAACACCTTGTCGTGTGTGGTTAACATTCGGATAAGCCGACTTTTGTTGCAAACCGTTGTTTCCGATAACTCAATTTTTGTTCTGATCAACGTTTACACGTCCACATCTGACATTTGCTTGTGCCGAGATGCGCTAACTGATATATGGGATATTTCCACGTAATCATCATCCTCACACAGATTTGAACTGTCGTCTACGTTTTCACAGTCATCCCCCTCTGTTTGACATATTCGCACAAATGGACGATCAGCCTGTTGCTGTCGTTATTTATGCTGCCGCTCTCACGATTAATAAACGTAATGATATCATCCTCTATCTTGAACACACGTTCGTCGAAATCAACTGTAGCGCGCGTGTCGTGTAGCCAATCGGCTCCAATTATCATCTCACAAGATAATTGTGGTACAATAACAAAAACAATGTCATGAAAATTATTACCAATTTTAATAGATAAAAATGTTTGACAAGAAATTCTTTGAGCTTTGACACCAAAAGCACTTTCAATCCTTAAACCGGAAACTGGTAGCCGCGGTACATTAGGGATTATATTCATTTTCAATTCATTAAAGAATAGTTCGGATATGCACGTGATGTCGCTACCCGTGTCAAGCAACACGCACACTTGACGAGATGCAACGGTTGCAGCTATATAAGGGGCATTTAACGCGTAATCCGTTTGTAATTTCTGAAACTCTACGTGTCCCTCACTTTCGTCCATCAAATCATCGATGAGACCTACAGATCTAATGTTTACTGATTTATTTACCTTCAACTGTGCATCACTAGCCGGTATCAATGAAGGTGGTTGTACGGCTAATTGATGTTTTCCGAGTCGACGCCGTCCCCATTGACGACGCGAGCGTCTTCACTCGGGCCTTCCTCGCAATTCTCTTGATCTTGGTGACGTTCTAGCCGGTTGACTCGAGGCGTCCGCGTCTCTCGCTGCTGCTGGCCTTGTCGGTCGCGCCACGACGTCTTGGCCCCCGCCTCCTCCCGATCACGCCATTGACTACTGGCGGCTGGCGTCGCTGCTCCTCGGGACTGGTATCGAGCTGAGTTGTTTGCACCGTCTTTATGAAAGTGTCTAGGTGAACCTCCTGCGACATCCTTCTCATGGCGTCTGGACGAAGCGTCGTCCATTTCCCTCAAGATAGCCAGCATCTCGGCTGGCGTCGTGACTCTGGCAGAGATGAGGACGTTTTCAACATTCGTCGGAAACAAATGGCTAATTTGCCTTAGAAATGTCCGTGGTGGCATCGGCGTCGACAGATATTTAATGCGTTTCATCCAGGAGATAAAAAAATCTGTCATGTTGTTATGTGACTTCTTGTCATACAAGTCATGGTGTAAGTCATGCATCAGCTTCTCTTGACGTTCCTCGGACCAGAACATGTCCAGAAACGCCGCTTTGAAAGATTCCCACGAGTCCCATGAGTCTTCGAAAGCCGTTCCCCAATCGCTGGCCATGCCGTCCATCTGCGAGATAGACAGTCGAATCCAATCACTTGGCGACACATTTGCGCGCATGAATTTCATTTCGACGTCTTGAAGGAAATCCACGGGATGGACGTTCCCATTGTTCTGAAAACGAGCCAGTGGCGGCGGTTGGCCTCCTACCTCGTGTGACTGTTGCCCCAGTCCTGCACCAAAGTGTGGTGGTGTCGTCGCATTTACGTTCGCCACCGACGACACCGGAGTGCCCGCCGGTACACGGTTCTCAATGACGTCTAAGCGTCCTGCAATTGAACCCAGTAGCATGCCGAAACCCGCCATCATGGCTTCTAAACGGGCTATTGTTGGAGATGCATTGTTGCTCTCTCCAACCACAGGCAGAGTATGCCCTACTCCCTCACCATCTACCGCATTGTTATTATCACTCATGTTGATTAAAGTTTGCATACGAGTGACTGGCATAGTTCATAGACGAAACCGAAACACCGTAAAATAAAATATAAAATTAATCTTTTATTAAGAAATAAAATTATCGCCAGTCGTAACTCACGCAGGTCTATTGTTCATCTCGTCAGTCGTCACATTTGAATTATAAACACACGCATGGAAAATCAGTCTTGAAAATATATATAAAATTATCGACACTAAATATTGTTCATCTCGCAATTCACTTTTATATTATAATTATAGACGCATGAAAATTGTATTGACAAAACATGAACTTGTCGACACTATATATTGTTCTTCTCGTCAGAAATCACTTTTAAATTATAATTAGACGTATGCTAATTATGCCTTTCACGTGGGCGCCAGATGTAATGTCTCTAATACACTCAGGGATGTATATTATTAAGGTCATCAACATAAAACATCAACATAAAACATATATTTGATTTTATTGTATTTATTTATTTAAGAATGCAAATTACTGTCACACGCGTACGTGTGAACAGTTTGAGCTTCTAAAAGGAACTAACTAACTTGGGGTGCCGTACCACCAAGACACACAAAACAGACCAAAAACAGACCACCGCCTCTGTGGTCCCAGCCTCAAAATACATCCCCCTTCCACTCCAAGGTGGCGCCGTGACTATGGTCACCCTCTCAACATCTTCCTAGAATTTAGCACATGTGGCGGGAGAGTGTGATGAGGGAACAAGAAATTAGGTAGGCTATCTGGAATGTGGACACACATCTCAAACAGGGTGGTCGGCATCTCCCCGAACAGGGTGGTCGGCGAAGTATCATCTCAAAATGAAATGATTAATAATACATTATCCAAGTCCGATAAGAGGACTGAGTTAGGGATAAAATTCGCCGCCAGAGCGCATCTGAAGATTATGCGTCAAAGTTTGGTCAAATAGTTTTGTTTAGTTGTGAGAAGAAATAAAAGAACGAAAGGTAGAGCGTCAACGGCGTGGTCATGTTGCGTCACGAAAACTAGCAAAGAGTTTATTAACACCAATACAGCGCTGAATAGAGGAGGTACTAAAAGAACTGATTTAGAAATCTCAGAGAAGAATGTCCACACAGAAGCATCGAGGCTAATAGCTATACCAAGGGCCGGTATTACGAATCGATAGTTAGTGGATTAAGCAATAGTTAGCGGATTAACTTGTTATCACCATTGGTTACATATGATATAATTTCGTACCTTTAACAAATAGTTAGTGGATTAGTACTTAACTAAGATTCGTAAAACCGGGCCTAACTGTGGTGAATACGGACTATCTAGATGTCAAGTGAAATTTATTGTTCCTATTGTGTGGTAAAAAACGAAAAATATAATGTTTCGAGTATAAACTGTTCTGAATGAGGAACTGATTTAAATAATAATAATAATAATAATATTTTTTATTGATGTCAATTGATTACAAAGTAATGTCAGACATGTCAGTTAAAAAAATAGTTATAGATAGATAAATATACATAGATATAGAATAACATACATTTGATCATATTTTCTTATCAAAGAATTCATTAGTGCTATAGAAGCATTCTGTAAAAGCCATGTTTTTAGTGCGCCTTTAAATCTAGAGCCAGTCAGTTTTTTCAATTCGTTATTGAAATGAGTGAACGGCTGTAACACACTGTAACTGGTAAGCACTGTGACTGAACAAATATCAAAGAGAAAGCTCGTAACTAGAGACATCATGGGTATGGTTATTATAGTTATTAGCGAATAGTAATGTTTCTTCTTAAAACTTGAATATGAACAAAACTTCCAAAATTTCATTTTAATTAAACTTCGAATGCGTCAATTATATGTTGTAATCGAAGGTTGTAGGCCTACTAGTTAGACAGATAGAATGATTACCGTATTTCAGCTGTTGGCACATTACAGTAAATAATAATACATGAGGATACAATATAGTAATAATAACATATAGGTACATAAGCATAAGTATTTTAGCAATAATTCATGAAAAATATCAGCTTAATTAACAATACACATCAGAATCAATGATGATTAATAGTGAAGCATTGGTGAGAAAAAATTATAAAAATATAATATTGTGAGATTAAATATTCTACGATATAGGAAATTCTGTTCTGACAAACTTTGTACATACTTTAACGAACTTAGATTTGTAAGGTTTCTTAGTTTAGTTCTAATTTATTATACGTAAATCCACTATAAAAGATTGATTTTTGAGTGGGCCTACTTCTTTTATTTTTCCATCAAAATATAACTTGTTTGAATTTCTACTCTCTATTTTTGAGTACTATACATTACTATATTTTGTTTGAAAGTTTTGAACTTGTTTGAGGTTATTAAAGGTCATAATTCTAAAGTAGGTCATTCTGTGAAAAGCAGTGTTGAATTCAGAGATTTTGTTGGGGGGAGCTTTTGTGTTTTCCGGGGGGGCAAGGGATACGTACACAAAATTAGGCATGATGACCATAGGCCTATATATATATATGTATATATATATATATATATATATATATATATATATATATATATATATATATATATATATAGAGAGAGAGAGAGAGAGAGAGAGAAAATACGCGTTCTTTTTTTTATTTTGAAGTCAGTTTATCATGAGTATTATGCTACTTATTGTTAATAATATGATGAGAGGTAATTACAGTATAACGGGTACCGGCAGTGTACACTCGACTGATCCATATGGAACTGACTCCACTCCAGCCACTTCTGACATTCGAGGTGTCACTAACCAGGATTCACGGCCAGAATGACAAATAACAATACAAATAAATAACATCTAGATTTTTCTCCGTTAGTAATAAATGGTAAATTCCTGATACTTTTTAATTTCCACAGATATTTTTAAAACCCAAAATACAAGTTTCTCGAAAAATACACTATGGTGCTTAATGTTGTTATCAAGGGGGAGGGGGGGGGGGGCAAAGCCCTCTCGCATGTATGCCTGGATTCAACACTGGTGATAAACAATGGATAATTATAATAAAAGTTGTGCTATTGATTAGAGGACAGATTTCGCCACCAGAGCGCGCCTACATCACAGATTAATCAGGTGAAAAGTGCGCGGTTTTCAGAATACCTACCAGAATAATCGATATACCCAAAAGGGCGAAAATTGAGAAATTACAAGAATTGGTACCCCTGAAAGTTAAGACGTTCAAAAATAGTGAGCTAGTTAGTGTTAGAGTTTAAAGGCGCGTCGACAGCGAGGTCATTTAGCGCCTTGTTCATGTCCGTGTACTTTGCCATAGTTGTCAACGTTAGTGGATGTTTCAAGCATATGGAGGGAGCGAGATAGAGAGAGCTAGTTAGTTAGTTAGTTAGGGTTAAAGGCGCGTCGACAGCGAAGTCATTCAGCACCTGTGTTCATGTCCGTGTACTCTGCCATAGTTGTCAACGTTTGTGGATGTTTCAAGCATATGGAGGGAGCGAGATAGAGAGAGCTAGTTAGTCTTGAGGTTTAAACGCGCGTCGACAGCGAGGTCATTTAGCACCTGTGTTCATGTCCGTGTACTTTGCCATAGTAGTCCACGTTTGTGGATGTTTCAAGCATATGGAGGGAGCGAGATAGAGAGAGCTAGTTAGTGTTAGAGTTTAAAGGTGCGTCGTCAGCGAGGTCATTTAGCACCTATGTTCATGTCCGTGTACTTTGCCATAGTAGTCCACGTTTGTGGATGTTTCAAGCATATGGAGTGAGCGAGATAGAGAGAGCTAGTTAGTGTTAGAGTTTAAAGGCGCGTCGACAGCGAGGTCATTTAGCACCTGTGTTCATGTCCGTGTACTTTGCCATAGTTGTCAACGTTTGTGGATGTTTCAAGTATATGGAGGGAGCGAGATAGAGAGAGCTAGTTAGTGTTAGAGTTTAAAGGCGCGTCGACAGCGAGGTCATTTAGCGCCTATGTTCATGTCCGTGTACTTTGCCATAGTTGTCAACGTTTGTGGATGTTTCAAGCATATGGAGTGAGCGAGATAGAGAGAGCTAGTTAGTTATAGTTAGGGTTTAAACGCGCGTCGGCAGCGAGGTCATTTAGCGCCTATGTTCATGTCCGTGTACTTTGCCATAGTAGTCCACGTTTGTGGATGTTTCAAGCATATGGAGGGAGCGAGATAGAAAGAGCTAGTTAGTGTTAGGGTTCAAACGCGCGTCGACAGCGAGGTCATTTAGCGCCTATGTTCATGTCCGTGTACCTTGCCATGGTTGTCAATGTTTGTGGATTTTTCAAGCATATGGAGGGAGCGAGATTGAGAGAGCTAGTTAGTGTTAGAGTTTAAAGGCGCGTCGACAAGGAGGTCATTTAGCGCCTATGTTCATGTCCGTGTACTTTGCCATAGTTGTCAACGTCTGTGGATGTTTCGAGCATATGGAGGGAGCGGGATAGAGAGAGCTAGTTAGTTAGTGTTAGTGTTTGAAGGCGCGTCGACAGCGAGGTCATTTAGCGCCTATGTTCATGTCCGTGTACTTTGCCATAGTTGGCAACGTTTGTGGATGTTTCAAGCATATGGAGGGAGCGAGATAGAAAGAGCAAGAATAGAATACTATATAAAAAACTAGACAAGTAAGATAAGATGATAGAAATTGAGATAAAATAATACGATAGATGAAGAAAAAAGTGTAGAGAAAACGAAATAAAATCCAAACACAAGCGCAAGGTTCAGTACTGCCTCCATATACTCCGGTCACCAAAAGGCTTCCACTCGACCGAGACGGTCTGGACCCTCACTCCAGACCTTATCGCCATGGGTGACCCTCAGCTCTGTAGGTCACGGGGTCAAGCAAGCCCTCACACCACGTCAAGGTGTCCGGATCTTTTAGGGGGGCTCTAAAACAGCGTCAACCTAAATGATGACTTCTGACCTTTGACCTTGACCGGCTCCTGTTTCTCCCCTGCACCAAAACAGTCATGTTCTCCCCTCTGGTATTACGTCACTGAGTGCGTGTTATCAGGTTTAATACGTGTAATATGAATGTCAATAATATGTTATCATGTGAACAGCTGTTACCCGAACACGCACCTGTTCCTCGAAACAGGCTCAATCAATACAAATAATACGTAACAATTACGTAGGACAGTAAATCAAATATAGCACGCATGAATAAATTACCATTCACTTACGACTAGTCCAAATACATGGATAGCTTGCGCTGGAAAAATCAAACATTTTAACCAATTCATTGAATCTTTTTCTAAACATACAAATTAATCTCGACTTGGAAAAAAATCTCTTTGTAGTTCATTGTCGTATTTTTAATCAGTTTTAATAGTTTCGAAGATTGAACCTGCATTGCGATTCACGTTCTCAATCCTCAACCTAACAATCTTTAAAATAGGGAAGGGAATCACACTTTAGATATTACCAATCTATAAGGACTTATAGATTTTTAAATCAGTAATTAAAGATTGTTAAGCTAAGGATTGAAGAACGGGAATCGCACTGCTGGTCTAGAATAAGGATGATAGGTATTCTAGATTGGGTGATTTGTTGGCAGCATTGCAATGGCTGTCAGTAATTCTTTAGAGGACAAAGAATAGCTCTGGATACACGTATTTCATTGATAAAATGCGTGAGAGAACTGCAGCAAATGTGTTCAAGGTCATCATAATATTATGTGGAGGTACACAATTACATACAATACGAGGGGAGCTAATAACTTATAATTAAGGCGTACCTATGCAGCCAGTCACCGGAGGGAAAAAGTTCCCACCAGGGTGATTATTTTTGAAAATATTGTGAATATATATTAAGGATCAACTATATTTTAGAAGGTGCTTCTCTGAATGGTGTGCAGCAGTTTCACAACAATACGTTCATCCGGAAAGCCACTACTATTGTTTATGCTTTAGTTGACACTGAAAATGGTCACAAAACATGCATCTCGCGTTACATACACCACTTGATTACTTCTTGAGGTATTTTATCGTGTGTGGTATCGATGTGTTTTAAAGAACTGGCTTTGGGCTAAGCTAACAATAAACTAACATTTTCAGTTCAATCACATGCGTTTGATACACAAGACCAGGGAAAGTCACGCAATCAAAACGGCCATAGGTTCACTGATGACATTTAAGTCAACTGATAGAGGAAGGTTTACCCTACTAATGTATCAATTGTCATCTTGATGACAACTATCCACTGGTTTTCGTGTATGTAACGGATTAACGTATTTTTCAACTAGTTTTTCCAAAATTTTCGCGGAATTTTCATTTTTTTTCCCATTTCAAATTTTTAATGAACTAGTTTAACCTTGCTACATCAATGAATAACAACATATTCGATACAATTCTGTGGGTGGGTTTCCCTTAAATGGTAACAACGAAGCAAGCACATAAATCTATCTTCTACAGTGGTGCTCGATTATATATAATAAGTTAGATAACTGTGTGAAAGAAGCAACAAACACTGAGAAATGTAGAAGAATGATTACAAAAGTTATGATTCTAGGCCTTCATAAAACCGAGAAAATTATTACACCTATATATATTATGTTCCTGAATCCAATTTCTTCCAGGATACGATGAAATGTAGGCCTAATATCCACCCCGCTGAATAAAAGAGTAATCATATTAAATGAATGAATGTTGGGTTTGGAGGCGCGACGACATCGAGGTCATTTTGCGCCTGTACGATGTGATGAACTGTTTGCTGATCATGTGAAATGATCGTGTTCGATGATAATTTATTATCATGATAATCATGAAACCAACAATGGGTTGAAAACAACACACGAGGTGAGTTAGAGACAAAACATAACACAGAACATTGAAACAGTTACGTGAATGACGTAAATGGTCAAACACAAACTCCATAAACACGAAACAAGCGAACAAAGGCGTGTATGATGTTAAATGTCATACACACATTTCATGAACACAACATTGATATATTAGAAACCGTTAATCACAATTCCACTCAACTCTTGGCTTCTCTAAGAGCCGGGTTTTCAACTCCCGGTTATCTGTTCGTTCTAACGAGAACCTGACCAGAACAATGACGATTCTGATTGGTTGTGCTTAAATGCGTATGCAAAATTGTATGCTAGAAGTGAACAGGACGACGATGGCAGTGCAGTAACGGGCACTTAAACGAATACCCAATCCAGGGTTTATCTTTGTGAGTAGATAACCGTCGGTCAGGTGCGCGTTATCGCTGACGGCAGGTCGAAAAACGAAAAAATCGCGCAACCGGATGTTAACTTCTGACGACCACTCTAACGGGACTTTGAAGAACTGTCTCTAAATGTTCGTCTTGGACTCTGCTGATCGTACGACTGACAACTGCCCGTTGCCAAGGAGATTGTCTTCCGTTGCAGTTGTCTGCAATATCGACGTCAGCCAGCCAGTGACGTCATCGGGCCTCTTAGGTGAATGACGTCATCACTTTATAGTAGTTGTAAGATGTTTGAATGACCTTGAATGACAAAATACAGAAATTCATTCAAGAGAACAGTGAATAGATGCGTTAAATCAAGTTGGACAAATAGTTATGTTGAGACAAATAGGACAACCACACCACGTGCCTACAGTCGACACACTGAGAGAAAAGATTCGTGCAGCCACCACAAAAAAACTTCATCGATATGGAAAAATGAGATATTTTTCAAATAAACCCGTTATTTATTTGTTTTTTATATCTAAAATGATTGAAAATGAATATATTTGAAATATAAGATGTATCTTGTGCACTTAAGCGAGAGGAACAGTGAAATACGGGTGTGTTTTATGTGTATTTCATCCTTTTTCTGTCAGATGGTTGGTGGTTCTTCTAACCATACAGGCTCGTGAACAAGCAATGTTTCCATGCGAATCCGCTGAAAATAATGATTACATGCAACAAGAGTACCTGTAATTTGAATTCATACATTTCTTCTGCCAAGTTGATCTAAAAGAATTCAATAGAACGCAATATCTATTGGATTTAAGAAATCAAAAGAGCCGTTATTAGTGTGTAACATGCTTAGCTGATTTTAGTGTTGTCATGTTGAAAATGATTCAGTGCACCAAAGTGATACCAGGATGCGCCACGGTAGAAATCCTGTTCTCTCAGTGTGTCGACTGTATATACGATGAAACTAGCGTAATACAATACACGAGAGTGGTTTTAAAGGATCTCCCGTGACGTTGTATTAACCTCCCCCCCCCCCCACCACCCCTCAACCAACCAATCGAGTTACAGGAATGTCAGGCGTCCTGCAGTGGGATTCTGTATAATATTGTCGATCGAGATCCAGTAATTTTCGTCGACAACTAGGTTTTCGGTCGATAACTTCACCTAGCGTGATTCTCTATGGCAACTTGACGATCTCGATCGACAAATCTTCTCGACTCGACAAGACCCTGTCGTTAACTATTGTCGATGTCGAGAACTCTTACGTTCAGACGGAAATGGCGGCGGTAATCATGTTTTGAAATATCCAAGCAAAGATGAACCGTCATTCCACCGTTTTTAATCGTTAAATAGTATGATTTAATACCGATTCCATGTTTTAAATACCATATCTACGCCAAAACTCCCTTCAAAAGCTCTTTTTAATCCAAGTAATTGTATTCTTCATTTTATTATCAATTTGACAGCTACAATTTGAGGTTATGTTTTCAATGTTTTTGTATTGGCGTAGTACACAGCCTGTCATGTCGCGCCGGCGCACTGGCGGTTCTTGAAAAAGTCGAATTACATAGGCCTAGCTCCTATTGGTCAAAAACGGACATCATATGACGTATATAATGACGTATTTGTCGACCCAAGACTTCTCGACATGAGCGAACGATCGAGATCGTGTGCTCGTAGAGAATAGGCAGTTAACCTTGAGTGAGTTGTCGATCGTTCGCAGTCTCGATCGGGATCGCTATCGACCGAATTTCAATGAAGATAGAGAATCCCACTGCTGGAACCAAACACCGTGTGTCAGCGGCCATCTTGAAACACGTCACAGACATCTGTACCTTTCTTGGAGCCTCTCAGCACACTCCCTCAGATCTCACAAAGAGTGTCACTTGTTGCACTGTCAGGCAACTGTGAGGCGCCTGGCAGTATGCTCCCAGTACACGCTCATCTGCCTAATGTGATGAGCTCGGTGCATGGTCAGAACACTGTAGTGTTACCCCGTTTACATTACTACCATCCTACTACAGTAGAGTTACTAGAGTAAATGGGCAGTAACTAATGTTGCGTTCACACAAACAAAATATAGTTTCTTGGTTACTAGACGTGTTAGTTACATATTTTACCGCATGAGTGTGTTTAGACACCTTTCGCCGACGCCATCTTGTAATTATTCTACCAAAACGTATCCTACGAGGCTACGATGGTACCAACCTATGAGCGTTCATACGGGTACAGTAACCCTACTAACGAGAGTAAGTTGACTGTAGTAGCTTTTGTTACGAGCGTAGCCACTATTTGGTGTTCACACACGGTCACTTACGATCGTAGATGGGGTTACGAGAGTAGTTGAGTAGTAATGTAAACGGGGGAAGACTCTGATTGGGTCAAGTTGACTGGTGAGCTAAATGTACCAGATATAGTTGTAAGTTAGCTGTTTGTATTGAACTATCAAACTGAGGAAAATTTTAGGAAAAAAGCGCTCCCAAATTGCAACAATAATATTCATACAAATTCAAACCTGTTGCTGAAGTGGGTTATTACAACATTTTCAAGGCCTTATTACGTCCTTATTTTTGTTTCCTTTTTCTTGTTCTTTGTATAATGGTAAACTTTGCATCTGCTGTCATTGGAAGAAGTGAACATTGCCTAAGACACTTGGTTCAAAGTGAAATATATCAACATTCGTGTGTTTGGATTATTCCTAATACCAATGTCGGTAGTGTCCGGACATATCGCAAAAACGGGTTATTATTATCATGTGTTCCGGACCTTTGGAAACTGAAGACTTTTATCTTCGGCGAAGAAGTGTGGTCACAGATAGCGTCTAGTCCGAGTTCATTGCTTTTAATTTGAAATAATAATAAGATGGGGTGGTAAGATCGCCCTTGTGGTGCCCCGTCCAAACGATCCCACTTTCATCCCTAGCCTTATTAGGGGAACAATGATTTTGTATCAGGTTTCGATGTTATTAAAAAAAAACGTCTAGGAGCGTATTCTATCTTTACTTTCACTGACAAAACTCTAAAATAACGATTACGATTTATTAGTCTGGAATTACTTGACATATTCAAATACTTGTTGCCTCAAATCACATAATCGAATCAAGGTTCTATTTCTTTGGAGCTAGCTTGAAAGAGGACTTGGAAGAGGGTTTGAAAAGGACATTTGGAGGTCTTGACGGCATTCGCGATAAGGCACAGGTTCTACACTCCATGTCAACTCCTGATTAGACGAGCTTTAGCGATGATTCAATTTGACATACTGAACAAAAATTGTGTTCGTTTCTATGTTTTTTTTCCATGTTATTTTGTCGGTTCTCCACAGGTCAAACGACTATAGCTATCAACTTCGAACTTTTTTTAGATATGGTTTCTCATCTAACTCGAATCTGTATAGTTTTGTGGCATTATCGGGTGATAACTTTTTTTTTGAATTTTAGAAATTTAAAAAATACCCATTAGAAAAATACAGCAAAAAAAAAAGAAATATTTTTATTTTCCAAAAAATGAAATTTTGAGTGGAGTTGAATTACATTTTGATGGACATTTCTAGAAAATTTCAGCTTGATCAGGTCAGCCATTTCGATGAAAAAACATAAAATGTGCTAAATTAGTACCAGTCGATGCAATTTTTACCCATTTTAACCCATACTATTATTATTCGCTCGTCTAACAACGCATATATGGCGTTTTCCTAGTTGGTTAGGAAACTCACCGCCTGAAAGGTGACAAGGTTGTAAGGTATGAAGCCAGCAGCTGTGATGACGAGAGGCACGTTGGCTCTGGAGATGATTATAGCAACTGATTGTTTGAACTGTTTTGAAGCACCTGTCCAATCACAGCCGTAAGCTGCTTCACGCACTTTCTCACTCTGAAACAAGTCAAGGTCACGGAATATACATTTGAAATGATCAAATCAGATTTTGAAAAGTAGAATATTCAGTGAAAAATAACTTACTTGGGTAGATATCTCTTCCGCGAAGAAACACTTCCATAGCAGATAAAGTTCGACAACAACAGAGCACATTATTGCTACCATGGTGTTCACGCTTAATGAATCAATCTGAAATGTGAGTATAGTATTGGTTATTTTTCTTTATTATTGTTGATGTTTAACGGCGCGTCAACATCTAAGGTCATTTCGCGCCGGTAATATATCGCATATGAATGTAATTATTATGGTGAAGTTCGTTAGAACATTTCAAGCAACGTGCTTTTATAAAAAAACGGCACGTTGCTTGTTTAAAATCTTATATACTAAACAATCATACATCAATAAATTACTTGCACACATCCATACATACTAGTTAAAAGAACGTTACTTAGATTTAATATTAAAACGCTAGTCACTAGATATCTGCCAATGTCAGATATTAAAGGATAATAACTAGGTCATAATCATTACTATGAAACTCACTAATTATATTAGATGTCTAGACTTGACGACAGGCTCCGGTGTAAAGGGCCGGAAACTGTTGAATACATCTAAACACAGGGTGTTGTTGAAGTAATTCGAACAACGTGCTTTTATAAAAAAACGGCACGTTGCTTGTACAACAGACATTCATCAATAAGTTACAAATGTACATTCATTCATCACAATCATGCATCAATAAATTACATACACTCACTCATTCGCACACTGTAGTTGAAAGAACATCATATAATAGGTTTAAAATAATAGGTCCTAGATATTATCGATCAAGTTTGCCGCTCTCAAGAAACGGAAAAGCTTATCAATTTCTTTCGAATTATTATCTAATACCTTTGCTATGGTATCACCCAAAGAGAATCGAGTCCTGAGTGGCTGGTATTTTCTACACGAAATTAAAATGTGTTTGATAGTTAAAAATTCATCGCACACTTCACACCTCGGAGCAATTTTTTCCAGAGAAAACAGGTAAGAGTGGGTAAGTATAGTGTGTCCTATCCGCAGGCGGGTGAGGACCACTTCTTCTCGGCGGCTGGGTCGGATCGATGAATCCCAGGGCTCCACGGTAAGTTTTATCTCCTTGAGTTTATTATTCTGTTCCAGGTTCCAGCGATTTTGAAATTGCACTTTGAATATATTTTTAAAATAAGCTTTTATATCGTTAGATGGAACTCGGCCGTCATCCACATCCACCTTTTCTGTTGCAGCTTTAGCAGCTCTGTCGGCGTGCTCATTGCCCCTAATGCCTGCGTGTCCGGGAATCCAACAGAACACCACTTTGACGTCCTGCAATGCAAGGGTGGTCAGAAGCGAGTGAATCTCTTGGACAAGGTAATGAGATGGATATAATTGCTGTATTGCTTGCATTGAGCTAAGCGAGTCCGTGAAAATTAAAAAAGACTTTTCTTGCCTGTCTTCGATGTGTTGTAGGGTTTTGAACAGAGCATACAGTTCAGCTGTGAAAACGCTGCAAGTAGATTCTAGCTTGAACGTGTACTCTGTGTCTGGCTTTGATATAAACGCGCATCCAACATTGTGGTTAAGCTTCGACCCGTCGGTATAATAATGTATGAAACCAGGAAATTTGGAGCATATTTCGCCGAACCCCTGCTGATACACAGCATCGCTGGTATCGCACTTGCTGTTGTGTGCCAGGGAGTTAATGCACGATGGCCGTGGTACGAGCCAAGGGGCAGTGGAGCTATGTGCTATTGGGTATACTCTTGGCAAGTGGAACGTTATTTCTTGAAGAATGTGAGCCAGACGTATGCCTACTGGTAAGGTGGCAGAAGGTTTGGCATCAAACAATGGCTGAAATTTGGGATCAAACACAGGTTGGTATGACGGATGGTTCTTCATACAGAGGAGCTTTGCCGCGTACGAACATAAAAGATGTTGCCGCCTGATCGCAAGTGGTGGTTCGCCTGCCTCGCAATACAGGCTTTCCACCCGACTGGTGCGGAGAGCACCAATGGCCAGTCGGATCCCAGTGTTGTGTACAGTGTTGAGCGGTTTCAAATAAGAGTCGCGAGCCGAGTTGTATACAGCAGAGCCGTAGTCCAACTTCGACCTCACTAGCGCTCGATAAACACGAAGCATAACAGTGCGGTCAGCTCCCCACTTGGTCCCAGTTAGATATCGCATGAGATTCAGAGATTTCATACCTGTTCTTCAGGTAGGCAATGTGGACTTTCCAATTTAGCTTCGTGTCCAAGTTGATGCCCAAAAACTTGAGTGATGGAGAAAATGGGAGCAGCTGGCCATTTAGAGATAGATCCGGTTGTAAAAACATACCTCGCTGTCGAGTAAAATGGACACATGTAGTCTTCGTGGCTGGGAAGGTAAAACCTGTAGCATCCGCCCATTTTTCCAATTTGTTAATCCTCATTTGAATTTGACGAGACGCTGAGATTAAATTTGCAGATCTAGAGCAAATTGCGAGATCGTCAACGAAAAGATATGATGAGACTGGCGCTTTGATATGTTGCGTGATACTGTTAATTGCTATTGCGAATAAAGTAACACTCAGCACTGAGCCTTGTGGAACTCCATTTTCATGTATAAAACTTCTGGATAAAAC
This sequence comes from Brachyptera putata, assembly GCA_907164805.1. NCBI lineage: Eukaryota > Metazoa > Arthropoda > Insecta > Plecoptera > Taeniopterygidae > Brachyptera > Brachyptera putata. Next base: position 15,440,130 of record OU015474.1, read on the forward strand.
ATTGCCTATTCGGACGTTAAAAGATCGGTTTGTCATGAAGTTTAAAATAAAAGTCGGAAGGTATCCTCTCATTCCCCAGGAGTGGAGGGTTTTCAAAATGTTGTGACGCCACGTGGTGTCGTAGGCTTTGTCAATGTCAAAAAATACTGCAATGGCATGTTGTTTCGTCAGAAATGCTTCTTGGATTGAGGCTTCCAATCGAACCAGGTGGTCTAGAGTGTTCCTATTCCTCCTGAAGCCAGACTGCTCTGTGCAAAGGAGGTTCTGTCTCTCCAACCACCAGACTAGGCGGTTGTTGACCATCTTCTCCATCACCTTGCACAGGCAGCTGGTCAGGGAAATAGGGCGGTAACTCGACGCATACTTCTCGTCTTTGCCTGGTTTTGCGATAGGGACCTGGATAGCTATTCTCCATGTATCAGGGAAGGTTTCTGATGTCCAGATAGAGTTGTACAATAAAAGTATGGAATCTAAGGCACGAGATGACAAGTTCTTCAGAAATGCATTGTGAACTCGGTCCTTACCTGGAGCTGTATTCTTCGATAGTGCGATCACATTGTCTAGCTCCCATCGACTAAACAGCACATTAAAGTTTTCAGAGTTGGAGGAATGGAAATCTAATCGCTTTCGTTCTTCGGAGCGCTTTAGCCTCTGAAATGATGCTGGATAGTGAGAGGAGCTAGAAATGTTTGAGAAATGTTCTCCTATGGCGTCAGCAATATCGACCATGTCCGTTATCATGTCTCCATTTACTGCTATTCCCGAAATTGTTTGTGTTACGTGCTTTCCATCTATCTTCTTTATCCGATTCCATACTTTGGCAGGTGAGGTTTGCCAGGTTATAGAGGAAACATAATTTTTCCAGGACAACCTTTTCGCCTCTTTGATAGTTCGACGTGCCTTGGCTCGCAGCCGTTTGAATTCATCAAGATTATAATCCGTTGGACGGTTGGTAAAATGTCTCAAGGCTCATTTTCTGCTAAGGATCGCTTGCTTACAGTCCTCGCTCCACCAAGGGACAGGGATTCGGCGCGAGTTGCCAGATGTCTGCGGTATACACTTCTCCGCGGCATTGATAATTTCCTCAGTTATAACTTCGATTTGAGATGCAACATCTGAATACTTGTGAATTCCCTGCAGGCCAGCTAGTCCAGTAAAAAGCTTCCAATTAGCCTTGCGGAGGTTCCAGCGAACGCTTCCTCGGCTTTCAGTATGGTTGTTTAGATGTTTTAAAATGATCGGAAAGTGTTCACTTTCACATAGATCGTCATGCACCGAAAAGTTGAAAATGGGCGCAATACTTGGTGTACAGACACATAAGTCAATTGCAGAAAATTCACCATTATATGCATTAAAACGCGTTTTCTCACCACTGTTGAGGATAATGAGGTCGTTATCATTGAAAAACTGTTCAAAAAGGCGACCTCTGCCATTGCCGTCGACCATCGTATCACCCCAAAGCTGGTTATGGGCATTAAAGTCCCCTAGTAAGACGTAGGGGAGTGGCAGTTGTGATACGAGGTGTTGAAAGTTATTTTTAGTGACAGTAGCCCATTCCGGTAGGTAGACGTTGCAGAACGTGACCGGCTGCGGCAGATGCACGCGGACTGCCACTGCCTGAAGAGGTGTTGTTAAGGGCAGTGGACTTAAGTGGCAGCTGTCAGAAACAGCTGTCGCAACTCCTCCGTGTGCTCTGCTGCCGGTCAAGTCGTCAAGTCGATAAAATGTATAATGATTTAAAAGAGGTGAGTCGGTTGGTTTAAAATGCGTTTCTTGAATAAAAATACACACAGGATTGTATCTGGATGTTAACAGTTTTATTTCCTCCTTATGTATGTTAAAACCGTTAACGTTCCATTGGATACATGCCATCGTGTTTAGCTTTTCCCAGCACCTTGGCTCGTATCAGTGGTTACTGGGTTAGATTCAAAGTCCATTGCGGTACCGGCCTTATCATGGATTTTTGGTACTTTCGCTCTTCTGGTGATGCTAGAGCTAGACCCACTTCGGTCAAACTGGGTGCTCTGACTCCCACCCTCTGGAGCTTTGAGTGGAATTGGTCGCGTTAGTTTTTGGGAAGGGTCTTTGATAGATCGAAGTTCACTTTCCATTTTTGAGTTTCGGTACTTTAATTCAGTGTTTTGTTTTTGCAGCTCATCGATCTGCAAGGATTGTGCAGCCAGTTGCCTGGACTGCTCTTCAATCAGCTTGGTTTGCTGTTCCAACTGATGCTTGGTTGTTTCCTGCCCAGCTAGAATCTTCGACATCATCTCCATCAACATAGTTATTTCCGGTTGAGCTGGAGCAGGTATGGTAGGTACAGGTGGAGTCATTGTCACTTTGGCGTAAGATGATTTATTCAGCGCTGGGGTTGGACAAATACTATTAAATTTCTTCCTGGCGTCTTGAATTGTGATTTTGTTTTCAGTTTTGATTTTCATAATGGCTTTTTCTTTTATCCAGGTAGGGCATTGACGAGACCAGGCTGTATGAGCCTCACTGCAGTTGACGCAGCTCTCAGCTTCGTTGCACTCCTTAGCGAAGTGCTCTGCTTCAGAGCTGCCACATCTAGCACATGTCTTGCTCCTTCTGCAGGTGTCATTACCATGGCCGAACCGATGGCAGTTTTGGCAACGGAGGGGATTAGGCACATGCAGTTTCACAGGAATGCGGATGAACCCGATGAATATATGTTCCGGAATTGTTACTGTATTGAAGGTAAGTACATGAAGTGGAGACTCTCGAAGAGCCCCATCTCGTTTAATTAATATTTTTCTCACTTCAATGACATGTTGAGGTGCGAGTTCAATTAGGATTTCCTCCTCTTTCATCGACATGATATCTGGGCTGTAAATCATGCCCTTTGATGTGTTCAAAGACCTATGTGGCCTGCATATTATAGGGATTGTTCCAAGCAATTGCAGATTGAGGATTCTCAGTGCTTGCTCTTCAGATATGGTTTCTATTAGAAGGCTTCCATCTCGAAGTCTCTTCGTGTTTTTAGTTGTACCAATATACTTGTTTAAATATTTATGCAGCTTGAAGATATTGATATCATTGAATGTACTTTCGCTGTCTTTTCGTTTCATTGTAATGAATGACGGCGTTGATTTACTAGAAATCAAATCCGAAGTTGATATTTCCTTCTCCAGAAGAGAGGGGATTATTGGTTTATTATAAGGGGAGGGCGTTTTGGTTGGTTTTGGGTTTTCAGACATATTTGGTCCCACGAGAAGCTAGGGATATAAAGGTCACCTCGCACAGAGCCCCGCATGTGAAAGTAAGGCTATATTAAAACTAGAGGTCGCCAAGTATCTAGAGTACATCGTTCGAGACTACATTGACCCGTAGCCATTCAGCTCCTCGGCACGATTGTTTCCACCTTGAGCTTAGGTTCATATCCGTGTCAATTGCAATGTCTTCTAAGATGGTGGGTGTGACTGATCACAGGGAGTCGGCATGAAAATAAGAATGAAGAGAAGGTCCAGTAAAGAGAGAACACAGAGTAGCAAAGATAATGGGAGAGGGTGATAACGATGAATGATTGCACGTGAACTCCCTATGACCACTCTGGTCACCGAGATGGGCACCCTCTCGACCGACGGTCCGAACTTGGTCTGGACCCTCACCCCAGACCTTATCGCCATGGGTGACCCTACTGGGAGCAAATAAATTGCTCCCGACGATAGCTCTGGGGATCACGGGGTCACGCAAGCCCCCACACCACGTCAAGGTGTCCGGATCCTTTGAGGGGGCATATTATTATTGGTTATTTACTAGGAAAACGCCTTATATGCGTTGTGAGATGAGCTTAGAAGTATGGGAATGTAGAATCAAGAACATTTGGTCAGCTCAATGTACATATACAGGCCATGGATCACTTCAAAAGTTTAAGAACCGCGGCTGTCTGTTGGTATATAAACCTTGGTTTCCAAACAATTATACCAGTGCCTTCTTCATATCCATCACAGATTTTAAACGTTTTAATTTATTGGTGACACTTGTTGCTCACATTTAATAGTTCCTCAATTGCTTTCTTAATTGCTTTTATTGATGTGTAAAAAAGTACATTAAAATGCGTTTTCTCCGTTATTACACATCCGATTGTTCCATAAATCGCTTAAAATAGGTATGATAGTTCTTCCCACATTCAGTATAAATTTGAGAGCTATTGGAAAATATTTGTTTTCCAAGTATTTCCCCCACGGCCCATTCTTATGGGGATTTTCTATACTTTCCAAATTTTTTCCGGAAAAACCGTTTGACTGATTTTTCTGAGAAACAATCCCGACCTATTCTGGTGACACCAATTTGAAAAAAATGTTTCGAGTTGATTGACCTTTTTTCCTGACCTGTATGCCGCGTACAAAATTAGATACAAAAAAAAGAAAGAAAAAAAAAAAGAAAAACCAAGCCCAAATTTTTTCGGTGTATGGAATGAAAATCTTCGCTACGCTAATTAAGAGCACTCACCAACGTTGCGAATACGGCACAAACACCGCAGGATATGAGGAAGGCCAGCATCTCCACAGCCAACGCCTCATCGAACACCGACTGGAGGTCATCAGCGAGCCTGAGGAACAATGTCAAGGTCAAACTGAGGTGAGAATCGAATCCTTTCAAAGCGGCACGATTTGTGAAAATTTCCAATTCAAAGATCAAGAGGATGAAAGATCACTGAATCTGAATAAATGCGTTGCAATTGACTAGGAAAACGCCATGTATGCGTTGTTAGACGAGCGGATAGTAATAGTATGAGTAAAAATGGGTAAAAACTGCTCCGAGTGGTACCAATTTAGCACATTTTCTGGTTTTTTCTTCAAAATGTCTGACCCGATCAAGTTGAAACTTTGCAGAAATGTGTAGCAAAATGTAATTCAACTTCACGCAGAATTTCATTTTTTTGGAAAATAAAAATACTTTCTCTCTTTTTCCGCTGTGTCATTCTAACGAGTACTTTTGAAATGTCTAAAATTCATATAAAAAAGGAAGGAAAAAAATGAACAGTAATTTGTTCCAGTATGTCAAATTGAATCGTAGCTAAAGCTCGTCCAATAGATGCGTTGCAATAAATGAACAAAAATCAGTATGAGTAACTTGATAAAAAGTTAAATGATGGGAATCGTATTTCATGCTTCAGACAGCAGTATCAATAGAAATGTTTAACTCACTCTAAAATGTCCTGGTGATGCTGAACACAATGCTTCATCATCTCATTCATCTCTCTATCAAGTTCATTGGCTGTCACATCATTAACTCCTCCCCTTGTTCTGTCACGCCCCTTTTCACCCACGACCTTGAGATGATCACTCCCGGGATATACTTTCTCACCAAGTAAGTTAGCTTCCAAATCTTCACACAACCGAACTGATCCTTCTGTCAATACCAAATTCTGTCTGATGCTTCCAACGAATACATTGTCCCCAAGCATTTGTTTGGTACTTCTCATCTTCCTCGTGATAATATTCAGCAGAGCATGTTCCCGAATGTTCTCCAGGTTGTAGATCAGTGTGCAGAGCTGTATCTTGATGTAGTACATGACCACGAGGACCAGGATGTATGTGAACACGATCGTGGACACACTGAACGGCTCGCAGGCCACGAGGAACAGCAGGCTCAGCTCGTAATTAGGAGAGACGAAGGCATCGTAAGGAAACCAAATGCTGGGATAGAATGCGAAAACGTCATTAGATGAGCGTAGCGATGATTTTCATTCCATATACCGAGATATTTTGGGCTTGGTTGGCAAGTACACTGAACAGTTATTCAGAATAGCAGAGTTCTATTCCCGCCACGGTCAGGACATCCCGACAGATGTGCATCGTGGTTTCTCACTGTTGTTCAGGGTCGAACTAGGATGGTTCCTTAACACCAACCCTAGACCGTTTTCTACCCACTGTTCAAAAAACACCTAATCAAATGATATTTCGTACCAGTCATCATTTCATATACTAGGAAAACGCCTTATATGCGTTGTGAGATGAGCTTAGAAGTATGGAAATGTAGAATTAAGAACATTTGGTCAGCTCAATGTACATATACAGGCCATGGATCACTTCAAAGGTTTAAAAACCGCGGCTGCCTGTTGGTATATAAACCTTGATTTCCAAACAATGGTACCAGTGCCTTCTTCATATCCATCACAGATTTTAAACGTTTTAATTTATTGGTGACACTTGTTGCTCACATTTAATAGTTTCTTAATTGCCTTCTTAATTGCTTTTAATGATGTGGAAAAAAGTTCTTTGAAAATGCATTTTCTTAGTTATTTAACATTCGATTGTTCTATAAATCGCTGAAAATGTGTACGATGGTTGTTACTACATTCATTAGAAATTTGAGAGCTTTTGGAAATTTTTGGTTTTTCAAGTATTTCGCCTTCAGCTTATTCTTATGGGGATTTCCCATACTTTGCATTTTTTTCCGGAAAAACCGTTCAACCGATTTTTCTAAAAAAAAACGATCCCAATCCATTCTGGTACAGCACCAATTTGAAAAAAACGTTTTGAGTTGATTGATTTTTTCTCCTGACCTATATGCCACGTACAAAATTACACACAAAAAAAAAAAAAAATGAAAACCAAGCCCAAAATTTTTCGGTATATGGAATGAAAATCTTCTCTACGCTAATAAATAATAATCTAAACGCTCATCTCATAAATCACTATCTACTGATTACTCACGGGTGCACGTATTTCCTCTGCGGGTACACAACGAGCCCGATGTTGAGCGGTATACAGAAGATCACGCTCACACAAATCATCAGCCAAGCCGTGATAATCTGATTCAACAAGTGTTTACTCCTCCTATTGAACTCAATCTGATGCGAGTTCTTCATCTGCCCGACATCTTGTAGTCTGTACAGCCGCTGTATCATGTTCCTCACGTCGTCTTGGCGATGGTGTAACGTGAGAATGTACGAGAACCCCACCAGGGACAATGTCCACGATATGGTAGCCTCGCTCAGGGCCAAAGGGTCTCTTCTGCTCACGTACATGCACATGGTCATCGAGCAGAAGAAGAATCCGGAGAAGAGGATGACGACCAGACAGAGGTAACGACTCGCAGTGTCTATCCATGATTTCCTCTCAGAAGGCCAGAAACCTGGAAAGGAATAATCTTATATATAACTTGGAAAACGCCATATATGCGTTGTTAGACGAGCGAATAGTAATAGTATGGGTTAAATGGGTAAAACCTGCTTCGAGTGGTACCAATTTAGCACATTTCATGTTTTTTCTTCAAAATGGCTGACCCAATCAAGCTGAAAATTTCCAGAAATGTGTATCAAAATGTAATTCAACTTCACGCAAAATTTCATTTAATTGGAAAATATTTTTTTTTCCGCTGTGTTATTCTCATGAGTATTTTTGAAATTTCTAAAATTCATACAAATAAAAGTTACCACCCGATAATGCCACGAAACTACACAGATCTAAGTTAGATGAGGAACCATATTGAAAAAAAGTTTGAAGTTGATAGCTGTAGCCGTTTGACCTGTGGAGAACCGACAAAAAAACATAAAAACGGACACCAATCTTTTTCAGAATGTCGAATTGAATCCTCGCTAAAGCTCGTCTAATAAAAAGCTCGTGTCACATGTTAGAGGATGAACTCCTCCGAGACGGCTCGACCGAGTGTCGTGAAATTCCTCGCGCACATTCGATAGGGGTGATAGATGGTCCTAAAGTATACGAGATCTTCCGCCAAGCTGTCTCCTATGAGCAATATCCAAAAAATTATAATTTCAGGGCAACACCAGTAATGGCGTTGTTAAGTGACATTGACGGCGTTACTCAATGTACGCCGCGCTCGGCAACATTTGCGGCGCTACACGCTAGATAGCGCACCATCCGCCTTCTAGCACCTTATTTTCACATTAACAACCAACATTCTCCACGAATCACTTCGATGGCAGAAATACGTTTGCCGAGTCTGCTAGTAACCCAATATAAATAATTCTTGAAGGAATGCAGATGCAAATGCAACATTAGGCGAATGTCCGACTTTGAGGCGTCGCGACGCCATGTTCCGCATCGATTTTTGAAAAGTATCATTTCATTATTTATTCTATTGACTTTGAGGAATTCAACGGTAAATGATACGTGTATTCTCCAGAATACGTATAGATTCCATGGCTGTACACTTCCTATCAGTGTTGTCAAGTGGAGAGGGGATGACATTCTAAGAGTTCCAGTAACCACCGCTAGACGGGGGAGTTTTCCTTATTTTAGTTTTGACAAAATCTAGTTACATTACATATTTTGGCTAAGGAAAATGGAAGACTGTAAAATTACAGGCAAATCAGGATTCAAATATTGATAAGCAAAGTTGAACTTGAAGATGTGCCTTTGTAGATTGTTTCTACCAACATTCGGTAACCAGGAATGTAACAATACACCAAATTAGGCACATTTTGATTCAATTGTTGCTCTAAAATGAAATTATTTCCAAATATTCGACTACACACATCTAATTGTGAGGGTATTATTGATTGATTGCAATTGACCTTGAGTCCGTGGTGTTTGTAGTTCTTGAGATATGTTTCCAAAGTGCACCTGTAAATCTGTCCAAGATGCGGCCTCTTAATAATGTTAAGTTGATGTTATTAATGATATGACTTGAGCCTGTCCAACACTTTCTTCGAACTTACCAAGGAAGTGCAGTATTCTCAGGATTACCCACAAGCTGGGTTTGTTATCCAAGATGTCCACCCAGTGGTCGAAGTACTGCTTCAGTAACGTGATTATGAACGCCATTCTTCAATTGTTCGTCTGGACAAACTTCTTCTGAAGATCCGACCGTGTGTCATTCTTCAATTGTTCGTCTGGACAAACTTCTTCTGAAGATCCGACCGTGTGTCATTCCTCAATTGTTCGTCTGGACAAACTTCTTCTGAAGATCCGACCGTGTGTCATTCTTCAATTGTTCGTCTGGACAAACTTCTTCTGAAGATCCGACCGTGTGTCATTCTTCAATTGTTCGTCTGGACAAACTTCTTCTGAAGATCCGACCGTGTGTCATTCCTCAATTGTTCGTCTGGACAAACTTCTTCTGAAGATCCGACCGTGTGTCATTCTTCAATTGTTCGTCTGGACAAACTTCTTCTGAAGATCCGACCGTGTGTCATTCCTTAATTGTTCGTCTGGACAAACTTCTTCTGAAGATCCGACCGTGTGTCATTCTTCAATTGTTCGTCTGCACAAACTTCTTCTGAAGATCCGACCGTGTGTCATTCTTCAATTGTTCGTCTGGACAAACTTCTTCTGAAGATCCGACCGTGTGTCATTCCTCAATTGTTCGTCTGGACAAACTTCTTCTGAAGATCCGACCGTGTGTCATTCTTCAATTGTTCGTCTGGACAAACTTCTTCTGAAGATCCGACCGTGTGTCATTCCTCAATTGTTCGTCTGGACAAACTTCTTCTGAAGATCCGACCGTGTGTCATTCTTCAATTGTTCGTCTGGACAAACTTCTTCTGAAGATCCGACCGTGTGTCATTCCTCAATTGTTCGTCTGGACAAACTTCTTCTGAAGATCCGACCGTGTGTCATTCTTCAATTGTTCGTCTGGACAAACTTCTTCTGAAGATCCGACCGTGTGTCATTCCTTAATTGTTCGTCTGGACAAACTTCTTCTGAAGATCCGACCGTGTGTCATTCTTCAATTGTTCGTCTGCACAAACTTCTTCTGAAGATCCGACCGTAAGTCGGATCTTTGGAAGAATTCCAGTACGGTAATTCTAAGCAGAAAAGTGAAGATATCTTTCAATAAAAAGCTTGTGTCACATGTTAGAGGATGAACTCCTCCGAAACGGCTCGACCAAGTGTCGTGAAATTCCTCACGCACATTCGATAGGGCTGGTAGAAGGTCCTTAACTATATGAGATCTTCCGCCAAGCTTTCTCCTATGAGCAATATCCAAACACTGACCCTTCAAGGACAACACCAGTAATGGCGTTGTTCAATGACATCGACGGTGTCACTCAATGTACGCCGCGCTCGGCAACATTTGCGGCGCTACACGCTAGATAGCGCACCATCCGCCTTCTAGCACCTTATTTTCACATTAACAACCAACATTCTCCACGAATCACTTCGATGGCAGAAATACGTTTGCCGAGTCTGCTAGTAACCCAATATAAATAATTCTTGAAGGAATGCAGATGCAAATGCAACATTAGGCGAATGTCCGACTTTGAGGCGTCGCGACGCCATGTTCCGCATCGATTTTTGAAAAGTATCATTTCATTATTTATTCTATTGACTTTGAGGAATTCAACGGTAAATGATACGTGTATTCTCCAGAATACGTATAGATTCCATGGCTGTACACTTCCTATCAGTGTTGTCAAGTGGAGAGGGGATGACATTCTAAGAGTTCCAGTAACCACCGCTAGACGGGGGAGTTTTCCTTATTTTAGTTTTGACAAAATCTAGTTACATTACATATTTTGGCTAAGGAAAATGGAAGGCTGTAAAATTACAGGCAAATCAGGATTCAAATATTGATAAGCAAAGTTGAACTTGAAGATGTGCCTTTGTAGATTGTTTCTACCAACATTCGGTAACCAGGAATGTAACAATACACCAAATTAGGCACATTTTGATTCAATTGTTGCTCTAAAATGAAATTATTTCCAAATATTCGACTACACACATCTAATTGTGAGGGTATTATTGATTGATTGCAATTGACCTTGAGTCCGTGGTGTTTGTAGTTCTTGAGATATGTTTCCAAAGTGCACCCTGTAAATCTGTCCAAGATGCGGCCTCTTAATAATGTTAGGTTGATGTTATTAATGATATGACTTGAGCCTGTCCAACACTTTCTTCGAACTTACCAAGGAAGTGCAGTATTCTCAGGATTACCCACAAGCTGGGTTTGTTATCCAAGATGTCCACCCAGTGGTCGAAGTACTGCTTCAGTAACGTGATTATGAACGCCATTCTTCAATTGTTCGTCTGGACAAACTTCTTCTGAAGATCCGACCGTGTGTCATTCTTCAATTGTTCGTCTGGACAAACTTCTTCTGAAGATCCGACCGTGTGTCATTCCTCAATTGTTCGTCTGGACAAACTTCTTCTGAAGATCCGACCGTGTGTCATTCTTCAATTGTTCGTCTGGACAAACTTCTTCTGAAGATCCGACCGTGTGTCATTCCTCAATTGTTCGTCTGGACAAACTTCTTCTGAAGATCCGACCGTGTGTCATTCTTCAATTGTTCGTCTGGACAAACTTCTTCTGAAGATCCGACCGTGTGTCATTCCTTAATTGTTCGTCTGGACAAACTTCTTCTGAAGATCCGACCGTGTGTCATTCTTCAATTGTTCGTCTGGACAAACTTCTTCTGAAGATCCGACCGTGTGTCATTCTTCAATTGTTCGTCTGCACAAACTTCTTCTGAAGATCCGACCGTGTGTCATTCTTCAATTGTTCGTCTGGACAAACTTCTTCTGAAGATCCGACCGTGTGTCATTCTTCAATTGTTCGTCTGCACAAACTTCTTCTGAAGATCCGACCGTAAGTCGGATCTTTGGAAGAATTCCAGTACGGTAATTCTAAGCAGAAAAGTGAAGATATCTTTCAATAAAAAGCTTGTGTCACATGTTAGAGGATGAACTCCTCCGAAACGGCTCGACCAAGTGTCGTGAAATTCCTCACGCACATTCGATAGGGCTGGTAGAAGGTCCTTAACTATATGAGATCTTCCGCCAAGCTTTCTCCTATGAGCAATATCCAAACACTGACCCTTCAAGGACAACACCAGTAATGGCGTTGTTCAATGACATCGACGGTGTCACTCAATGTCCGCCACGCTCGGCAACATTTGTGTGGGTACACGCTAGATAGCGCACCATTCACCTGCCTCGCAGACATCCCACACCCACACACTTACAATACATTCGTTATTTTTACATTAATAACCAACATTCACTACAAATCACTTCGATAGCAGAACAACGTTTGCCGAGTCAGTTAGTCTTTGAATAAAATCTTCATTAACAAATGAGAAAATAATTTATTTGAATGAAAATCGAATTTTTATACCTCCATTTGTACTGCGTTATTTTAAATCGATGATATCAATTCTAGACGTGGTAATATCTCATTCATCATTTACATATTCACTAATTCTCTGGATTCATTCAATCCAGCTTAACTTATGATTGTCAGTGTTGGCACCATTCATTCACGCGTAGCTGCTGGAATCATTTGTTTTATTGTTCAACATGTATCACTGCACAAACAGATCACATGTACTCGAATGCATTTCACAGAATTAACAAAATACACAGAATTTACATTACAGTATTTGGGAAAAAATAAGTGAAATAAGAGAGCTGACGAATAATTATAGTAAAGAGAATAAGTGGAATTTTGTTATTCAAACGTTTGAAAATAATGAAACCCACATAAGCCGAAGCTTGTGTCTGGGAAAGGAGACCGGAAAATTATAAATTATACAATAGTGAACTCGAGTGGGTGAATGGGAAGCTATTCTTCATTAATGTCACTGCTTTTTCACAAATCCATATACTAGGAAAACGCCATATATGCGTTGTTAGACGAGCGGATAGTAATAGTATGGGTAGTAATGGTTAAGAACTGCTTCGAGTGGTACCGATTTGGCACATTTTATGTTTGTTCTTCAAAATGACTGAACCGATTGAGCTGAAAATTTCCAGAAATGTGTACAAAATGTAATTCAACTTCACGCAGAAATTCGTTTTTTGGAAAATAATTTGTTTTACGCTGTGTTATTCTAATGGGTATTTTTGAAATTTCAAAATTCATGAAATAAAAGTTACCCCCCGATAATGCCACGAAACTATACAGATCTGAGTTAGATGGGGAACCATATTGGAAAAAAGTTTGAATTTGATAGCTGTAGCCGTTTGACCTGTGGAGAACCGACAAGAATCAAAAAAAAAAGAACACTAATTTTTTTTAGCATGTCAAATTGAATCCTCGCTAAAGCCCGTCTAATAACCATCTTGATCAGATAAATTCACTTCCAAATAATTCTCATTTTGAAACTAAGATGTTCTCCTCTGACAATATTTACGTCTGTGACCCTCGAAACACGCAGACACACTGACACACACCCTCAAGACATCGGTCAAATTCTAGGCAGATCAATAAATACTTCGAAAACATTATTTTTTCGTGTAATATTCATAATCCGTATCGATCGGGAGATGAAGGCTCGAACCGACCGACCGTTAATGTTGTCAGATGGAGAGACGGTTGATTGGAAACGTTGTTCCACACGGATATATAGTACGCACTAGACTTTTATATTTCTCAGTTAAACGGTTTACTTACATTCTGTTGCCACACAAAATGTACTTCGTTCGTTTTTTTTCTCCGAATCTTACAATTAGTTTGAACTCCAAGGACGTATCAATAACCCTCACCCCTCCACCATCCCCCTCTTCCCCTAATGCCAGGTACTTGGGATCAGGAATGATTAGACGAGCCTCAGCGAGGATTCAATCTGACATACTTGAAAAAATTGGTGTTCGTTTTATGTTTGTTTTTTTTATATATTTTTTTGTCGGTTCTCCACAGGTCAAACGGCTACAGCTATCAACTTCAAACTTTTATTCAATATGGTATTGTTTTGTGGCATTATCGGGTGGAAACTTTTTTTTTTAGGAATTTTAGAAATTTCAAAAGTACCCATTAGAATAACACAGCGGAAAATATTTTTTTTTTTTCTATTTTCCAAAGAAATTAAATTTTGCGTGAAGTTGAATTACAATTTGATACAAATTTCTGGAAATTTTCAGCTTGATCGGGTCAGCCATTTTGAAGAAAAAAAATGAAATGTGCTAAATTGGTACCACTCGAAGCAGTTTTTACCCATTTTTACCCATACTATTACTATTCGCTCGCCTAACAACGCATATATGGCGTTTAACTAGCATTATGTATTCTTCATTGAACTTAATTGACTTATGAAAGCTTCGTTAATCATCACACCCAGTGTTGAATCCAGGTAGGCATACCTGCGGGGGGGGGCTTAGCCCCACCGCGGCTCGTAGTTTCCCATTCCGAGACGAAAACATTGAAAGCACTAGAGTGTATTTTTTGACAAACTTGTATTTCGGTTTTCAAAAATATTTGTGAAAACTAGTAAGTATTAGGTATTTACTATTTATTACTGAGGGAAAAACTTTTTTAGATGTTATTTGTCATTCTGGCCGTGAATCCTGGTAAGTGACACCTCGAATATCAGAAGTGGCTGGAGTGGAGTCAGTGCCATATGGATCAGTCGAGTGTACACTGCCGGTACCCGTTATATTGTAATTACCTCTCATCATTCCAGAAGGCCGTGATTGAATTGATAATCTTCTTGTTTTAGCTCCCAAATAATTCATTATTATGACTCAATTAATTTGTCGATTATATTTTTGTGCATACCAGTGGAAAGTGTAACAAATTCTGTACAAGCGTGTAGATAAGGAACATTTTGCTTTTGGAAGAAGGATTGGAATCGATGGTTTTGTAACAGGAAAGTTTGAGGTAAAAAATAAGCCATTTTATGAGATTTGTTTACACCGTTTCCATAGGCTACATTGGAAATGTCCATTCAATGTCATCATATTTGATGTTATCAATCGAAGATACTTTTTGATTCATAAGTTATAAGTGAGTAATAAGTAATTGAAGCAATATAATTAAAGCCCAAATGGCAGGTTCAGCCCACCATCATCTTTTCGAGAAAGTTTTAAAAATATTGACTCATAATAAAGAGTACGATATAATACTCGTGCTAAGAAAGTTGGGAGTTTGTAAGAAGAGAACTGTATCACAGCGTGAGCTGTTGGAGATATTATTTTCAACCCTCTCCAAGAAAAAATCAAATATCCCTGATTTCTGCAGTAAGTGGCTGAAAGGAAATGAAGAGACTGATGGATTTCAATCCAGTGCTTTATTAATTAATTCAAATCAAACCACATCACAATCTCTGCAACCCTCATATTCCATACCTACGCCCACCTCACAGGCATGCAATTTAGACTCGAGAAATGGAAGCACTGATATCGAAAACCTTCAAAACTCTGAGTCACATGACAAGAAATTGGTATCCCAAACGTTTCAAGAACGAAGCTCTCATAAAAATGTTAGAACAGCTAAATGCCCTCACTGTGATGGTGTATATATGCCAAGAGGGTTGACTATCCATATGTCTCGTTCTCATCCAGATATTGCCAAGACAAGCAGCAATAAGACTAACATATCCCCAATAGTAATAAAAGACCCATCTATGATTATTCGTAGACCTCGACAAATGTGCAAAAAGAGAGGGAAGAATGTAAAATATGATAAGTCCAGCCCTGAATATGTCATTCGTGTGGGTAAAAAATATGTTTCTCTCCTGGAAACCAAAATTGGACAATTGGAATTCAACATTAAACAACTTGAAGAATCAATAATCAATAGTGAAACTATCAATTTGGATGAAACTAATGGCACACATATCAGTACAAACCAATCAAATATAGATAATCAAAACCAATTTGCTGATAGACATGATTGTGAAAAATACAAAATAGTATTCCAGAATGAAATTGAGGTCTTGACAGATATTAATGCGAAATATAAAAGTGGTTTGAACAGGGAGCATCTCACCGTTTGTCAGTTAACCGAGAATCTAGCGAGAAGTGTTTGGGAGAAAAAAAATGCCCTAACCGAAAGAGAAGAATGGTTTAGCCGAGCAAAAGAACTTGAGGCAATAATTGAGACTTTTAGGAAAACCGAACACAACTCAGTAGTGGTTCAGAAACACCTCCTGCTTCTTGGTGATAGTCATATCAGGAAGTGTAGGGATATACTTGAAGTCATGTTACCCACATCAATGATAAGAAGCTTCATGAAGCCCAACGCAAAATTGTCGGAGATTCTACATGACTTCGAACGAAACCTGAGAGTGAATCCAAAAGCTTGGCCAGTACCGGACTACATTGTTATTGCTGGTGGTTCAAATAACATCGAAATCGTGAATGGCAAATATGATCAATCTTTCATTGCAAATGCTATTAAAAAAATTTCAAATGTATCTAAACTAAACCCTAATACAAAGATCATACTGATGGATATTCCCTATCGATATGACAAACCATTGTTGAATCACAAAGTAGTTGCAGTTAACGATATGATCCGCAAACTAGCGAATGAGTTTCCATCAATTCCAGTACTAAGAACTTCAGACCTACCTCGATCTCATTATACGAGACATGGACTTCATCTCAACTACCAAGGAAAAATTGCGATATGTGAGAGAATCTTACAGTGTGTGAAAAAGTGTGACCCAACCATAAATGTTGCAGTCAAACAATCTCACCCAAAGATAAGACAAGCCTGTCCGATCCCAAAGTCAATCCCTTCACTAATGAGCCTAATTATTAAAAAACCAACGTTAATGACACATCAAATCACTAACCGCAACAACTACAAAATTACGCCTTACAATCCCACAATCACAATACAACATGAGTTTCCCCATCTTTTCAAGTTTCTTGAGCAAGCTGAAGTCAACGGAACCAGCACTCGAGTGCGCTCAGCCAACTACAACTCAGTGTCTCCTTCCAATTATTCAACTTGCCTGAAGAACTTACCAGAGAACTTGCCAACAAAAAATATTCCAATAAAGAACTTTGAATCTTCATCATCAAAAACCACTGAACTCCATTTTCGAACTTGTCCAGTGCAGCTACATCAACGATAGCAAACAAGAGGAACAAGTCAAATCAACAAGAGCGAAATCAAAATCAAGCAAGCCATACTACGTCAAACCTACCTCATATTCATTCCTTAACATTCAATCCCTTATGAATAAATTAGAAGAATTAGAATTACATTTATCAACATTTTCCCCTGATATCCTCTGTATTGCTGAACACTGGCTTCCTTCCACTTTTCCCCTCTGTATACTAAACTACTGTAACGCTAGCATATATCATCGATCCTCCTCATTATCGTCCTCTCATAGCTACGGTGGAGTAGCAATCATAACAAAATCGCACCTCAACATATCTGTGATTCCTGACATCCACATGAATTGTGAAGACAGAACGTTTGAATGCACAGGCATTACCGTCTCGTATCCAGGATTAACCCACATTATATTATCAATATACCGATCTCCCACAGGAAACTTCACTACCTTCATTGACAAGCTTGATTCCACCCTAATTGCTGTCACCAAACGCCTTCCAAAAGCTGAAGTATTCTTGTGTGGTGACTTCAACATCAACCTTCTCCTACCCAGCACTCAAAAAAATCAACTCCTAGACATCCTCCACACTTTCAACCTCCATGAAACGATTTTAACTCCAACCCGCATCACATCTTCAAGTGCAACTCTCATTGACAACATCTTCACCACCCTCGACCCTGCACTATTCATCTCCTCCACCCACGACACAGGAATCTCTGACCATCTTGCTCTTCATCTCAAACCCAAATCACCTGATCCTCCACCCTCAAATAAGTTCATTCATAAACGTACCTACAGTGAGTATAATATTGCTCTCTTCCTTCATCTTCTAAGTACCGAACAATGGACATCTTTATACTGTACATCTGACATAGACTCTACCTACTTATCCTTCCAAACTACCTTCCTAACCCACTTTAATTCCTCCTTCCCCCTACAGATGAAAAAAATGCGCAAAGTCAAATCTACTCCCTGGATAACTCCTGCACTCCGCACCCAATCATCCGAACTCAGAAAGCTACATTCCCGTTGTAAACTCTTTCCTTCCGATAAAGAACTGAAGATCCAATATCTTCTCTCTAAAAAGGCATTCTCTCGCTCACTCCGTGACTCAAAACGTTCCTTCAATGATAACACCATAGCCTCCTCCAACAACAAATGTAAATCATCTTGGTTCATAATCAAATCACAAACCAAAGCTCCGGTACCGCCCACTTACCTCTCTCTACTCATTAATGGACGCAAAGAGAATGACCCTATCACACTTTCAAACTTCATGAACTCCTACTTCGTAAATTCCAGCAGACTTCCATCTATACAAACCCCTTCTGTACCATCTACTCGACAAGTTAACTCCATCACTAGTACCATCGTACTCTTTCCCACCAACCCCAATGAAATCATTCATATTTCCCGACAACTCAGTTCTAAGCATTCAAGTGGTGCAGATGGGATTCCTGGCTTTATTATCGCCAGATCAATCAACCACCTCGCACTCCCTTTGTCACATATCATCAATTTATCCCTATCTACAGGCTCCTTCCCTTCTCAGCTCAAAGCTGCAATAATCTTATCAATTCACAAAAAAGGAAACAAAAATGATCACACCAATTATCGCCCCATTTCTCTCCTCTCCTCCTTCTCCAAACTACTTGAGTACATTATGCACGACCGTCTCATATCCTTCCTCAATAAACATAATATCCTGTCTAACTGTCAACATGGATTTCGCTCCAACAGATCCACCTCCACAGCAATCTTTTCCTTCCTCACCGAACTCTATGCTTCTCTTGACCGTCGAGACAATGCTATAGGCATATTCTATGACCTCAGCAAAGCCTTCGACACGATTGACCACTCCCTTCTCTTATCCAAGCTCCTACCTCTCGGCATCCGTGGTAAGGCACATGATTGGATTGCTTCATTTCTTTCATGTCGCACCCAAATGGTGAAAGTAAACTCAGCCAATTCTAGTATCCCCCACTTCTCTGAACCTCTTCTCATCCACAACGGCGTCCCCCAAGGATCCGTACTAGGTCCCCTACTCTTCCTTCTCTATATCAATGACCTCCCGTCCCACCTCTCCGTAGGAACCCTATCTATCTATGCTGATGACACCAGCCACCTACTCACTTCTCCTAAATCCTCCATTTTCTCTTTGATCCAGACAGCTAATACCCAAGTGTCTGCAATGTCTTCTTTCTGCCTAAAAAACAGTCTTGCTTTGAACCTATCTAAAACAGTATATTTGAATTTCCACTCCAAATACACTCCCACTAATTTCAGTCCTCTCATCCGACTAAATCGTAAAAGCATAGCCTCCACCCCCACCACTAAATTCCTAGGACTTACTATCACAGACACCCTCGACTGGTCACCTCATGTACATCAAATTTCCTCCAAAATTATCAGCGGTTGCTTCATGCTTCGCAAACTAAAGCTCCTTGTCTATCCCCCTACACTCCTATCTGTCTACCACGCCCACATTCACTCCCTCATCTCGTATGGCATCATTTTCTGGGGATCCTCATCACAATCTAACCGCATCTTCATCCTCCAGAAACGAGCTATTAGAATACTGGCAGGATTATCACGTCGCCAATCATGTAAACCATACTTCATTTCTCTCGGCATTCTCACACTTCCCTCGGCGCTAATTCAAGCAGCAGCATTATATGTCTGGCTGCACCCCGAAATTTTCCTCCCAAACTCATCGATACACTCTCACTCCACCAGAACAAAATCAAACATTTTTATCACTCCTCACAACTTCTCTCTATCATCTAAATGCCCCCAACGTCTATGCTCCACTCTTTTCAATAAACTACCAGCTCCAATAAAGTCCTCCCCCTCAATTAGTTCTTTCAAATCATCACTAAATAAATTCCTCAATGTCAACCCCTACTATAATATAAATGAATACCTCACCTCCCCATAGATTAAGTATTTTTAGTTTAGTTTTAAGCCTATATTTGTACTCTGTTCAAATCAATGGTAAATAAAATAAAAAATAAAAAAATCATATTATTAGGAATTAGTAGCATAATCGTATCATGTTAAAGTGACTCCAAAATAAAAAACTGCGTATTTTAGTATAGCATAATAAGCCTAATAATAGGTTCTCATGCCCAATTTTTATATGTATACCTTGCCCCCCCGGAAAACACAGAAGCTTCCCCCAACAAAATCCCAACAAAGTTCACCACTGATCACACCGTCGAGAAACGGTTCAAATGTTTCAAATGTTCAACGCGGTTCTAGATACGACTTAGCTGTCGAGTCGCATCTGAAACATGTGATACACATGTGATACACATGTGATACACATGTGATACACATGTGATACACATGTGATACACATGTGATACACATGTGATACACATGTGATACACATGTGATACACATGTGATACACATGTGTAACAAAACACAGGATGTGCATCGCTTACTTAATATGCCGGCAAATGTGAGCCCTTGTCCCATGTAATAACACCTATAATGCTACCAAAACCTCGAATGAATGGGTGGATTGCAAGAACGAAGTTTAAACCCCGGCCTACTTTAGACGCCGTCTAAGTACAAAATAGCATTCCACCCAATGTCGCGAGATTGCTAGTAGTATAGGCCTATGCATGATGTGACGGACGTCAAAGTGTAGCTAGGCCTAGTACAAGAACCACAAAATATTGAATAATTGGTTCACTGCCTGTGTAACTATAGGCCTAGTCATTGTAAATTGATACGTGATGGTTCAGTAAACTTATTTTAACTCCTACGTTGAGTGAATCGTCGGATCATCATTGCTAACCTGTATGTTGTGACAGCTGAAATTGAGGCTAGGCCTCCGTTCGTAACATCAACTCAGTGCATAGACGAATAAGAATAAGCCTTCCCGACTAGACGTTAGCAATGTGTTAAGCCTATCATACCGAAACAGCAAATCGTAGTCAGTCTCATGCATATTACTCACATGATAGGGGCAGAGAACACTGGGTCATGTTCTTTACTTTTACTGTGCCATTGAATTTGTAGGTTATGTTGATGACTGTGCTTTATTATTCGTGGTCCGTGACTTATCAAGGAAATGGCAGCAGCCCATAGCACACTATTTCACCTGCGACCAGGGGCGTAGCGAGGAGGGGGGGGGGGGCAAGAGTCCCCGGGCGCGTAACTTAGGGGGGCGCCAAATCGATTAAATAATTATATGCATTTGTTTGACCGTGTACAATTTTTTATTTCTATCATATACATTGTAAGGGAAAGGAAAACCCTCGATAAAACCAATTTTGATCACGTGATTGATCAGTTTGCGGCTGCCAAAGCACGGAAAGTACATCTTTGAAGTAATCCAACAATAAGATTCGAGAGAGGTGTGGATCAGGTGCAAGAAGTGAATCAAGAAAAGAAAAAGATTTATGAACCCACCATACCGTACTACTTGGAGAGGTATGCCATCCAGAAGATCCAAGTCACCGGGCTTCTTATTGGTGCTAGAGGGACCATCCCGACATTTGTAGAAGAATGTTTTGTCAAATTTGGTATAGCTTCAATTATTTCAGGAAGATAGTACTGAGCGTATTACGCGATTCAATTATCATTCTTAGAAATCATTTATACAGTCAAAATTAGCTTCATTATTTATTATTTCATCATTTTAGTCTCAATTCAGCCTTATATTCAAATTGTTATTCATTTGTATTTATCTAAATTTTAATTCAATTGTTATTCTGTGTCATCAAGGCAACCCAATAAACATGGGCAGAGATCGAAATAAAGATTTATATATATGCGTGTCTTGTGTGTCCAAAATCAGATGCTTACATTATGAGGTACGTTTAGTTAATAGTTATAGAATAGTTCAAACCATGTGTGTGCCTGCAACAATCCCTTAATTTTTCGCGAACTTTCCTTGTATGGCTTTTTGAACTAAGGCATATTTCTTTCGGTCTTCTGATGCAGACGACTTGCCCAGTGGTTTCCCTGTAAATTGTGAGGGGGGGGGGCAAAATAGTTCTTTCTTCGGGCGCCGAAATCCCTAGCTACGCCTCTGCCTGCGACACTATTTCGACTGACATACTGAAAAACACAATCAGAGAAGTTGTAACTGCCGTAGAAGATGTTCTCTCTGCCCCATTGCGTCTGTTAGTGATCAGGGGCCGACAAATCGCGGAGTCTCGTGAATAATACTTTCAGTGCCAACACTGCGCCCCTTTTAACACCCCCGAACCATCTTCCAACATTAATGACCAAATTATTAACATTATTTACGACCTCCGCACAACATCAACTGCTGACGCCAGGCGCGGACTGGCTCCAAAAGGCCTGGGTGACAATGTTTGACAGGTGGGGGGGGGGGGGGGGGGTACACACTAATGTGACATCCATATTTACACTACGTATTTCTCATGAAATCATATTTTAATGCAGAATTTAGGTGGTTAGGTGGTTTTTAGGGGATTTAGGGAACTACAAAATGGAGGGAAACTTCTTTTCAATATCTCGACCCCAGTTTTTTCGAATTCGCATGAATAATTCCATGTGGGGGGGGGGTAAATATTGTCTGGATTGTGACATCATTAACGGAGGGGGTCATCATCTCTGTGACCAACTCTGACTAGAAGGGAGGGGGTTCTATATATCCTAAAATTGTGTGACATCATTTATGGACAGCCCCTTAAAATAGAAAATATTTAATAATTTTATTGTCTTTTTGGGCTTCCCTCTCCCTATGATTGGCATTCTACTCGTTTGAATTTCACAATTTCCGCTTTCCGCCAAAGTTTTCCTTTACTACTAATTCAGAAAAGGTTTCAAAACTCACAACTGATGTCATAAAGCGCTCATTTTAATTTTTACAAATTATTCTATTAATTGATAAATCAATTAAAAATATACTTCTCTATATTAATGAGAACTCATTTCAATATAATTAGCATTGAGACATAGTTCTACATTTAACTCATTATCTGTTTAAAACAAACAACTGATTAATCTTACTAATAATATTGTAATCTATAAGAATAACATATTATTGTAACTTTGTATTTGCATACCCTTTGTTCTGTATAACTTTAGTCATCACATGGCACAAATGAACTTCAAGTCACAAGACTCACCCTTGATTTATGGAATTTTCCACTGCATCTTGTGTGTAAGATATGGAATTATAATAGGAAATAAGAACAGTCTGACTTTAGATTCTCTCTTCGCAACATCAACATGTCTGTAATAGATTTCGAAGTGTGTCTTTCGAGACGTTCCATCAATATGTCGATATAATATGTGTCTATTTGCGTGCTACTTGATCATTTTCTACTCTTTGCAACGAATTACAGTTTTTGAATAATAATAATAATAATAATAAATCAACTGGGATTAAGTGTGTTTCTTTCTCTGGTAAGCCATGAATCTTGCGACTATCTCATTTGTACCCTGGTTCAGCGTGATGGTTGAAACTCCGAGTTATTATATGAATTCCCAGCTTAATGCTTGGCGTTCCCATGTTTCCTTCGAATTCCGACCGCTCTTTATATTTATGTCTGTTAAGGACATTGGTGACAGCAACGCTATTATTGTGAACATTCTCGTTATTGAACTATCATAAAAATCTATCAATTACAACGTCAACTTCATCACATTCGTGACAAGCGGTGATGATTTCAACTCCATCACATTGGTGACAAACGGTGACGATTTACTTATTGATTTGATTATCTATCTAATTTTATCAATAACAATTTCAACTCCATCACATTGTTGACATGCGGTGGCGATTTCAATAACAATTTCAACTCCGTCACATTGTTGACATGCGGTGTAGATTTCAATAACAATTTCAACTCCATCACATTGTTGACAGGCGGTGGCGATTTTCAAAGTGTTTATATAATTAACTCATTCAACTATCAACATCACAAACTCGTTCATGAACATATTGGAATAGAAACTATACGATAATCATGGTACCGGAAAGGAAGAAAGAACAGAGAAGAAGGTGAAAGAGAAGCTGCGTCACGGTCAATTACTCACACGGGCAAGAATACGACAGAAGCCGACAACACTGAAGAAACCAAAAACCACAGAGGAAGATAAAATTGAAACGATGATACAACAAATGTCGCAAATTATAGCAACAATGGAACTATCTGACAGTAAAACAGGAGGTCGCCACTCTTGCAATACCTATCAGACAGTTACACCAAGCTATCGAGAGGGTAGCAAACGTAAAAAAGTGACAAATAAAACTGTTGCGTGTCAAACGTTTGAGATAGGCATATTTCGACAAAACAATAGAGAACAAAGCGCTAGTTTCTCTCATTGTCAAAAGGAAATAGATCTAACAAAACCTGACCTTTGAAATAAGGATAACATTCGTATATCATCAGTTTCCCCAAAACATCCCTGGACGATAGACAACTCATCCGACCTACTCGCATTGCGGTACGCACAGAACGGAAGACAATCGTTCCCCAAGAAGTGATATTTGTTGTGAGGACGGCGACAAACTCGGTCATCATCTCCAAAACATCTTTACAGTCTCATCATTACATAACATCTACCAGCTTCACTAGAGTCTCCATCAACGTCATCTCTTCCAGTCTACTTCACAGCTTCAACTATTTACAAGTTAAGTTTTTACTCTTAAACCAAATTTATAATGTTCCACATTAACAATAACGTTGATAATATTGCAATTCTTTTCTCCTCTCTACCGTAACTACGTTATTATTATTATTATCAACTATTTCTTTAATATCATGTTCAACAATACTACTACTTTGATTTCCATAAGAAGAGCAAACAAATAATAATAATAAAAAATATATATATATATAATCTATACATATTTGAATATACATACATAAACGTATATACCTACATAAGTTTACTAACTAATTAAAATTATACTTTAATCCTCTTATCAATATTATTATTGTCGTGTATTCGATTTACACTACAAATTACCTCTCATTTCGCAGAATATAATGTCTAACGTGTTAATCATTATTGCTATTATTAATGGCATATTATCATGTATTGTTCATCTCGTACAAATTTTCGTATTCACTTTTACGATATAATTATGATCAATTATGAATAATATTCATAATATAAGATATTTTTACACTTTTATCTTGCATTTCATTGCACATATTACATATTCTTTTATTCACATATCCTACAAATATTCACTTAAAAATAAAAGAGACATATTAATTATCTTTATATGCCCGAGCTATTCCTCTCAGATAAAACTCTTATGAATCACTTTAATCCATTTTGTTAATTTTCTTTTCTTTATTTCTTATCTTACGTTTATAAAGTGGCAATATTACCCACGTTTATTTTATTACTTCACGACTACCATTCCTTCTTTACCAAAGAAGAAGTAGATCTTTATATCTTATCCTACGTTTATAAAGTGGCAATATTACCCACGTTTATTCTATTACTTTACATCTACCATTCCTTCTTTACAAAAGAAGAAGTAGCTCTAGGACTGCATTCCTTCTTCACAAAAGAAGCAGTAGCTCCTCATACCTTGTCTAATATTTCTAAACTGGCAATATTACCCATGTTTATAGAAATATTTTCCAACTATTATCTCATACCTTATTGGTTTCAATTTTACGTTTTGTGTAACACATTGTAATAAAATTTAATTACAAGTACTATTTGAATACCATCATCAGAGATCATTCTTTTGCTACAAAGAAAGAGAAACTCTTACATTGTTTTACGTTTGTAAACTGGCAATATTACCCACGTTTAGAGAAACACGTTACGACTATTATCTCAAATTTATTGGTTTCAATTTCACGTTTGTGTACGTACCACTGTAATAATAATCAATTACAAGTACTGCTTGAATACCATCATCAGAGATCATTCTTTCGTTACAAAAAAAAGAGAAACTCTTACCTTGTTTTACGTTTTTGAACTGGCAATATTACCCACGTTTAAAGAAATATGATACGACTATTATCTCAAATCTATTGGGTTCCATTTCACGTTTGTGTAACTACCACTGTAATAATAATCAATTACAAGTATTGTTGAATCCCATTATTAGAGATCAATGGAAATGTACCTATAAATTACTAATGAATTTCAATGCGTAAAATCTTCACATTTATTTTATTACCTTTCTTTAGCTACTTTTAACTGCTATTCATTTCCATTTTTATAGCTAGTCATCTGCTCGGAGACCTAAGGGGACATCACAATGCTCCGGCACTGGCCATGGAGGAAACAACGGGAGCAACACCCGGAGGACCTGGTATCACGATCACCCGCCTGTACGACTCATCAACTTCCGTTGTATAATTCGTTCTCATCTCAAAGAAACGAAACTACACATTACAACAAGTTCAAAGTCGACAAAAATGCAGCAAACGAAAGTGGTAAAACTCAACCAGCCTCATTAAATACCCTCATGGACCAAGTGTTAAACTCGAAGTTATTGTTATGAACCTCTAATGTCTACGAACAGTGAGCAATTTATAAAATTTCAGTGAAATTTCAATTACGTTTATTCTCAAGTGTATGACCTGAACGTACGCAAAAATGTGATTTTTACATGCATTACCGGATAAAGTGATATCTATACTATTTTACTTTACGAATGATTTTTACATCTACAATGATAATTATTATCAATCTTACGAAACATTCTCAGCATACATAATTTTAAATTATTATTGTTTACTCTGAAATGTACGTTAAAATTTTCGTATGTACTCATAATAACATATCCGTTTGGATATAATTTTGATATCATAAGAGGAAAAGTGAATACCATATAAAGATCCAATTATTTCATTCTTATTTTATTCTCATATTATACTTATCTCAATTAATCTCATATATTTGTATTCATCTTCTTATGACTCCTTGTCACTATCGCATTATCTACATAACACTACTGAATCAATGTACACTATCTAAAAACAGATTGTTATTCAGTGTGATAATGTTTATTAGCTATAATTAGCAAATGTTCGCTTTATTTATACAAATGTATATATGCCGCGATTATTATTGATATATATCCGTTAGGATATATCTCAATTTTCCGTAGGGGGGTATGATGTCATAAAGCGCTCATTTTAATTTTTACAAATTATTCTATTAATTGATAAATCAATTAAAAATATACTTCTCTATATTAATGAGAACTCATTTCAATATAATTAGCATTGAGACATAGTTCTACATTTAACTCATTATCTGTTTAAAACAAACAACTGATTAATCTTACTAATAATATTGTAATCTATAAGAATAACATATTATTGTAACTTTGTATTTGCATACCCTTTGTTCTGTATAACTTTAGTCATCACATGGCACAAATGAACTTCAAGTCACAAGACTCACCCTTGATTTATGGAATTTTCCACTGCATCTTGTGTGTAAGATATGGAATTATAATAGGAAATAAGAACAGTCTGACTTTAGATTCTCTCTTCGCAACATCAACATGTCTGTAATAGATTTCGAAGTGTGTCTTTCGAGACGTTCCATCAATATGTCGATATAATATGTGTCTATTTGCGTGCTACTTGATCATTTTCTACTCTTTGCAACGAATTACAGTTTTTGAATAATAATAATAATAATAATAAATCAACTGGGATTAAGTGTGTTTCTTTCTCTGGTAAGCCATGAATCTTGCGACTATCTCATTTGTACCCTGGTTCAGCGTGATGGTTGAAACTCCGAGTTATTATATGAATTCCCAGCTTAATGCTTGGCGTTCCCAGGTTTCCTTCGAATTCCGACCGCTCTTTATATTTATGTCTGTTAAGGACATTGGTGACAGCAACGCTATTATTGTGAACATTCTCGTTATTGAACTATCATAAAAATCTATCAATTACAACGTCAACTTCATCACATTCGTGACAAGCGGTGATGATTTCAACTCCATCACATTGGTGACAAACGGTGACGATTTACTTATTGATTTGATTATCTATCTAATTTTATCAATAACAATTTCAACTCCATCACATTGTTGACATGCGGTGGCGATTTCAATAACAATTTCAACTCCGTCACATTGTTGACATGCGGTGTAGATTTCAATAACAATTTCAACTCCATCACACTTCAACCATTTTGGCGTTATTATACATCAATTCTATCAATGAGAAATTAATGATTTCTCATATAAACAACACACTTATCCGAATTTCTTTCAATTATTAAGAAGACACCTCTTCATGATTACTCATATTTGAATGTAAGAATTGAATGTGATTGAAATATAGATTGCCAAGGATACCGTCATTTTTAGACGAGCTTTAGCGAGGATTCAATTTGACGTACTGAAAACATTGGTGTTCGTTTTTATGTTTTTTTCTCGGTTCTCCACAGGTCAAACGGCTACAGCTATCAACTTCAAACTTTTTTCCAATATGGTTCCTCATCTAACTTAGATTGTATAGTTTTGTGGCATTATCGGGGGGGGGGGGGGTAACTTTATTTTATGAATTTTAGAAATTTCAAAAATACCCATTAGAATAACATAACGGAAAAAAAAGAAAATATTTTCATTTTCCAAAAAAAGAAATTTTGCGTGAAGTTGAATTACATTTTCATACACACTTCTAAAAATGTTCAGCTTGATCGGGTCAGCCATTTTGAAGAAAAAACATAAAATGTGCTAAATTGGTACCACTCGAAGCAGTTTTTACCCATTTTTACCCATACTATTACTATCCGCTCGTCTTACAACGCATATATGGCGTTTTCCTAGTATCTGAAACGCATAGATTTGCAGGTCAAACCCCCTCTCGGCGTGAAATATTTTGTGGTCACAGAAATTTGGGTCACGTGACCCCCCCCCCCCCCCTCCCCAAGTCAAGGCTAGATCTGCCCCTGTTTTAAAGTACAATTATCTATGAATCATTAATTGCCTTCAATAACTGATTTTTCAGACTGCTATTATGTGGGACAAGATTCATCATTGTATATTTCAATAACACCCATAGGGCTCCTGCTCTATTCTCACTACCTGTATACAGTGTAATATAATGTATTACATTGTATAGAAACAATAATAAATGAATAAATAAATGATACTATGAACGTATCTATTATGTTACACAAATGAGCCTTTGGCTATGTGGGAATTATTTATGTGTGTCAATTGTACACATTGTTTACTTCAAATAAAATACCCTTCACACAGAAACAAAAAATTGGATCTACAAAACTATTGGAAATGAATAGTTTCGAATTGAGTGTGGATATTACGACGAAGAAAATATCATAGTGTTGTCAATACTTGAGGTCCTGACCCCGGCTGTTGACCTTTAACGGCGATGAGAAGAGAGTGGTAAGGATGCATGGAGGTCAAAGTAGGTGAATAGCCCTGGAAAAGGCCTGTAAAATGAATCAGACATTCAGGCCGACAAATAAAATCACGTAATTCATAGAACAATTTTTTTTTTTTTAATAACATCGGAAGTTACTGAATCATTATTCCCCAAATAAGGCTATGGATGGACGAATAATATGGCTATAGATAACAATATAAAACAACAATAGCAACTGACATGAATTATAAATATTACACAAACTTTTTCAATGATATTTGAATTTCATATATAGTTTCGAACGTAGAAGCAAAGTTGCGGGTTCATTTCATAAATACGCAATTATTTCGCCACCACCCATCGGACGCCCTAAGTGTCATTGTCATGCCATGTCATTGCAACGCCATTGCTGTTGCATGTTCTGAAGGTGACTTTGTGGCTAAATATTTCGTTAGTTATTACAATAAAGTTACCGAGGTAGGATCGTATTGTTTATTCTTCTCTGAAAACGTTTTCATTACCTTCTATATTTATCAGAATGTGAATATATTTACTCAGAATCATTGAGGAAACAACATCATTATTCGATATCATTATGCCTACTAGTCTAGTCAATAAAAGAATGGCTTTTAGAGAATATTGACTTAATTTAGATGTTATTGTATTATTGTTCTTTTTGTTCTTCAACTCAATATTATGTACGAGAAAGATTAATTATTTTGTTATTTATTCCACAGATAGGCCTTATTTGGCTTAGCGGACAGAGGTTTAATTATGTTTACTGTATTTTGTTGTAAGTTGTGAGTTACGCGAATAAAACTAAGATGACATCTGAATGTATGTGAATGAAGAAATAGGCGTAAAAGTAAATTAATTGAATCTTGTGAAGTTCATTATTGTAATTAACGGATGAATCATTTCCTCCGAAAAAATCATAAGGAACATTAGCCGAAACAAATAATTGAATATCTTATCAAATTTTATTAGAATAGATTTTCCAAGCATTCAAAATTATTACCTTCCATGGATGACTTCACATCTGCTCAAAAATTCTGAACTCTGTCCTTTTGAAGATCTGGCGGTATTCTAAGAATGCGGTCAGATCTTCAAAACAAGTTTGTCCAGACGAACAATTGAAGAATGACACACGGTCGGATCTTCAAAAGAAGTTTGTGCAGACGAACAATTGAAGAATGACACACGGTCGGATCTTCAGAAGAAGTTTGTCCAGACGAACAATTGAAGAATGGCGTTCATAATCACGTTACTGAAGCAGTACTTCGACCACTGGGTGGACATCTTGGATAACAAACCTTGCTTGTGGGCCATTCTGAAAATACTGCACTTCCTTGGTAAGTTCCTCAAGTGTTGGACAGGGTTTTGGGGTTTGTCCCAGCTAGGACAATAGCTATCTACGATGGAAACGCGACCGCGTTCAAGGTCACTAGGGAACTCTGTAAAAAAGGAATGCCGCGTATCGAATCACGGTCGACCTATCGCATGAAAATCGAAAAGCGCGGTAGATCATCCAAAGCTAGTTCATAGTTGGCAAATTATAGAATTATAGAAAGAATTGATGGTTCGAATTTTAGGCATTCTAGCTCAGGTTATAATCTCTGCACATAGGCCTGGACTTGGGCATTGCCTAGGCTAGGCACTCATAGGCAAGCGATGAAAATAGGCATTGACCGATGGCTGTCAACTGTCAAAATGGCGATCTTTTGAAAGAGAGAAACAAATTATTTCACAGTTCTATCAACGCACAAAAAGTACATAGTCCTATTCTATGTTGCATTACATGTCCAACGATGAGTGTCATATGAGTAGTTCTCACGCTGTCCATGTATAAAACGAAGAATAAACAGTAGCTGACACCGTTTTTTCTGATTGCGGCATGTAGCCTAGGCATAACTACACAGCTTTTATACTTGTCAAAGGGTGTAGAAAATAACTCATATGCATGGTAAAAACATGATAGTGCTTACCAGTGAATGTCGAAGAAAACAATAATCTCATTCATAATACAACTCGAATTCTGGATTCATGTAAAAACGAATTATGAAGTACCATTGAAAAAACATTCGATTCCCGCGTGTTTGTCTTCCATCTTGATTTCATGTAAGTACCTTACAGTGCCGCGGCGTGCGCCACCAACATCTCTTACAATGTTTCTGAAATCGCTCTGCATTTGACCCAACGTGAGTGACGTCACAGTCGCGTATCCATCGTAGATAGCTATTGTCCTAGGTCCCAGGGACGTCGTTATGATTTGTGTATTGGGGGGGGGGGGGCAGGTTACATGAATGAAATGACCGTCTAGCTGGACACCAGCCGCGCGTTAAAAGGGAGTCTGGAGCACCGCAGTGATTTTTCTGTATTAGGGTCATTTTTCAAGTGATTTTTGCGATTTTGCGGTTTTGGAGGCTAGTAATTGAACCGTTATAGACAATTTCGAAGTTTTTTTTTATATTTCAATCAAATGGACATAAGTTATTTTCGCGATTTCACTCATCAAAATATTTTATTGTGTGTTTATTTGTAGGTCAACATACATATTTTTTAGAAGAACGATAAATTATTGGTGGGGCGCAAATGCCAATTGGTGGTGACAGGCCACCCCCCTCCCCTTGAACCCCCTAACGACGTCCCTGAGTTGAGATTCTGTATCTAGATCGACAACTCAGTCGATGACGATGTACGTTAACGATCGGTATCTCAGACGTCGACAACTAGCGATTACGTAACGATCGTTCGCGTTGTCGACTCGATTTGCGTCGAGAGCCAGAGTTGGGATTTTCGAACTGTTTTATATGACCCATCAATGACGTCATATATGCCATGAGTTCTTGGCCAAGAGGAGGACGAGATTTTGATGTTTGTGGTAAAAATTTACTTGGAGTCAGGGGCTTCGATTT
This sequence comes from Brachyptera putata, assembly GCA_907164805.1. Classification (NCBI taxonomy): domain Eukaryota; kingdom Metazoa; phylum Arthropoda; class Insecta; order Plecoptera; family Taeniopterygidae; genus Brachyptera; species Brachyptera putata. Next base: position 15,472,099 of record OU015474.1, read on the forward strand.
GCGTACATAGTGAGCACAGTCATCAACATAACCTACAAATTCAATGGCACAGTAAAAGTAAAGAACATGACCCAGTGTTCTCTGCCCCTATCATGTGAGTAATATGCATGAGACTGACTACGATTTGCTGTTTCGGTATATTCGGCTTAACACATTGCTAACGTCTAGTCGGGAAGGCTTATTCTTATTCGTCTATGCACTGAGTTGATGTTACGAACGGAGGCCTAGCCTCAATTTCAGCTGTCACAACATACAGGTTAGCAATGATGATCCGACGATTCACTCAACGTAGGAGTTAAAATAAGTTTACTGAACCATCACGTATCAATTTACAATGACTAGGCCTATAGTTACACAGGCAGTGAACCAATTATTCAATATTTTGTGGTTCTTGTACTAGGCCTAGCTACACTTTGACGTCCGTCACATCATGCATAGGCCTATACTACTAGCAATCTCGCGACATTGGGTGGAATGCTATTTTGTACTTAGACGGCGTCTAAAGTAGGCCGGGGTTTGAACTTCGTTCTTGCGATCCACCCATTCATTCGAGGTTTTGGTAGCATTATAGGTGTTATTACATGGGACAAGGGCTCACATTTGCCGGCATATTAAGTAAGCGATGCACATCCTGTGTTTTGTCATTTTCTTTCTCCAAGTAAAGCTGAATAGGCCTCACGATTCGCTGTCACGGCAAGCCTTTATGCTCGATACATTTGTTGAGGCGTTGACTTCATAAATATACTACGTAAGATCCATTAGAACCGCAGGCTTATTCTTATTTATAATTGTCAAATACGGGATAGGCATAGCCCGCATAGGTAAGCCTAGGGCATAGACTCGTGAAATCTTTTGACTGCGTTGATGTTGCTAGCAAAGGCCCAGCCACAATAGCTGTCGAAACATACAATGTAACCATGATAAATCGGCGACTCACAAAACAATGGCTTGAAATTGGTTTACTAAACTATCATACATCAATTTAGAAGGACTAGGCATATACTTACGCGAATAGGAGAACTATTAGTTCATATTTGTGGCGGTTGTACAATGCCCTAGACGTTGACGGCACTTGTCCGTCACATCATACTACGCGCATCACGAGGCAGCCGGTATATATTTTGAAAAAGCCCTGTGCGTTTCCGGAATATCATGGAGGATTTAAGGATTCAAGTAATTGCGAGGATTCCACCCAACTAGCTAAATTTAACAATTACGTTTTGCGTACAGTTCTCTAAAACGATCGAGTAGTTCAATACAATCTCCGCCATTTTATGTGTTTTTGACATCGCCAACTAGATAACGACTGGGTATGGTCGACCGAGATCGATGTACGGACCGGTAACGAGGTGATTTGTCGATGGAAACTATCGATCCCATTCGACATCAAGATACAGAATGTCAACGCACAGAATTAGTACGCTGTGCTACAGAGCCCTCTTGATGTTTATCGTGTTTATAGGAATCATCTCATGAATGATTTCCAAGTATCTCTAAATGTCCTCTCTTAGGTTTCTGGCGTTTCGAGGAACCATCATGGACAGACAAGATATCTCGTTACATCGGCTGGGCCGTGTTCTACCTCAGCATCTCCTTCTTCGTGTCGATGTCGATATGCATGTACGTGAACAGACACGACCTGCTGGCTCTGAGCGGGGCTACTACCACGTGGGTATTGGCTCTGGTGGGAAACGCTTATGTCCTCACTCTGCACTACCGCCAGGAGGACTTGCAAATCATGCTCAAACATTTGTATCGACTGCAAGATGCGCGACAAATGAGGAACTCGCATCAAGTTGAGTTCAATAAGAAGAGTCAACATGTGTTCAACACGTTGACCTTGGTCTTTCTTGTGGCGTGTGTGGGCGTGGTCATCTTCTTTCCCTTCAACATCGTGTTCATCGTTTATCCGCGGAGAATACTTTTCCATCCGTAAGAAACAATCCGTTGACTTCTTCACATTAAACTTCATTTGCTTTATAAGTTATTACCAAAGACGAAAGAGGTACAAAGACAGTTTACACATCGTTAAATTCGATTGCTTCACTTATTCATAAAAGAATCTCATTATAACCAAGTTATTACTGAAGCTTTATTTTCAACCAAAATGGAAATAAATTGAGAATTCGTTTGATTCGATTTTCTAATGACGATCTGCTGGTCGACTATTCGGAAAGTTTTATTTTTCGAAGACAGATTTCATATCTTACTGTTCACTAAAACTTCAAACTCACTTCATTCAATTGACTGTAGGTTCTAAGGATATTCACGTCTGCAATTTAGTATTAACATTGGCTAAAGAGTTACTCAAGACGTCTCACGTGAGTTACTTCGCGAGATTCAAACCCCTTTCATTATTACCAGAAGTTACTTCAACCATCGCTACACATTCCTAGAGCGCTGCTAGCAGACACGTTGAGGACTTGGTGGCCATCTCCATCTAACCATTGACTGAAGCACAATCGCCGAAACGATTCTGAGCGCTCTTAGCGGTGATTGCAGGTACTACAGGGTAAGGGGTGTGAGGAGGGTAGAGACAAAGGAGTGGGGATGAATATAAATGTAACGTTGGTTGAACTGTCTTTGTTGTATCTCTTTAGTCTATGGTATCAATATCCGAATTTTTTAATTTTCCAAATGATTTGATGATTAATTTACTGAAATGATTAATTTACTATCATATTTCTTCATTTCCAGCATTTGGTTTCCTTACGACGCCTTCACGTCACCGAATTATGAACTAACACTTTTCTTCATGTCATTATGGGAGCCTCTCGTCGTCTCGATGTCAATCTTTCCGTACGTTCTAGAGATCGCTTTCTTCTATTTCATCGGAGTCCAGTTACATACTCTCAACTACAACCTGGAGAATATTCGGGAACATGCACTGGCGAATGTAATCGAGCGGAAAAAGAGGCAAACCCGACAAACACTCGAGATACGTGACGGGCTTAGACTTGAAGCTGGCAACACGGAGCTGACTCAGACGTTCGAGCGAAGGTCGGTGAGGCCGCATGAAGACGTGGAAGCAAATTTATTCGGTGAAATGGTTTCTCATAAACGTGAACATCTCAAGGTCGTGGATAAAAGGGGGCGTGACAGAACAAGGGGAGGAGTCAATGATGTGACAGCCAATGAACTCGATCAAGAGATGAATGAGATGATGAAGCACTGTGTTCAGCATCACCAGGACATCTTGAAGTATGTTATGACACTCATATTGTTGTAATTAATCAGGAATAAGATTCTTATGTAGTCCGTATTGTCACGGAGCGCGAGCAAGTTGTTAATTTTGACATATGTGAAGTTAGTGATTTTATTTAGATAAAAGTATTTAAACATGAATCACTGTATTGATAGGCTATGGGATAGGCATGTGGGCGTGACACTAACGTCACCTAGTCGCTATAAGATTCAGGTTGGGACGTTCAGGAAGGATTGCAAATTAGTTAGACTTACCAAGATTGACGTTTATCCCCTGTTGTTTATTAAAAACACACACACTGGTACAATGAATTTGTTAGGGAAGAGTTTCACAATCACAATAAATATAGGTTGAGACGATTACCAAGATACACGGGCACAGTTATGGATAAGTTTAAGAGAAATAGGAAACAAAAAGGTAGATGGAAGTTTTTATAGGTGATTAATTTTAGTTTAATAAAGTTTAGGTAAGACAATATTTTATTAGTCTCCGAGAGAATGGAGGAGGTTATATGGATTAAAAGGTAGGTTGAGGAACAGACACTCGCTGAGTAGCTTATTCAAGGGAGAGACGGAAACTTCACGAAACTGAACTGAACTGAGCTAAATAGAACTGAATAGAACTGAATTTCGAAATGAACGGAAAATGAACTGAATGGAACTGAGCTAAACCGAAAATGAACTAAGCTGAAATTCGACGTTTTTCCACGCCTTATATAGCAAAGCTTGTGGGTGAGGGGTAGTGAAGGGAAGAGGGTGAATTGCTCTTACGAGGGTAGGAAGAGGGGGAGATATTTTGAGATAAAGCAATACTTTTGATGACTCAGCAGTTGATACTATTGATTTTTGTTACTGCAATGTATACAACAAAGAAACTTCCATAAAGCGATTACATAGGATATAGTTATCGTTTGATTAATCTGGTCTAAACCAGTAAGTTTGCAAGAAATTTAGTGTGCCTAATTAATTATGCATATCTCTGATAGTACTTATTACAGTGCCATGACATATTGAACATTTATTTCACACATACAAAAGACATATGACAAGAATATTCGATTACAATTGAAATATATAGTTATTGTTAGAATTGATACAAAATCTTATAACTAGAGGTCACTCAAATATGTCGCCCCACGACAGTATAACCAAATTGTAGCGGCAATTATTGCATATATTATCTTCGTTCAGTTTTATTGTTACGTGGGTAAAGTCAATGATAACTCAAGAGTTGTGACGGAACTCTTCTGCCCTGTGTTTTGGGGACACATTTTGTGACTGGTAAATGTGGTGATAGGCCTACGAATTGGTGCTAAATCGCTCCAACCTCAAATACCTTATTTCGGAATTCGGTCAACTTGGGTTTATTTTGTAAAACATTAAATGGTGACCAAGTCCCATGGAATCTGTATAGCTAGGTGATTGATATGGTTATGTACCCAACTACTCATCGGACAATAGATGTGCAAAAGAGAAAGATTTCCTATAATCGCCACAGGTTGCTGAGATCAACTTTGAGTGAACTACTTACTAATTTCTTATACTGATATTTTAGTTCAACATTTTATATCTTTTGCGGGTTTCATATTCAACGTTAAGCATGTACATTTACAGCTATCACAATTTTATCCTGCTCCATTATGTATGCAAGTTATGTTAAAAACAGGAATAAAATGATTTAAAAATGAAAATAAACTAAATGTATCTGAGTAGGATAATTGAATCACACTGCAGTCATATTTAGTAGATGATGCAATAAGTTTCATTCTGATATTTACGAAGTATTACAATAAATAGTACTTCAATGTGACTATCCCGCATTGACCTTGACATTGTTCCTCAGGCTCGCTGATGACCTCCAGTCGGTGTTCGATGAGGCGTTGGCTGTGGAGATGCTGGCCTTCCTCATATCCTGCGGTGTTTGTGCCGTATTCGCAACGTTGGTGAGTGCTCTCAATACATTGTTAATGAGGCAGATAGATCGAGTCGTAGTTTCACTCAATCAGATAAAACACTATTTCCTCATCAAACTATCTTCAAAGTGCGATTCATCGGCGTTCCATAGTATCACCGACCATAGGCGTGCGCAGCCCAAATTATTAGATTCGGCCTCTTATTGTGAGAATATAAACAACATACATAACCACGTCTATAATTATAATGGAAGATGGCATAAAATTATGATATAAAGTTCACCATCTGCTCAAACGAATAGTAGGCCTATATATATATATTATATATATATATTCGAGGGGGGGGAGGGGCTTTTCCCCTAATGTCAGTCTCATAGGGAATGTTTTTGATTTACTTGATTTGGAAACAGTTTCGTAGGATCTAGAAGTAACTCCAGGGCCGGCTCGTGATGTTTTTGCGCCCAGGGCGACATATGAGTAGATTTTATAAATTCGAGGGCGAAGCTTGAGACGATACGCGATCCTAGTTTGCCGATCGCGATAAGAGAATTGGACACTTGTAATACTCGATATAGAAAGTAAAGTTTATTTAACCGTTGTATTTACGAATGACAAATATATAATATGTAAAATTAACAGAAAGTGTAAACAAAAACAGTACAAAGACCGTACCTAACGCATTAGGTACGGCCCAGGCCTACCCGGCGTACCCTGTGCGCACGCCTATGTCACCGACCATGCGATGAAATGTATGTTCATTTTCTATTGAAATATGTGCAAATAAAGTCTTGATTTCTTGAACGAATCTTGAATAAATTGGAATGAATTTTTCCCAATATCAAATGAGATCGGAATAAAATCTCACAAACACAAATCATTCTATCGTCAAATCTACATTTGGAATAGAATCCATTTCCTTGCTTTCTGTTTCAGCTTGAGACGATAGACATAATATCAGGTATTTTGATATTATGCTGCTTCGTGCTGGAGCTGAATCTCCTGATGAAGTGTGTCTTCTCTGAACTGATATCAATACAAGTAAGACAATTAGTTGAAAATACTTCATTTCTCAATAAATACATACTTTTAAATATCGAATGCTGTTAGGTGCTCTCTAGACGATCTATTTTAGTTATATGAAATTTCAAGAATTGCACGGAATTGCAAGAAAATTTCAATGGTGTAAAGGCGCTTGCCACTTCTGATACGAAATTTTCATTCTAGTAGCGAAACCGGTTGCAACATTTCAAAATTTAGGATCGATCGGCTTTCGACTTTCATGCGCGCTTCCAGTGTCAATTTACCCCAACTAGCAATGTATACATAACCCAACTTTAAAAACACGTTTGTGAACACGGTTGTACGATCTACAAACTGTACGATGTACGGTTTATAGATCCTATAAGGAGTCAACGGAAATGCACGTGACCAAAGGCTCCTCGCTCATTGGTCAGCCGGTGAAAGATTGCAGTAAAATTTGAACGTATTTTAACTTCGTGAAAGTCTTGCATGCAAGAGCAAGATTTCCTTGCTCGTGTGTAGGCAACATAGGAAACGTGCGTATTCTACTTTTCTGAAATTAATTTCAGGGTAAAGTTGGTCGTCTTAAAGTGCTCTTAATGAGCGTCAAGATATTCCGTGACCTTGACTTGTTTCAGAGTGAGAAAGTGCGTGAAGCAGCTTACGGCTGTGATTGGACAGGAGCTTCAAAACAGTTCAAACAATCAGTTGCTATAATCATCTCCAGAGCCAACGTGCCTCTCGTCATCACAGCTGCTGGCTTCATACCTTACAACCTGCAGACATTCCAGGCGGTGAGTTGCATTAAATCCCTTATAGCAGGAACTTCAACTTTTGAAATCACATTTTTATCGAAGGAGTTTTGTAGTTTTTCTAAATCGATTCGGATTAGTTCAGATCGGGCTCTTGTCGCCTTGAATATTCAATTATAAATTCATAGACTCTCAATGCAACTACCACTTGAAATAGGCCTAACATTGGTTAGTTTTAGGGTTTGAAGGCGCGTCGACAGCGAGGTCGTTTAGCGCCTATGTTCATGTCCGTGTACTTTGCCATAGTTGTCAATGTTTGTGGATGTTTCAAGCATATGGAGGGAGCGGGATAGAGAGAGCTACGTCTTGGATGAGGGCGTGAGGGCAGTCGCTAGTCCCAGTCACGTGAGGCGGTCGTCCAATGTCTCGCATCACGTGTCATGGTCTTCTGTTGCAGGTCTTCAATACATCTTACAATTACTATAAAGTGATGACCTCGTTCACTCAACAGGCCTGATGACGTCACGTCCAGCTGGAGTCATCTCCTCAACACGCGAGCAATGTGTTTCTTCAGCACCAGATCTTCTCTTAAGCCACTAGTGGGCGCATGGGAATATTCCCTATGTTTAAATAAATTCCCGTATTCAGGGATTTTTTTTTTATAAAATAAGTTCAGAATTAATAAAATAGATAATTAATTAGATATTTCAGCAATATGCCCACTATGTCTATATATATATATATATATATATATATATATATATATATATATATATATATATATATATAAATATATGTATTTTTTTCCGAATGGTGGGTTTTCAAAGTCGAAGGCCGTACTGTTGGTGGTAGGAATGTCATGACTGGCCTCAGATGAAAAGATTTATAAAAACTTTTTTATTTTTATGTAATGTTTTGTGATTATTATTCATATGAGGACTTGATACAAAAAAATGGAAGTAGGCCCGATAGTTTTTTAATTTCTTTGTATCCTTCCTGTAAGTCGTCGTATTAACCCATATATACTCAATATAGGCAGCCATGTTTAAAGAATGAAGGGAGCATATTAGTACTTTTGTATACATTTTTGTCTGTTTTCGATTCTATATTGAATGTAAACAAGAACAAATATTGTCTCTGAAAATACCCACTTTGGGAATATTCCCGGGAAAATTCCTGGAAATATTATCCAAATTATAGATTCCTGGAATTTACCCATCACTTGACGTCACTATAATTGTTCACCAATTAGGAGCGCATGGGAGGAGACTTGCCGCAATGTCAGTTTTCTGATTGTAATTTGATTGTAATTCAATAATTTCTGATCGAGCTTACCGCATGATTATTCATTAATCAGTTTCATTCAACATATTTACTGAATGATATATCATTATAATCACATATCATCTATTTCATAACAGACAAGGAGTAAGCTATAACATATCCCGCTTTAATGTGATTTTTATGTAGACCTATGTATATATTATATTTGTGTACTTGTATTTTGGAAATGTTCACTAATCTATATTTGACGATGCTCAATATTGTATGTCACAATCTGATGAGAAAATGAAAACATTATTATCATTGGACGAGCTTTAGCGAGGATTCAATTTGACATACTGAAAAAAATTGGTGTTCGTTTTTATGATTTTTTTTTCACAGGTCAAACGGCTACATCTATCAACCTCAAACTTTTTTTTTCAATATGGTTCCTCATCTAACTTAGATCTGTATAGTTTTGTGGCATTATCGGGGAGTAAGTTTTTTTTTTTTATGAATTTAAGAAATTTCAAAAATTCTCATTAGAATAACATGACGAAAAAAAAAAGAAAATATTTTTATTTTCCAAAAAAATGTCGCGTGAAGTTGAATTACATTTTGGTACACATTTCTAAAAAAATTCAGCTTGATTGTGTCAGCCATTTTGAAGGAAAAACATAAAATGTACTAAATTGGTACAACTCGAAGCAGTTCTTAACCATTACTACGTATACTATTACTATCCGCTCGTCTAACAACGCATATATGGCGTTTTCCTAGTTATTATTACTGCCACACAAGTACAATGTTATAATATTATCTTCAAGCCACTTGAATTTCATCTAGAAACATCTGAGAACATTTTGTGTCACCTTTCTATAGACTTGTATTATTCACAATCACGGCAGAGAGCGATACATGTGAGATTTCTCAATAACAATCGCACGGCACTTCGTGAGACCTTGACAAACTTGTAATGTGTGGTTCTTATTCAGCAAATAAAATATAGTTAAGAGAAATCCAAAATATCTCGAGAAAATGTCTTGAAGAAAATTCGATGTACACTAAAGTGTTACTATAGTCGCGTTCCAGAATGAGGCGCTTAGCTAGCGCTAGATTGGCATTGTCGAAATGGCGTTCCAATTTCTAGCGGCTAATTCCGCTAGAATCTAGCAAATCGTTCCAGAATCTAGCCTGCTAAGTCCGCTGACATAGCTCATCTAGCGGTGAAAAAGGTTGCTAACTTGCTAGTTCAGCCTAATTTAGAGCGCCAATTCAAAGATCATGGGGTCGCTTGATATGGTCGAGCTGCAGATTGAGTATGATAATGATAGTCAATAACTGTGGAGAAAGTACTGCAGAACAATGAAATAATGGGGAGTTTATATATTCAAATATAATGAGTAAATAATTGTGGGAACAAATTCGACGTTCCGGTTATAGGAAATGACCAAAACGTTTTTGAAATTATTGAATTCTATTGGCAAAGAGTGAAAACTTCGTCATCCTCTTCTGATCCACTGGAGGAGGAATCAGGAGGAATACAATTGCTGCAGCTCCCAACACGATTTGATCTTCCGCCATGACTTTGACAGCTAGTTGCAAAAGATGCTCGTGGTCGTTCCAGCATTGCAAGCTAGCTGATCTAGCCGTGACGTATGCTGGGCCAACATGGCGCTAGCAAAGCGCTTGATTCTGGCACGCCACTTATATACCAATCTTAACATACGGTGCAGTAACATGGCCAATGGGGGGAAAGAGGAAGCAGGCATCCAAGCAGCGCAGATGAAGTTCTTGAGAGGGACCAAGCTAGACAAGATCAGGAGTGAGAAGATTAGGGAGGACCTGGGAGTGGAGAAGTTGAGTTGGAAGTGGGGTCGAGAAAGATTAAGGTGGTTTGGACATATGAAAAGAATGGGAGAAAATAGAATCCCGAGAAGAGAATTTGAAAAGGGTAGAGATATGAGGGAAAGAAAATTGGGTCGTCCAAGAGCTAGGTGGATTGATAGCATTGAAGGAGATGTTGAAGAGAGAAATGAAGAGTGGGAGAGAATAGGAAGAGAGAAATGGTGGGAAAACAGAAAAAGATGGAAGGAATTGGTGGAGCGGCAACTGGAGGAAGAAGACGGCGAAGAAGCTGGAGAAGCAGAGTACGGGCAAGAAGACGGAATGGTTCACCGTCTTCGACATCCCAGGCAGCCCTAGAAACGACGGTGGAGTCACCTCCAACACCCAAACCCGACATCGTTGGATGGGGAGATCGAAAAATGATGTATATATATATATATATATATATATATATATATATATATATATATATATATATATATATATATAAGTTATATATATGATAAAATTTTAAAAATGTAAATAAAATACTTTTCGTAGTCACAGTACAGTAATATTCCTTACTTCCTCAAAATGTATAATCTGAAAGAGATAGAAGTGATCGGACTTTATGTGGGAGCCAGGGGAACAATTTCCAATTTTTTCAGTGACTTTTGTGAGCGTTTTTTTATAAGTAACTTTTTGAAATATCAAATCGAAATGTCAGCTCTTAAAGACTCCGTTAGAATTCTAAGAAATCATTTGTATAATTAACGTCTCACTCTATCACTTTTTAATTTTGTATTCACTTAATCTCCTTATTATTCTATTCAATCTTATTTCAAATTCCACATTTTAAATCAGTTCTCTCTTATGTACTAATGTGTAATATTTTCAATCTATTTCTCTCTATTATTCTATGTATTTTTTATATTGATTGCTATCCTGTTTGTCAATGTATAGTCAGGGACCAATAAAGGTTTTTTCTTCTTGCACACTTCCACTCTTGGTTATTTCACGAACAATGAGATCAAGATATTGTTACAACCTGAATTTGGATGTTACGACCCAAATGGATTCAAAGGAAGGGTGTAGCAAATAATTTAGAATGGCGCTCACTTATAAATTAGTGAGAGGCTGGTTGTAGGATCGGAATAAGGTGTAAGATACGAGATTACCAATTAAACAGGTACGTTAACTTGGCCCCCCCACAAAAAAATTGTGGGTTATGAAATATGAAGAGAAAATGTGCTCGTTTTGTGCCGAAATGTGCCGCCAAAATTTCGTTTTGTGCTGTTAGCGTTTTCGAGATATTTCAAACTACGTGTGGGGGGGCCAACTTGACACTAGCCCCCCCCCCCCCACATACGAACTTTTTACTTTTTTTGCTGTTATTGAAATGTACTCGTTTTGTGCCGAAATGTGCCGTCGGAATTTCGTTTTGTGCTATAGTACCGTTTTCAAGATATCTCGAACTACATGTGGGGGAACAACTTAAGACCGTTGTGATGGCATTTCTATACTGTAGCTGATTATTACACCCCAGTAATGAAATGCTGGCTGATGATTACTGTACGGTGATCATCAGCCAGGCATTTTATTACTGATCAGTACAAATATGCTGGCAGATGATTACTCCCTCTGATTTCTTATTACTGCTTTATGAAGTGTAATTTTTACTACGGTTATACGTTGATGTCATCAAGGAAGTAAGGAGTTAGGTATTGACATAGATTAAATTTTATTTTTAAATTAAGTAATTAATAGATGATATTGATTGTATTTTTCATCCATCTTGTTATTTGTTAGGCTTATTTGTTATTTGTATATCTTTGTTTATGAAATATTGTTCCATCAACTTGATTTTTCGATTATAGTATTTGAATTTTTGAATTTTGATGAGAGATGAAAGGAATTTCAACTTCATTTTTGTCATTCATTTTCCATCAATACATGTGAATCATCCGCTTGAATAAGCACATATTTGTATATCACTGTTGTAGTCTGCACAAATCGTTTCGTTATTTCTATTATTTCTATTATTTATTGTTTGTAATTCCCTCCCTCTTCAATAGTTTATACTGGTCAATTTATTCTCCTCCTTTCCCACGTATAGAGGCTTCAGCTTATGTGGGTCTTGCTTTAATTCATTTATAATAATTGTATGTATGTAACTAATTATTGTGTATTGCGCATAAAATAGAAAAATATCATGGACTAGAACCAAATCTTGAATGCTTGCATGTTGCCTTTCAGTGAACTGAAATACTCCATTTCAATAAGTATATTTTATGAATTGAGGTGTGGGGGATTAGTACAAATTCATTAAATTATAATACAGATAAAATGTCTTGGAGAATCGGACTCGGACTCGTTGAAGTTATTTTAGATTCGACTTCCGAGTCTATTCGAGTCTTTGAATCTGCCGTCGATTCCGAAATTTTAATTCTCGAATTCTCGAAATTTGAAATACTCACATTTCTAATTACGACATTCATGTGGGGCCTAGTTTTAACATTTAGGTACCGTGGGAACAACTTCAATTGAGTAAATTTAACATAAAGTAAATTGATAAATATAAAAATGAATATGCCTATTCATTATTTTTTCATTTATTCCTTTCCTTCATTGATGATCAACTATCAACTCGCGCATTATAATTATTCGAAGATGAAGTATTGTACCGATAGTGCCTGAAATCGTATAAAATGATTATTTATATGTTTGAAAAGAGACTCGGCTCGGACTCGAATCGGACTCGAGTTTCAAAACCTGGACTCGCACACCCCTAAAAATGTCCCTGGTATATAAAAATCCATCTGATATGAAATAATTCATACTGTTGTTCAATGCAATTTTGGGGAGAATTAGGACTTTTCAAAGAGGCTGGATATACATATTTGAATTTGCTTCACAATCGTAGTGAAGTGATGTATCATCTAGTGAAGGATGTAATCGGACTTATGGACTGTGAATATAATATCAAATGGATATAACACTGTAGATTGATAAAGTGAATATAAAATCACAATATTGTTGATTGATTTGAATAAAAATGTACTTATTTCGAGTACTCGTGGTTATTTAGTAATTTACACTGCACCTTGGTTCAGGTTAACAATATTGTTGCAGCAGTATCTACGTTAAAATTACGATGGATCGAGTCTAATATAATTATAATCCCGTGTGAAGGTCTTCTCTCAATATTCACTTTATTGTCGTCGAAAGACTTGTAGGCCCTACTGATATATCTTATTAGATCGCTGATTTCCTATCCCGTTATCAAGTTGAGAAAAATGATACACTTCCAATTTGGTTAAATTTGATAAGGTTTGGTGTATTATACCAAACCCTAGAAAATGTTTTGATATTTGCACCTTCCTTAACCTCAAAATCAATTGAATGTCAAAATTATTAATCAATGTTCCCAAAAACACTTGCGTGTGTAGCTGAACAGTTTAGCTATACGGCTTTTCAAGATAAATTTCAATTTCGATGTGTAAATTGTATATATTTTAAATCACGCGCCTGACTGCAATACTGGGTGTCAATAATAAAAACACCGTTTTAGAAGCACACAATATTTCATTAAGCAGTACGGTCCAGTTCTTAGGCAGTAGGGGAACACGCGGTCAGTTTAACCTTTTCAGGCAGTACGGGCCAGTTCTTAGGCAGTAGGGGAATGGAAAGGTGTTAGGCATCAGGCGAATAGGCAGTAAGGGATGTGATGACCCCAATCCTTCGACGACCCTGCATGCCCATCTGGTCCTAACCCTCTTCTGTTTCTTTCTTCTTGTCACGAACTCATCCACACAAAAGACATAACCTTGCCAAAAGTTCTCTTCCTCCCCATCCCTTCTATCTTATTGCATCTCTATACATGTTGTCAGATCTTAGCTTCACTTTTTCCCGCTGTTTCGGGTTTTGTCTTTTAATTAACTCAGCTTGGTTTGGTCATCGAGATTAGCAAAGGGTATTTAGTATGTTATGTTTTTCTCATTGATGTTTGTTCTTGTAATTTCATTTTCCTTTTACACTGTTTTGACTTTAATTTCTTTCGTTCTATTAACTATTCTTTCTTCTTAGTTAAGATTGTCAGGATGAGAAGTGAGGGAAGTAATATAGGATCAGAAATAATCTTCACGTCATTAGATCATAATCACTATATTCTTAAAATCAAGTAAGCTTACATACTGCTCCACCAAGTATCCCTCACAACTCGCAACTGATTGCCACGCTTCCATCCCATGCAGTTTTTATATCTGGTGATAACTACGTTAGTCAAAAACTTATAAAGTTGGCGTCCCTGCTCCGAACCTTTTCGACCGAAAAAGCACTACGTTAGTCATGATTCAACGACTGCTCTGAACTTTATAGTATTGAAAACAAAAACATTGGTCCTTAATCTGACTAGGCCTGAAGCAATTGACACTGTGAAATATAATTGAGTAATATTAATAATGCCAAAAGGGCTATCTCAAATAATTAGTTAACACTCGACCATCCTGTTACTAAATTGGCCTCAATTTCTGACTTATTGTCCAATACATGGTTAACAATTCTAATCAGGACTAACATTCAACACATAATTATATGGATGTCATTCAAATTTCAATTGACAAAACAAAATTACAGAATATTGATCAACTTCAAAATATGACATTAATAAACTTGGTAAGTATCAACTAGTAGGTCTTCACATTCCTACATTCTATTAATTAAACACAATAAGATAACACTCAAACAAAATGGATAATGATTAATTATTTATCTGATTAACAATTATCTTTGTCTAGTATTCTTGGCCTTTCTAAACAAAGTCATCCAGGTATGCAGGCTTACGTCGCGCGCGCTGAAGTTTTACTCCCTCGGGAACTTGTACTTGTTGATCATCCTTATCTTCATCTGATTCGTCACGCTCAACCGGTTCCGAGTCAACACTTACGTCGTCTTCCTCGTCTTCAAGGGATTTCAGCTGAGATACGTGCGCTGTGGTTGTGTAGTATCTTCCCCTTTCCTTCGCTTCTAATTGCGCGACCTTGTAAGTGTCACTTGGTAGAACTTTGGTTATGACTAGTGGCCCTCTAAATTTCATCTGGGTTTTCGTAGGGTGACCAGTGTGATCAGCAGCTTTTCTCATCACGACTATTTCACCTACAACGTAGTTCGGTCCTACTGAATGCCTTCTATCATAGTATTCCTTGAATTTTTCTTGTTTTTCTTGAATCGTCCTCCTTGCATTCTCTTGAAGTTCTTGAGGATCTTGGTAAACATTATCCTCGGAAAACTCGACAATGTCTCTCGTCGATCCATCGTTAAAGTTAGGAACATATCCATGTAACAATTCGAAGGGTGATTTTCCTGTTGTTTTCTTACTCACACAATACACAAGGTGCATTTTGCCGTCAGTACCTTGTTGCATCAACATTCCCGCCAATCCCACGGCACTTGCATCTGTATGCAATTCAGTTAATGCGGTCGGATCATAGAGCTGAAGTGTAGGCTTCTCAGTCAAGGACGTTTTCAAGTCGTTGAAAGCCTTCTTCTGTTCTTCACCCCAATCAAAGACTACATTGTTTCTTGTAAGTCGACTCAATGGTTCGGCGCGTACAGCGTAACCTTCAATGAACCTTCGAAAGAATCCTGTCAGTCCCAGAAATCGTCTTATCTCGAATACGTTTCTTGGTGACGCGAATTCTTGAATTGCTTTCGTTTTTCGGTGTCCCGATTTTATGATGCCGTCCGACACAATAAATCCGAGGTATATTCTATTTCCTTGCGCCCGAATTCACACTTGCTAATTTTCAACGTTAGCTTCGCCTTCCTTAGCGCGTCTAGCACTAATCGTAATTTGATCAAACTGTCAGACCAATCACTTGATGGAATAAGTAAGTCATCAAGGTAACACATAGCCACTGTATTCCTCATGGGCCCAACACTATGTTCATCAATTGAGTAGACTCACTAGGTCCATTGGTAAGTCCGAATATCATTCTTTCAAACTGACCGGTGTCATCGGGTGTTACAAACGCACTTTTTACTTTCGCGTCTTCCGTCAGAGGGATTTGTAGGTAACCGTGAGCCAAATCCAACACTGTAAACAAATGACTTCCCGCGATTTGCTCGAGTTGATCGTCAATATTTGGCAATGGGAAATGGGTTTTAATCGTTTGTTTATTCAGTCTTCGGTAATCGATCACAAGTCTTTGCTCGCCTGTTTTCTTGCGAACCAACAGGACAGGACTAGCGTAGGGAGACTTCGTGTCAGTTACAATTCCCGCCTTTTTCCACTCGGCAACTATCCCACGAATTTCCTCTCTCTCTTTGGCATTAGTACGATAAGGTTTGCAACTCACAGGTTTACTACCTTCGACTTCATGAATATCCATTTTCACTAGATCAGTACACCCAAGTTCATCAATAGACATCGCAAAACAGTCTCGATATTCGTTAATTAATTGTAATAGTTCACTCACGTTTTCGTCGGATGTATTCTGATCAATATGCAGATTTTCCTTCACAATATCACGTTTCTCGCTTGCACTTTCGGTTACAATAGCTTGGAAACAATCGGCTGTCATTTCGTTTCCCACATTGTCCTTGAACACGTCAACAAGTTCCCCTCTTCCCACTTGTTGACCTCGCTTGAATGTCACACATTCCTTTCGCGCATTTATCATAGGAATACACGTCTCGCCATTATTTACTTGAAATAATTTGCCGACATCTTCATCTTGCCCTTGCACTATGATGGTGCCGTCTTTCTGACCTTCAACTACTACATCGATCCACTGCATCGTATCCCGTTTGATTACAGTCTCTTCCTTCAGGGTCATTCGTAACTTTGTGGACTTACGAAAGTTACTGTCATCCATGTTAAGAAAAGCATCCTCGTTGACGTATCCAATATGTAATTCGTCACCCTTTTTAACATACGCTATATACGGTAATTCAGTCCATGTACGATCTATGAGAAGTTCGGTTGGTTGAACAACATCAGGAACTATGTACACTACAATATCTTTACCCACAACACCATCAACTTCTATGTCTACGACAGTTTTCCCTAATGAATTAACTGACGCATTCTCGGTGTCACCGAAGGCGAAGAATACATTAGTCCTTGTGGTATCAATTTTTACATTACTTTTGATTGCCGCTGTCGCTTGCATAGTACATGCCGAACTTCCTGGGTCTATCATTGATCGTACCGATATATTGTTGATCGTTGCAATCTTCATATATTTTTCGGCAACACTGACAGTTTCATTTTCCTTGCTTGAAACAATCATGACTTCATTCTTAGGTTCACTAACCCTTATAGTTCCGGCCTGGCAAAATCGTTTGACATGGCCTTCCTTTCCACATCCATAACAAGTTAAGACTCTCTTAGGTTCAGTACAATCACGTGACACATGACCCTTGGCCTTGCGATTGTAGCATTTTATTTCATCTACTTTTGCAGCACCGTTATCGAATACCTTGGTTTGTCTTGACGCACTTGATGGTTGCTGGGTCGTAATTGAATCTGACGTCACAGTCTTCCTTTCTTGCGGTTCAGATGTGCGTTGTTGACTTGTCCAATTACTTGAAGAACTATTTCTCTTGTTTGTTCCACTTCCACTGAACACTTCATTTCTCTCCTTTTCAATAGTTTCAAATTCTCGGATATCCTTCAGGATCGCGTTTTCATCAAAATGTGCTTTTGACATAAGTAATGAACACAACTTACTCGACCATAGTCCGATAACTAATTGTTGTTGTGTTTCTTCAAAATCAAGGTTCAATTGATAACATAGTCTCACCTTTTCGTGAAAATAACTGTGCGTGTTTTCACCTTTTCGTTGACGTCGTGAAGTCATCGCTTTCCATTTATCAGTTAAACTGACTTGGCCTACAAACGTGTCTCTGAAATGCTGCTGAAATTCATTCCATGTCGTTAGAAATTGTCGTCTGGCTCGATACCAATGTTGAGCCGCGCCTTTCAGATGCGATCTCGCTGTTTCCATTTGAAACGCTGGTGGCCACCGATGTAGGGTCGCCATACTCTGGATCGCGTGTAACCATTCTACTGCTAGCGATGAGTCACCTTCACCATCGAAATCACCAATTCCCCTGGACAGATCGGGCATGAGGTGGAACGATTGAGCCTGTTCATTCATGTTACCTGTCGTATTCTTCTCCAACAACTTGAATAATATTTCGTCGCGTTTACGATTTTCTTCAAGCATGATTTGCATAATCTTCGCGAAACTTGGTTCCCGTTCAACTGTCTGTTCAACTTCTACCGTGTCAGCTCTACTCGTATTAGCAAACGACGACACACGCTGAAACCCGACACTTCCACTACTCCGTCCATTTGCATCGTCAGCCGTACTGGCGTTATCAACTTGACGCGTACGCTGAATATTGTCACTCAAGTCCAAATAATTGAAACGCTCCATCTCTCACAGTTCACTATTCTTTCGTTGATCTTAGAACTCCTTTGTTCCGTCGCAACCCCTCGGAATAAACACTGCCAAACTTCTTCGTTCCTATCCGCATACAGCCTTATTCCTTCGTCGATCTTAGAACTCCTTTGTTCCGTCGCAACCCCTCGGAATAAACACTGCCAAACTTCTTCGTTCCTATCTCACTTCTGATGTATTAACTATTCTTTCTTCTTAGTTAAGATTGTCAGGATGAGAAGTGAGGGAAGTAATATAGGATCAGAAATAATCTTCACGTCATTAGATCATAATCACTATATTCTTAAAATCAAGTAAGCTTACATACTGCTCCACCAAGTATCCCTCACAACTCGCAACTGATTGCCACGCTTCCATCCCATGCAGTTTTTATATCTGGTGATAACTACGTTAGTCAAAAACTTATAAAGTTGGCGTCCCTGCTCCGAACCTTTTCGACCGAAAAAGCACTACGTTAGTCATGATTCAACGACTGCTCTGAACTTTATAGTATTGAAAACAAAAACATTGGTCCTTAATCTGACTAGGCCTGAAGCAATTGACACTGTGAAATATAATTGAGTAATATTAATAATGCCAAAAGGGCTATCTCAAATAATTAGTTAACAGTTCTATCTTTGACAGTGTTGCCTACTTATAGCAAGTAAGGGTAAGAGTGGGGGTGGTTTTGTGTGAAACCCCCGCCAATAACTTGAGTTAGTCTACGGACCCTCATAGGGTAACCACCTACGGGTGCTCTGCTCCTCTTTTTATTGTGTTTTATGCGTAAATAAACAACTTTTATTTTAATTGTAATATGTGTTACATATTTCTATCTAAGACCCCTAATAATTCTTCAGTCGGGTATTTAGGAGATCTTACAGGGAATACACCACTGCTACACGGTGTGCCTAACACCGTCTCATTCCCCTACTGCCTACGATCTGGCCCGTACTGCCTGAAAAGGTTAAACTGACCGCGTGGTCCCCTACTGCCTACGATCTGGCCCGTACTGCCTGAAGAGGTTAAACTGACCGCGTGGTCCCCTACTGCCTACGATCTGGCCCGTACTGCCTGAAAAGGTTAAACTGACCGCGTGGTCCCCTACTGCCTACGATCTGGCCCGTACTGCCTGAAGAGGTTAAACTGACCGCGTGGTCCCCTACTGCCTACGATCTGGCCCGTACTGCCTGAAAAGGTTAAACTGACCGCGTGGTCCCCTACTGCCTACGATCTGGCCCGTACTGCCTGAAAAGGTTAAACTGACCGCGTGGTCCCCTACTGCCTACGATCTGGCCCGTACTGCCTATTGAAATATTCTTTGCTTTTTAAACGGTGTTTTTATTATTAAGCCTGTTTGTTTGTCCTGCACTAGCTGTACTGGTTCTTCAGTTCTTGCACAATCGTGTTTGTTTGTAACCGTGGTTCGGCACCAAGCTGCACTTTCTTGTTTGTTTGTCCCGGTTCACTTGCACTAGTTCAGGTAGTTCTACACCAGCTTCGGAGGTGGTGTGCTTGGTTCAGTGCAATTCAAAAGGCACCAGAATTAATAAAATGGCGCTCCAGATTGTTGACGCATTTATTCGCACAGACGAAAACGAACAATTAATCACAGAAGATGACTGTTATTGTTCTCAAGCAGAAGTTAAGTTGAAATAAACAATTTCTTCTTCAACATTCTACATAAAAAAACGTTAGCAAATCTTCCAACCTGACCAAATGCTTCAAAATACTCAAGGCCTAGGCAGCTGACACTTCTTTCATAATGACATTTCAGGCCAATCTAATGAGACCAATATAATTATATTTATTGAGACTTGTTTTTTAATGACTTTCAAGGCCACGGATTACTTGAGGCTTGGTAAATAGGCGTACTTACGTACAAACTCTTGAGCCTAGGTTTATTCAAGTCCCGTGCCTATGGGCCTAGCTGGGCCTAATATTGCAATGAATCACTCTCTTGAATTTGATTGACTGTGTAATAATCCCAGGTCTAATCAGGACTTTTATGCCCTACTATAATAAGGCAAATGCCCGAGGGGCTTCAAGGCCTAGGCCCTGTAGGCCTACATGTAGCTCTAGCCCTGTACACCAGAGTATCAAAATCCATTTATCCGTATGTAGATTTTTAAACGAAGTTCGAGTGCCAGTCGAGTCGGTGACTTGAATTGCCAAGAATCTTACATGCAGTCAGGCGAAACACTGTCTGAGAATGGTATGGGTACCATGGCTTCGCCTCCAATGGCAGAAGTTGCTCATCTCTCTGTACCCAGATATGAAGACAAAAGTGAGAAGTGAATTAATGAAGGCCTTATCAAGCAGAGACACACTGACTGAGGTATAGAAGTTATTAAGATATTTCGAAATAAAAGTAAACCTATTCTTGAACATTTTTTTAGGTGGAGAAACGTGAAATTTCATCCCTCAAGAAGATGTGGGAGAAAATTGCCTCAGAAATGAACCGGATTGGGCAGTCCTTTTCACCACTTCAAGTCCAGAATAAATGGAAGAGCTTGGAGAGAGTGTGGAAGAAGAACGGAAAGACAGGTCGAGGTAAAAAGACCTGTCCAAACCAAAAGTGAGACCGATTTAAGTGTAACTAAACATCTTCATTTTCTTTCGTAGGCCGACGTGTATAAAAGTATCATTGAATTTTGTTCTAGTGAGCTCACAGAAATGTTTTCGAAGAAAGCTAGTGTTTTCCCAGAGCTAACCATGGGAACTGGTACACCATGTAGTCAGCAGGATCTAATTGACAGATGTGGACTGTCGGCCACAATCGAAGAGGAGGGTGTCGACGATCCGGGTCATAAGTACGAGTGGACCTGTACACGAAGGATTAACATGTATTTTTGTATCTTCTTTAGGAACACATATCTTGGAAACTATTTAATATAATTCCTTTTTCTTTGTTGCACATTGTAGCCTATAGTTTATTCTATAAAAATGACCCTCAATAAATAATGACACATTATTATTTTAATTTCAATAAATATTTCATTCAAACCCGGTTACTGAAAACTAAATGTTTTACATTTTTTCATAACTAAAAATTAATAAATACGAAACCATTAGCATAAAGTATTTTTTTCATGCTCAGGCTATAGAGTATATAGCTGGTAAATAACTGTGAAAATTTCAAGTAAATCGGTAATATAGATTCCAAGATAAATGTTCCTAAATATCAAAAAACAATAAACCCAGTAAACGGGCTTTTAAGTTCATGAATAGTAAATAAAATGTATTCAACTATTGGGTTAATTAGAATACTATTTTTAACTGAATATTTTTTTCAAAGCACTTTTTACATTATGATGATGAAACATGTTCACATATTATTAAACAGTAAAGAACAAGGAAAAATAATATGTAATAAAAAAAATGAAAAAATAATAAATTCTTCATGTACAGATCCCCTTAAGTTCTCATGTCTGACGTGAAGCATTCCTTTTTTATTTGCATTGACAAACATAATGTGTTCAACTTGAATAATTGACTGACTTTCTGTACGGTACTTTGTATAACAGTTGTATAAAATGAATAATGGACTAGTTCCTCAATATCTCTGTAATAAAATTGAATTTACTTAAGATAAACACATGCATAATACTAGAGCGTGCAAGAATATAAATATCTCAAGTACGTCAAAACAAGAAGAAGAAGACATTTCAATATTTATTAAGGAAATCAGAATTTATAATAGATTAGAAAATAAAGTGCAAGAGGCGAAAACGTTCAGTCAATTTAAAAGAGAGTTGTAAAAGTATTAAAGATAAGAAGTTGATTCCTATACCAAGTGTCAATTATTGGGAAGTCCAAATGTATATTAATCAACTATAATCAAACAAATTCATTGAGAATAGTAAATTGTGTTTTCTAATAATGTTATGTAAGTTATAATTCA
The DNA here is from genome assembly GCA_907164805.1 of Brachyptera putata. NCBI lineage: Eukaryota > Metazoa > Arthropoda > Insecta > Plecoptera > Taeniopterygidae > Brachyptera > Brachyptera putata. Next base: position 15,494,429 of record OU015474.1, read on the forward strand.
TCCTGTGTTGTAGGCTTTAAATTAACGATTTTTACTATTATTTTTAATATTAATATCATTTAATTTTATTACTAGTTTCTATGAAATGTAACTATACAAAAATGTTCGAGTGTAATTGACCATGTAAATAGCAAGAAATGCTAATAAAGATATTTACTACTACTACTTCCTTTCAAGGGACCTACCTCAAACTTCGGGTGCCACGTCCATGTCGCCACCCATTACCAGGACCTGCGCTCAGAATATTAATAATAATAATAATGTTTATTTACATGTCATAATGATGCGTGTTACAGAATATAGAAATATTGAGTTAGCATGTACAGACAATTATTTAATAAAATATGATGAAATAAATAATGAAATGGTGAAATGGTCAGAGGAAATTTTAAAGTTTGAGTAAGTTAAAGTTTTTAGTTTATTTTGAAAATTGTGTACGGAAGTCTATCTTATTTTTAAGTGTATTTATCATCAGTTTTGGATCATAGTCCTCTATACTATCTCCGAAGTAATCGTTAATGGAGTAATAACATTTAACAGTAAAAAAAGTTTTTAGGATATGTATGAAAGTATGTATTGCTGATATGTTTTTTATTGATGATGGTAATTTGTTATAAAGTTTAATGTTTATGAAATTTGAGTTTTTTTGAGCGAATTTTGTACTAAAGCGATTAATGTGGATATTTGTTTTAGTCCTTGTATTATGAGTGTGCACATCTGTGTTTGAATTTAGAGATTTAATATTTTTTTTTACACATAAAATTGCTTGTAACATATAAATACAGTGGAAGGTCAAGATTTCTAATTTTTGGAATAGCGGTTTGCAGTGAGCCCTTCTATTCACATTCATGATAATTCGAATCGCACGTTTCTGGAGGATGAACATTTTATTGGCATGTGCTGAACACCCCCAGAATTCAATACCATACCGAAGGTGTGACTCAAAATTCGAGAAATATACCAGTCTTGTAGTAAGTGTATCTGTAATTGACCGTATTGATCTAACTGCAAATAAACCAGAGTTAAGTTTTTTCGTTATATGATATATGTGTTTTTTCCAGTTCAAGTTTTCATCTATTATTATTCCTAGAAATCTTGTTGCATCTACTCTTGATATAATCGAATTATTTGTGTTATTTATTAATGTGGGTACAGCGTCGATGTGATTCGATTTTTTACTAGAATGAAACTGAATAAAATTTGTTTTTACATCATTAAGTATTAGTTTGTTGTTGTTAAACCACGTGGTTGATTCAGCAAGTTTTGATTCTGCAGCCCTAATTAACGAGTTTTCATGTGAACTATGTGCTATAATATTTGTATCATCGGCAAACAGTTCAGAATTTGATATGTTGAATGGAAGGTCATTGATAAAAATTATAAAAAGAAGGGGACCTAAAATTGAACCTTGCGGTACACCAATTTTAATTTTTTTTGTATCAGATAAATATTTTTGTTCTGTCCCATTTTCTTCTATATGAGTTATTTGTACTTGTTGCGTTCTGTTTTTTAAATATGACTCCAGCAAGTCGTGTGCGGTTCCTCTTATTCCGTAATAGTAACATTTATTTAATAGAATATCGTGATTCATGCAATCGAAAGCTTTCGATAGGTCACAAAAAATACCGATAACTTGTTCTTTATTTTGTAAGTGACTCACAATTTTCTTTAAAAATTTTTCGATTGTATCTCCTGTTGATCTGTTTTTTCGGAAACCATTTTGACTATCAGATAAAATGTTGTTTTTGTCTAAAAATTTTACTATTCTTTTATTTATTATTGTTTCTAAAATTTTGGAGAAAGAGGGTAAAAGCGATATTGGGCGATAGTTGTCTACGAGAGACATATTCCCTTTCTTATAGATTGGTTTGACTATGGCTGGTTTTAACTGCTCTGGAAAAACTCCCTGTGATATGCAATTATTAAAAATCAAACATAAGGGCTCCGCTATATATGCTATACAGCTTTTTATTACAGATGTGGGAATGTCATCTACTCCGTGAGAGTTCTTGCTTTTCAAATGATTTGTTATGTTCAAGATTTCAGTGGTCGACGTTTGCTCGAAGTAGATCGAATTAGGTGGAGATTTGTTTGCGTTATTTAAATATTGTCTAAAGTTTCCATTTGCAGGGTCTAAATTGTTTGTTAATTCACTAGCCACGCTGATGTAATGATTATTGAATTTATTCGCAATTTTCAATGGGTTTTTGCTAGTTTTATTTATTTCTATTTCAATTTTCATGTTTGTGTCTCCTATTTGAGTATTTATTTTCTGATTTAGCTGATTGTTAATAATTTGCCAGACTTTTTTCGATCTATTTTCTTGTCTCTCAGAGCTAATATTTTTCTCTACATCTTTTTTCTTGGAAACAATAATAATTTTTTGAAGAGTATTTTTGTACTTGATGTAGAATGCTTTGAGCCACATACATGATTTGAAGTGTTGCGTTAACATGTATAGGCTCCTTTTATTTACACTTGAGATTTTTATTCCTTTAGTTATCCATGGTTGTCTTTTGAAATTGTTATTAAGTTTAATTTTTTTTTGTGGGAAAGAATCATGAAACAGTTGGGAGAATATTTCATGAAATAAGTTGTATTGCTCATTTGGTATTGAAGTTTCGAAAATAGGATCCCAATTCGTCAATTTTAGATGATAATTAAGATTTTTTTTATTCTTCACATTAATTATTCTTTTATATATTGATTTACTATATGATTTGTATGTGTTTTTGATAGGGATGAGTGCTATTAGGGCAAAATGATCAGATAGTCCATTGTCTATGACTCTGGTTTCTTCTGTTGAGTTAATATTCGTGATTATGTTGTCTATAAGAGTAGCAGTTTGATGAAATGGATCTATTCTAGTAGGCGTGTGAACTGTGAATTGATAATTAAAGGAGTCAATAAGACTAGAATAAGACAATTAGGAAGGGTAGGAAGGAGCGGAATGACAGGAAGCCAGTGCCGAGTACCGGGCAGAGAAACTAAAGCTTCTCGAGGAAAGAAATGAGCAACTGAAGAGAAAAAATGACTTATTTGAAAAGTTTTTGGCTTCTAAGAGTACCGATGAATAATAGGGTTATTCGTCATCATAATAATTTAATATTTCAAAATCATTTCAATCAAATCTATGACTACCAATAACGTAACGGGATAAGCAACTTGATCTTTTTGTTTCGCACCATGCGGGAATCGAAGGGATGCCGTCATACTCAATTTACTGGTAGTATTATATATTGATTCATAAAAGTAATACGTGTGATGCACTCTGTGAATCCAGATCTTCCCAATTGTATTAAGCAACGTTGGAATACATTTCATTTGAATTGGACACTCTGAATTTTAAATACGTGTGTAAAAGCATTTGGACCCCTAGTCAAGAGCCATACTGCCACATTTACCAATTGATAACTGCATTAATTACTTGACATCTGCGAGAAAGAATAGAAACAATTCAAGTACTCAACTATGTACTTTACATTGAAATACGAGCTGAAAGCGTACGTTTTGATTTGAAATTGCGAATCTCAAAATTGTACACTTCAGCGCGTCACATTTTTTGCTTCCATCATAGTGAGAAGACGTCCAATGCTGAAAGTATATAACTCACGCCATGTTGCTTATCCCGTTACGTTATTGGTAGTCATAGATTAAATCAATAATCATCTCACGAAATTGTTATGGGAACCCAGCTTAAGAATCTAAATCAGGGGACGGCAACCTGATCTAAATGATTCTCAAAAAAAGTCATGCACTCATTCATGCACTCATTCATGCTAGATTAGGCCTGGTTCACAATTTTAATATTGATTAGCAAGTATGGGATTGTGATTATGGTTTAGTGACTCAAGTTTGCCTATAGTTCTCATGATAATCGGTTTCACTGTCACACCAAACAATTGTTTTTTGCCGTGAACAGTTCGAGCAAATACCCTATTACCCAAGAAGATGCACAACTGAGCGTGTTACCATGTAAGAGGCCGCGGGAGTCGATTTAGAGAAGCACCAAAACGTGTTATAAGTAGATTCTCGTAACACCTTCACCTGTCATTGGAAATCCTTGAATTTTTCAACGGAAATAGATAAAGGACATGCCAATGACTATATATAATTAAACTTTTCATCCAAAAAAAAAATAGTAGCACTCACAATACCTAAAACTTACTAAGTATAGCTAGTAATATCGAGAGAATCATACACTTTTTGACAAATGTAATCATGTAAAATACTACAACGTACCTTCGTAATTACCCATTCAAAATTTGAAATTATTCTATCGATTGGTTTACTTGTAGCGATATCCCACACATTGCATGTTTCTTCAAGAAATGCACTGCGGGTAAGGGGAAACAAGGGGCCAACACCGCTACTGTCGACCGTGAGACCTTGAGACAATGCCACCGTCCAGACTCGGGGGGAGGTGAACACGTGCTTTCTGACGCATGCTCTGTTATGAATGACACATTGTAATTCGCATCGGTGGTCGTTGCTCGTATTCTGTTTCCGATGATTTTCGCATCTATTCGAACATAGCCCATTGCAGTCGGCTACGTATACATTTTTATTTTTTAATCATTTATTGGATTATTTCAGTGCTCATTTCGGTACTGTTTGTTTATCTTATAATTTAATTTATAATTCTCGCGTCACCGTGGTGTTATAATGGACTGAAAAATTGAAATTTCATTCGTGCTATATCAATTTAGGATAGGGCCTGAACTTTTGAGAAATTATTGCCAAAAAACTTCAGAATCTAGACGGAACAGACATTGACTTGTAAAATGTGGGACATTAAAAAAAATCCTAATAACTTCTTCAATTTCCGTTTACAAAGCAGAACATAAAATTTAGTTGCAATACAAATGAAAGGGATGTGAAAAGTGTAAGTTGAAGTAAGGTCTCAAATAAATCAGGTTCCATTACATTCTATACAAACATATCTGTCTGTCAAACATTCGAGTCTGCATGCCGATTTTTAACGGAACTAAAAAAAACAGTCACCGACAGGGCCGTATTGATGTCTAGGCCGACAAGGCCCGGGCGCGAGAATTGTTCTGCAAGTCGGTTTCTCAAGGGGAATGCAAGTCGGTTTCTAAAGGGGAATGCAAGTGACCGAAGGGAGCGCTACGATTTGTGACGTCCTGACTCGGATGCTATGATATCATAAAGTTGCGCTTGGATAGCACAAGCCTTCGTGGCGTAGATGGTAGCATAGACGGCTCATAATATGAGGGTCCAGGATTCGACTCCCGACGATCTTTTTTTTTTTTTTAGCAACTATCAACTATCAAATGTTGATTCAAGCGCAGGGCTATGGTTTAGGTTGATTTTTTTTTTTCAGTTTGTTCACAGAAACAAAAATATTCACACAAATTATGTGTGATTTTTAACCATTGTATTTGGTCCCCTTTAAAAACCGACTTGCAGAGAAATTCTCTCGGCCCGGGCCTAGGGCGGCCAACTCTCAAGGGGCGGCAAATGTCTAAGGGGCGTCAGACCCTCAAAAATGAAAATAAATAATACTCAAATCACTCAAATTTGGCTCTTTAGTCATTTGTCTCTGTTTTTTCAAGAATGTTAACAATCAGTCGTTACTACGAACAAGCTGAAACGTGATATGTGTACACAAAAAATTTGGTTGATACCATTCTGTCCTCTGATTAGTTGATGATTTGAAATTGCTCACAGCCATTGACTCGTTGATTCCGTCAACTTGCGAATTTCCACATTCACAAACATCACTCCGCACTTGGAATACCCGAATTTTCAGAAAATTTCGTGCATTTTTCTGTTTCGAATTCTGTTCAGTTGTGCGTACAAGAGCTGTGTCATGCGCAGTTTCGCTCTATGTGCCCGTTGCCGTGAGTTGCTGGAAAATATAGCTGATGATCTGATTGTACTTTTTAGCGGGTGGACCGTGGAGTTCGGTTTTGGCTCTAGTTAAAAACTTGGCATGAAGAAGATTGAAGGCGTCTCTACCTTAGAACACTTGTACGCGCTCAACCACCCGTTACTCGAAGCGTTTTCGTCGTTATCTGGAGAATAATTCTCAAATTACAGTGTAGAATGTAGGCCTATATCAATTGGCAAATCTTACCACTTACCTGAAATTTTCTAACAAATTTGCCAGGGAGAAATGAATCTTACAAAAGTCGATTGAATTTCTCGATCTTCGATTATTATCCACGATATAAACCAATCAAATTGTCTCTCAACATCTAAAATAATTACAATGATACACTGAACGAGCTGCTTGATGTGGTGGATTTTTTACGTATTATATTCACGTGATTCCATAATATATATAATTGATACACACATATATATATATATATATAAATATATATTCATATATATATATATATATATATATATATGATGTGTGTGTGTGGGTGTTTGTTGTATTTTCACAATCTTTTTTGGTTCCTCGTGTATACCTACACGAACCAGGATGTGCGTGTACGAGACGAGATGTCTAATATAAGTATATCGAAACTTACAACCTTGATCATTGAAGAACTCTATCCATGTCATGAAATCTAGAAGCCGTATTTCGCCAATGCAACATTTTTCAACGATTGAATTTTCTATCTTTTCGGATAAAATACATTTTATATATTCTCCGAAATGGTCCAAATCAAACTGAATTTTATCATGTATATTATTCTGTGTTCACATTTGTGGAATTTGATCGTATTGGAGAGATTTTTTTTCAATTTGTTTCCGCTCACCAATCTATATGAGGGTTTTAGAAACTCTGAATTGTTCTCAAAAATGGCCGACCGAATAGACCTAAAAACTATATACAGTTCCAAGTGATAAGTTGCATATAAAAAAATAATTTCATGTCGATCGTCAACCCTATATATATATATATATATATATATATATATAATATATGTGTGGTGTGTGTGTGTGTTTGTGTATATTTTCACAAATCCTTTTTTTTGGTTCCTCGTGTATATTACTAGGCAAACGCAGGATGTGCGTTGTACGATGAGCGAGATGTCTATATAAAGTATAATCGAAAACTCTACAAACCTTGATCATTTGAAATGAACTTCATCCAATGTCAATGAATCTAGAAAGCCGTGACTTCGACAATGCAACATTTTTCAACTAATATTTCTATCTTTCCGATGAATAAAATACATTTATTATATTATTTTCTCCAAAACGGCTGGTCCGAATATCAAACCAAATTTTTATTCATGCATATTATTCTTGTGTTTACATTTGAGGAAAATTTGAATCGTACTGGAGAGATTTTTATTTTCAATTTTTTTCCGCCTAGCCAAATCTTATGGGTTTTTTAGAAACTTCTAAATGATGTTTCTCAAAAATGGTCCAACCGATTAGACCTTAAAACTATACAGTTCTAAGTTGGATAAGTTTGCATATAAAAAAAAAGTTTCATGTCGATCGGTCAAACCCTGCGACCTGTGCAGTGTTTACAAACAAACAAACAAACAAACAAAGAAAAAAAAACGCACAGACAAAGTTCCGTAAGAGTTGAGTGAAAATCTTCGCTGCGCTCATCTAATAAATATTAATATACACGAGGAACCGAAAAAATGATTTGCGTAAATATATATATATATATATATATATATATATATATATATACTGGCGTCGGAACCGGGGGGGGGGGGGGGGCAGGGGGTGCAATGCCCCCCCAACTTTTAGCCATGGGGAGGCAAGAAAAAGGGAAAGAGGTCTTGCAAGACACAAATTGAAAAGACAAGAAATAGAAAAGACGAAAAAAAAGGAAGAGAGAAGGAGAGAAAGAAAAAAAGAAAGAGAAGGAAGGAAAGATGTAGGCCTGTACAGATAGATAAAATCGCAGATAGATTCATATTTCACATTGCACAGAAAATCAAATAAAATACAAGAATTCCAACAGTCGTAACGATGACAATAAAGTGAAATGGAGAAATGGAACTTCCGTTAAGGGTCGTTTCTAGGAGTGGGCAAAGAGCGTGACTGCCAGGGGCGTCAAATTCAAGGGGCGCTATCGGCGCACATTTGTAACATTAATAATAATATTCCATGAGTGATATTCTATTTTACTTATGCATTATTGGGTGGAGTAAATGTTATTATTCGAACAGCATTGTTATCGAATGATATAGATTAATTTAGCGTTATATTTTCTTGGATCAGCCATTCAGTAAAACTAAAGAATTCATGAATTCCAGAAATTTCGTGTAGAACTTTCCCAAACACGTAGAATCGTATTTAAAAAGATGCATTTTCGAACATTTCCCTGCGGGGCTTTATTCCTCCCTCACTTTCATTCACTTTCACTATGTGCATACAGTTTTCAGGGCTCATAATTGAGTTCTTGCCCGTGGCGCTGAAATGAGCCAGAACGACCCTGCAGTTACAATAACTTTGATTGGTAAATATCAGTTGGGCACCTCTAGTTCTTCAAAACAAATTATTTTGTCATCTAAATCTTATCTGAAACACGTTAAATCGTGGTAAAAAAAGTGTAATTTGAAAAAATCCCCTGCGGGACCAGAAGAGGTCTTTCCCCCCTTGCCCCCGCGGGTCGCAGGCTTCGCGTTAACTGGCCTTTGTACAAAATTTCTTATATGGCATTCTATTTCCCAAACTGAGATTTCCCCCCCCCCCCCCCCATCTTGGTATTTTCAGTATTTTTTTCTTCTGTACTGAAAAATACCCAAATGTTATTGAATATGTGGCACTCCATACTTCCTTCCTCCGCGGGTCGCAATTGGTGAGCTTGCCCCCCCCCCCCCCCTAACTTTCAAAACGTTCCGACGCCCCTGTATATATATATACACTGGCGACGGAACGGGGGGGGGGGGAGGGGCAAGGGGTGCATCGCCCCCATCAACTTTTGGCCAAGGGGGGGCAAGAAAAAAGGTCTTGCAAGACACAATTTGAAAAGACGAGAAATAGAAAAGACGAAAAAAGAAGGAAGAGCCAAGGGAGAAAGAAAAAAAGAAAGAGAAAGAAGAAGAGATGTATATAGATAGATACAATCGTAAATAGATTCATATTTCACATTGCATAAAAAATTGGATGGGCACATTCAGTTCTAGAAGAAAATTGATTTTGGCATCAAAATCTCATCTGGAACACGTTGAACCCTATTGAAAAAGGTGTAATTTAAAGAAATTTGATATACCGTTTCGAAATGACAGCTCTGGTACGTGGTTTATGAGTTAGCAGAAATCAACAAGCAACACTATGCTTCTTCCAGATGTAAATTATTTATTACAATTTTTGTAAATACCCAAAATTCCAACAGTCGTAACGATGACAATAAAGTGAAATGGAGAAAGGGAACTTCCAATAAGGGTCGTTTCTATGGGGTGGGCAAAGAGCGTGACTGCCAGAGGCGTCAAATCTAAGGGCCGCTATCGGCGCACATTTGTGACATCCTATTAACAATAATGTTGCATAAATCATACTATATTTTACTTATGCATTATTGGGTGGAGTAAATATTATTATTCGAACAGCATTGTAATCGAATGATAGATGAATTCAGCGTTTTATTTTCTTGGATCAGCCATTCAGCTAAACTAGCTTCCTTACTACACTGAAGAATTCATGAATTCCAGAAATTTCGTGTAATTCCCAAACCCGTAGAATCGTATTTAAAAAGATGAATTTTTGAAACTGTCCCTGCGGGGCTTGATTCCTCCCTCACTTGCATTCACTTTCACTATGTGCATACAGTTTTTTGGGCTCACAATTGAGTCCTTGCCCGTGGCGCTAAAATGAGCCAGAACGACCCTGCAGATACAATAACTATGATTGGCAAATATCAGTTGGGTACCTCTAGTTCTTCAAAACAATCAATTTTGTCATCTAAATCTCATCTGAAACACATTAAATCGCGTCAAAAAAGGGGTAATTTTTAAAAAAATCCTGCGGGGCCAGAAAGGGTCCTTCCCCCCGCGGGTCGTGGGCTCTGCGTTAACTGGCCTTTATACAACTGTTCTTATATGAACAGATATTTCTTTTCCAAACTGAGATCCCCCTCCCCCTCCGTTTTGGTATTTTTAGTATTTTTTAATTCTGTCCTGAAAAATACTCGAATGTTCTTGAATATGTGGCACCCCATACTTCCTTCCTCCGCTGGTCGCAATTGTTGAGCTTTCCCCCCCCAACTTTCAAAACGTTCTGACGCCCCTGTATATATATATATATATATATATATATATATATATATATATATATATATATATATATATATATATATATATATAGGCCTATATATAGGTTTATTTGTTCATTAATTTCTAAAATAAATCAAACCTTCATTTGATCAACCGGACTTTCATTCAATATTATATAATATATATATATATACACATAGATAGGCCTATATATATGTATATAATACCAGTCTATCATATACATATAAACAATAGCAAACAATAGCCAAATCCTATTGGGAATGTTTGGGAAGTTGGGAACATGACACTGACAATGACATATTTATGAAGAAATAAAAATGATAATGTAGGCCTAAATTGGTTCATCTTTTCAGATAGCATCATAGTCTACTTTAGTTATAAATAAAATACATATATGTCGATACCGTTATCATTCTAGGTTTAGAGTTCTCGTTTTGCACTCATTATTTTGCTATTGGCATTCTACATGGCCCACTCAGCCCTACATACATACACAGCGCGTTTCTCCTATATTTAGTGACTGAATATCGAAATTCCCGAAGTATCCCGTAAAGATGCTTTATACACTTTTCTGCAGGAAAATTAACCAGAAAAACAATATTTTAATAATAGTACCTACTCGTCAACTCGAATCTTCTCGTGTTTACTGAAATAATAAGGAACTTTCAAACAAATATTGAAAGAGTTGACAAAATATTTTTCAAATTACGAAATTATCCAGTCTAGGTGTCTTACGTAATCAACCGTCGTTCAGCAATGCGCTTTATTTCGGCCATAAATTCTAAATTATGTTTATTCCCATGCATCGTTGAATAAAGTTGAAACTGATATATTTAATAGTCCTTTACCATAGTTATAATACAGGTGGTAACCACACAGTACCTAAAGAGTACTATTTTCCAGTCCCATATAGTTATGATTTTGATAATGTTTATATTCTTCTGAAAAGTAATATTGAGTAATGATTTCACATTCATACATTTTCCTGAACGACAAAATATCACAAGGACTAAACAGATTTTCAAGTAGAACTTGTACGTTTACAGGAATCATATTTCTTGAATTTATTTCTGAAAATTATTTAGATTTACATTTTCAATAATATAAGTATGCCTATCAGCAGCGCTGCCCCAAACCTGATAAGGCTGTCTGCTATGGCAGTAGGCTATAGGCCTATAGTTTTTAAAGTAGGCCTACCGGTAGTGAAAGGTAAATATTTTCTTAGTTGATACATTTTAAATAATATCCATTTTTAATGACGTTTTTATTACAAACATTTTTTATAAGTAACAATTTGGGGATATAACTGCCTTCCTCACGATGGCCTTACGAACCAGTACAGAGCGGTAATAGTATGTATATTTTCATGGCTTATTTTTTCATATGCATGTTTAGAATGAATAGTTTCATGCTGTTGCTTGGTTATGACGTACGACCAATAAAGTTATTTCACTAACTATATTTTCGAGTTGTCAATTTTTTGGTGATCATTAGTCATAACCCTGTAAGACACGTCCGAACTGCGTACACGTGTTTAGTCAGCAGCTCTGGCATGAGTTGCATGCTCACTGCTAGCCTGACTGACCGCAACTGAGCTCTGATTGGACGCACGGCTTGAGACGAGAAACTCGGCTACTTGACGTCATAGCAGTGGGCCCGCCTCCACGCTCTCGCTAAACTACTACTCTTCTGAATAAATTGACTCGACTGAGTTGACGATCGAATCCCACGGACTCGTAACTAACGTTTGTCAATTTCATCGAACATAATATATTCCTCAATGTTGATGAAAAGTTAGGAAAGTTTCTGATTCAACTCGGCTAGTAGAATAAAATGATTGGTGCACATATTCATTACAATAGTAGGTCCTACACATTTTGTGATTGGTCATAATTTGGCTTGTTATGAGAATTATAGGAAATAGTCACGAGAATTGGATTTTTCCAATTCTTATGCCATATACCACAACCAACAAACAACAAACCACAATGAACCAACAAACACTTGATCCGTCCTGACGTGGTTTCCCACAGTCCTCGAAGTGAATGCTTGGATGAAGTACTAATTGGCCACGACCTTTAATTAGTACAGTGATAGGCCTAGTTATATCGAGGGCTGTCACTCCTCATTTTGTATCCTTTGTATAATGATGAACTTTGCACCTGCTGTCATTGGAAGAAGTGAACATTGCCCAAGAGACTTAGTTCAAAGTGGAAGACATCAACATTCGTGTGGTTGGATTATTCCTGATACCAATGCTGGTAGTGTCCGGATATATCGCAGAAACGGTTTATACTTATAATGTGTTCCGGACTTTCGACAACTGAAGACTTTTATCTGCGGCGAAGAAGTGTGGTCACAGACAGCGTAGACCTGGTGTCAAAGTTCATCGCTTTTAATTTAAAATAATAATAAAATGGGGTGATAAGATCGCCCTTGGGGTGCCCCGTCCAAACGATCCTACTCTCATCCTTAGCCCTAATAGGGGAACAGTGATTTTGTATCAAGTTTCGATGTTATTAAAGAATATATATATACCATAATCAGTTCATCACTATACCACATTTTCTCGTTGTGAATGGTTAGACGAAAATGCCTACGTCCATTTTGCTTGTATACTATTCCATAATCAGATTTCATATTCACTAGTCAATAGTTCAATTGAGATCCTGGCCTAATATAATATTTTCCTACTCAAGTATTAAGCCTATGTGCCATCTGTAGCAATTTATCAAGTTTTACAGTGAGATAGATGATTGTGTCAATTTTTCATTGGAATTGACTTTCAGCACGGGTGCCAATCAAAATCATTGTTATATGATAAGTGAAGTAATTGATATGAGATTAATAGACTTTATATTAACTTTTTTTATTACAATTATCTTGTTAGTAGTATTGTACAGTTGACTAATCATTGTTGTACAGCAAGTGATCGATTTCAGTTTGTGCTAAACTTTATACCGGTATTCACATTTTACAATTACGTCGTCAATAGCATTGTACCAATTACTAATTATTCGCGTAGTGAAATGATTGATTTCACGTTGATAGACTTTATTCGCATTTTTTATGACAATTGTGTTGTTAATAGCATTGTTCAAATTACTAATCATGAAGGAAATATTAGATGCAATCTAAGATACAATATATACACCTTGAGATCCAATTATATTCATTACTCATTCTAATAATATCTTTGATTGGATGAGCGAAGCGAAGACTCAATTACACTTGACCCGAAAAAAATGTACATGTTTTTTTTTTTTGTTTTTTTTTTTTTTGTTCGCGCTCTACAGGTCAAACGAAAATTCAAATTCAATTGAAACTTGGCAAGCCCAAGTGTCATCATCTGGATTGAATCTCATTGATTTTATGCGCAATCGATTGCACCACTTCTGAGAAAACTAATTTTCCATTTCCAAATTACCCATGAGAATAAGCCGGAGAAAAATTTTCGTACAAAAAATGTCCTTCAAAAAAATTGAAATTCTCACCGAATTTCAATATAATAATGATACACATGATTCCAAACTTTCACTGGAATCCAATCAGTCGTTTAGATATAAAAAATGATTTAATGACATTTTTATACATCATTCAAAGCTATTAAGAAAACCAATTAAATCCAAGCAACAAGTGTCACCAATTATTGAAGAACTATTAAAACAAAGCCTTCTTTATTATCAAAGATATTATTTAGAATGAGTAATGAATATAATTGGATCTCAAGGTGTATATATTGTATCTTAGATTGCATCTAATATTTCCTTCATGATGAGAATAGTCTACGAAATAAATCAAACGAATGAAAACATTAATTTTTAATTTGAATGCCGTCAAAACATCAACTTGATTTAACTTTTTGAAATAATTCAGTTTCATTCTCATTAGCTCATCCATCAACGCGGAAACACATAACGCGTTTTCCTAGTGATAAAGAAGGCTTTGTTTTAATAGTTCTTCAATAATTGGTGACACTTGTTGCTTGGATTTAAATGATTTTCTTAATAGCTTTGAATGATGCACAAAAATGTCATTATATAATTTTTTATATCTAAACGACTGATTGGATTCCAGTGAAAGTTTGGGAATCATGTGTATCATTATTATATTGAAATAATCGTTGTAGGGCTAGTGAAATGATCGATTCCAGTTTGATGTGAACTTCATTCTATGCATTTAATCTATGATTACCAATAACGTAACGGGATAAGCAACTTGATCATTTCCTTTCGCACCATGCGGGAATCAAAGGGATGCCGTCATACTCAATCTACTGGTAGTATTATATATTGATTCATAAAAGTAATACGTGTAATGCACTCTGTGAATCCAGCTCTTCCCAACTGTATTAAGCTAAGCAACGTTAGAATACATTTCATTTGAATTAGCCAATCTAAATTTTAAATACTTGTGTAAAAGCATTTGGACCCCTAGTCAAGAGCCATACTGCCACATTTACCAATTGATAACTGCATTAATTACTTGACATCTGCGAGAAAAAACAGAAACAATGCAAGTACTCAACTATGTACTTTACATTGAAATACGAGCTGAATGCGTACGTTTTGATTTGAAATTGCGAATCCCAAAAAATGTACACTTCAGCGCGTCACATTTTTTGCTTCCATCATGGTGAGAAGACGTCCAATGTTGAAAGTATATAACTTACGCCATGTTTCTTATCCCGTTACGTTATTGGTAGTCATAGCTTTAATATCCTATGTCTTATTACATTTTGTACTGTAAATTGCTGTGCCAATTACATATCATTGTTTAGATTGGAGAGTGTTCCTCTTGTTTGTTGCAATAAATTGCAATGCATATACCTTGTGTTCTCTCAGGATGCAATGTGTATTAATTTCAAGCAAATTTCTAAAATCTATCAATTGTTTTATTTGGACAGTCTAGATTTGGTGAAATATTGTATGGCTGAACAAATTCTGGTAATGTCGACGTTGGAATCGGTCTGTTTCCCAGAGTTATTTTTAATGCACATTAATGTTGCATTCTCTGTTGAGCTCATAGGCTTAGTAATTTGTCAATTTCATCTTAGTATAATATATGTATTCCATAATGTAGTCTTCATTTCAATACAAATGAGCAAATAAATCAAGCAAGGTATATTCCAAATTGTGTAACTTTTCCAGTTGATGCAGGCTACTTGCATGAGATGGTTCTCTGATTTCCCTTATATTTAACAGTGCAGTGGTGAACCAATCTGCTTATTGTTTGTATTTTCCCTTCATCAGGAGTGATGCCAAAGTAACTATATTTGCTACCTAACCACAATCCATAATTTCAATAGAAGATCAATAAGTCGAAGCTATAGTTCACTGCTGTTGGCGTAGGCCTACAAAAAACTGACGAGTCAGTTCGTTCCTCAGTTCGCTCCCATTTTGATGTACCCCGTTGTAAACCTCGTCAGCAGAATTATTTCCAGGTTGATTATCTTCTAGTTGCTCTTCGTCCCTGAAAACGTCCATGTCACTGGCCCTGGCGATATTATGTGAAACGCACAATGCGCGGATGTAGTGACAGATTCGACCATGTCCTCGCAGTTTGAGATGGTACAGCTGTCGGAATCGTTGTTTTAAAATGCCAAATGCATGCTCAATGACGATTCTACACGAACTCAACTTCTTGTTGTAGTTTTTTTGAGCTCTGGTAAGGTGACCGTTATCCCTGTGAGGAGTAAGCAGCGAAGTTGTGCAGGGGCATACACTATCCCCTAATATGTTTCCTCCTGAATTAAAGGAGATAAGAAAAGGTGAGATATAGGCATATAACGGGAATAAAAATACCACTACCTAGGGAACGTCCATAAATTATGTCACACTTTTTAGGCCACTTTGAACCCCCCCTCCCTCCCATGTCACAGTAGGTCACAAAACCTATTACCCTCCCCCCTTTAAATACGTCACAAATTCTCATACCCCCCCTTTCTAACCAAAAATTGAAATTAACAGGCAGCAAAGGTACAATAAAATTATAAAATAAAATATTCATTTCTTTATGTATACTTTTATTGAAATTATTGCTTGTTATGCAATTACGCATAGGTATTAAGTAATGATACATTTCCAAATTTATAAACCAGTTTTAGAGTTTACTCCCATGGCTCCCAGAAGCTCCAAATCTTCTTCTTCTTGGATTTGGGTATTACCATATATCCCATCTGGCCAGTATGCAACTTTGATATGCAACTGCTGTCTTTGGGGTGTGTATAATAATAAAAGAATCTATAAGAATGGCGCAAAATACATAAACAAAAGATTGGTACGTCACACAGTTGTCTCCCCCCCTCGTAACACCTTGTTACAAATTATGACACCCCCCCCCCCCCCCCCCTAAGCTGTGACGTAATTTATGGACGTCCCCCTACATTTAGTTCAATACAAATTTGTAATTATGAAGGATTCTTTGTACGCCCACCTTGACACAATGTGTCGAGTCTGTCATAAATGTCAGAGTTCCTAAAAACTCAGGCATCATGAACAGAGCCAGGATAGCCAATAAACACATCCGTTACATGTGGCCTGTAGTACTATTGAAGGAACGTAGTCGTCTGCCTTTTTTGATGGCCGGTCTAGGTATATATGTGAGCCATCAATTGCACCTGTGCAAGAGATATTTTTGTAGTTTAAACTGGTTCAATATGGAATTCAGCACACAGGCTATACGTTATTATTAAACATTCTTACCAAAGATGTGGGGAAACCGTTTCGTAGTCAAAAAATGATCACTCATCCTCGCCTTTTCTTCCGCATTTGGCCAGACTATTACTTGTCCTGCCATATCACTTGAAATCTGTGAGACTCGCGTAATAATGTGATGCAGAGAGTACAAGCATATATCAAAACGGTCAGAAACATCACGAAATGACGCAGTTTCATGGCCAGAAAACCACAGAAACACTTACATGTGTTTCATTGGCGAAATTCTTGCCCTTGTATTATCTTTTCTCAAAAATGGTCCAACCGATTTGACCCCAAAACTATACAGTTCTAAGTTGGATGAGTTTGCGTATGAAAAAAGTTTCGTGTCAATCGGTCAAACACTGCGACCTGTGCAGTGCGCACCAACAAACAACACAAAAAAAAAAAAAACACAGACAAAGAAGAGTGGGATGGAAACTCTACACTAACGCTCATCGAATAGAATATTTTCGTTGACACTCCACGGTGACAGGAGGCCAGTCACATGGTCCAGTGGACGTCTTGCCGCCAACAATGACGTAGGCCTACCTATGGCGCTCAGAGCATGAACTAACGGCCTTCTGTCACCGTGACGTACCTCACGGATTTTGTGGAACTAGCAGCACTATAGGTACCAGCCGAGAAAGCTCGAAACTACTACACTTACTTTATTCTACTCCTGATGTCAGATTCATTTATAATAGGGAGCCGTACCCGACGATTGTGCAAAATCGGGACAACTCGTGATGGAGCGGTAGCAAGCCACCTAGTCTCCATCAAGATCCAAACAATAGTTTAAATTTCTAGCTCCACAATGTGAAGCGTATCAGAATTCAAGCTGATAAGAACAGAGAAAAATATACATTACAAGAATCATCAATATATATCTAATATTAAAAGAAGCCTCACACGAGTGCTAGCTATCTTAAACGGCGCTTTGGCCACAACAAAGTGTTGCTCGAACTGAAGGTTTTACCTAACTTTATCTAAGCTAGAATTAATAAGAAAGTCTTCTCGCCCGTGGGCTACTTGACTTGTAAGGAACATCGGGGAAATGAAAAACACTGTGAAAATATTTATTGAAACATTCAAAGAAAAAACACATAGAATTTAGTCAAGGCTAGGATCGGCTGGTATGCTAGGTCATGGCCGTGGTATCATTTAATATACCTAATGAAGTTACTTGTCTGGCCTTTAAGGCAGGTTCGAACTGGTGAGGCAAACCATGAGAAGCTCTCACCCAGACGACCAGCCTCTCCACATATACATTTAGGCAACCCTAACTAGTGCAAAGCCATTGACTCCGCTCAGGGGAGTTTGGCATCAAGGTTACCTATCTGTTCTAATCTAAAATGGTGAAATACTGAGTTTACATTTAATGCCGGGCTGATCCTATCTAGCGAGTTGAGAGGCTTCCCGCTTGGTTTCGGGCTAGGCCCTACTACCTTCTAAGCTTGGGCATTCACTCGAACATACATAGTTCAGAGTACAAAACAAAGGGACCCTAAACTGCCTGGCAGTTGCAGAAGACGAAAGTAAAAACAAATGTATTATTAAGACAAATACAAGTTATAGTGGTTTGGGCAGCACAAGAGGCAAGTTCCCTCCAATCTATATATTTGAAGCGACTGATCATAAGGATCGCAAAACTTAAGTAACATAATATATAAGATAGTGGTGCGGGCAGCACGTGAAGCATATGTACCCGCCAAACTATGTATATGAATCTACTGGTCTTAAGGACTGCAAGTTACTAGTAATTTCAACTTAATAATATAGTAACAGTGATATTGAAAACGCCTCATAATTCACAACGCCACGATGAGAGTTCGTGACGTACGGCTCTGGCCGAGAGTCCGTATCTAGGCGCGCTTGCCTCACTTTCACACGCATCTTCTCTTGTCTTGCGTCGTTCATCTGCGTAGCTCTGGATCGGGTCGAGAGCGGCTCTCAGCTGTCTGGATACCTCTGTGTTGGCCTGGAGTAGTACGCTCGGTCAGCACTCGGGTCGCAGTGTTGGCTGGTCCTGTCTCGCCTCGGGCTTGGCTCTGGTCCTTCTGAAATCCACAAGCACAGAACAGCAAATGTGACAAGAAAAAGGGGGCGTGGCATGTGTTGGCGCAGGTGGGTGGGCGGAGTGCGAGATTCTGTAGCTAATTCCTTTAACCTAGAAGATGTTATCTACATTGCTTCCCCGATGCACCGAGCACGGTATGACGCTAGCTTGGTACGGCAGTAGTAGCTCCCCACCCTGCCCCCTCCCACGTGCGCGTTGAGGGAGGTAGGCGACGAAAGCCCATGCACAGGATGCGGTTGGCGAACTCATAGACCATATCAAATGCTCATTGCTCGATCTCGGTGATTCTCGGCTGGCAATAGCTAATGGAAAGTTGATGTTATCGCTACTTTGGCCAGTCGCTACAAACGAAGTTACTTCCTATAACTAATACTGTCTGCGGCCGGTCACGTGTTCGACATAGATGTCTCGACTCCACTTGATCGTGTCACTCACCATGAAGCAGCGCATCTTGGATGCGTACTTCGGGGATATGGAGAGTGCACGGAGTACACCTTCGTTGAGAGGGTCCCACCCTCCTAGCGCGCCTACTATGAAGGCGTCCACCTTCACCGTGTAGCCTCGTGCGCGAAAACCATCAGCGGTACCTTGGTACTTTGCTAGCTTGTGGTTTCTCGCTGCGACGAAGGCGTTTGCACCATTCTCGAATGGGCACGTTATGTCAATGATATGGACCGTTCTGTCCCTCTCATTGCGGAGGATAATGTCGGGGCGGAGCTGGTCGATATTCTCTGGCGTCCTTTTGTTCACCTGTATTGCTCCCAGGTTCTTGACAAAAGACGGTATAGCTTTCACCAGGCGGTCTTGGATGTTGTTGTGCCGGTGTTGTATAGCCGTTGAATGGTGCCAGCAATGTCCCAGTACATGAGGAAGCGTCTCCAGGTTGAACTGGCAGATCCTGCATGCCTTAGCGCCTCGGCCGAATCTCTTGGTAGCGTTCAGTGGTACACAGTCGAGTCTTGCTCTGTGTATGAATCTCCAGTCTGCAAACCTGGTATTTCTGCCAGTTCCCATGAAGTGGTTACTGGCGTCCCACTTGGATGTAAGAATCCACGCTTTCCCTTGGTCCGGCTTGGCGAGCAGCGATGCTTTGTAGCTCAACCTGACGCTCTGCCTCAGTAGCTTAGCGACTAGGCCCCTGTCCCTGGGGGCTAGTATGGCCGGGTCGACTGGTTTGCCAGGGAGGGGAATCCTCATGTGGTATCCGCCTCTTTCAGCGTTAAACTCCCACAGATCTTCCTCGCACCTGATCTTCTTGGCTAACCTTCTCGAGGCCGTTCTCGCTCGGGTCCATATCGACGATATCTGTCCGTCCGCCCTCCCATAGCGTCCCTCTTCGCATCCTGAGAGGTACTTGCAGCACTCCTGGGGCGTTGCCTCGGTTGTCAGCTTGCGGGAGACCACATCTCTCAGTGACTTCTCAGCCAGATCCCTGCAGAACGGATCCATGCATGTGAGGAGCCTGAAGGGGTGCGTCACCGCCAGTACGTCAGCAGAGTCACATATTGGGAGTATTCCCGCGCCACCCTCATAGGTCGGCAGGAACACAACCTCCGGACTCGCCCGATTAGGCAGGTGCAACCACTTTTTGGCCTTCCTCTTAACAGCATTGTCGAATGGCCTGAGCAGTGTCTTCTGCATAGCTCCCCCGCGCATGATAAATTCAAGGCGCGGGAGCAGGAAGGTTCTGACTGCATCCAGTTTCTGCCACGGGGTCAGTAGGCTGTCGTCCACTTTGACGAGATCCGCTATCATCTTCTCCACCTCGTCGACTGGTGTCTGCGCTACTCGTACACCAGTTGGGACTCCCAGATGTTGGTAGTGTTCGCCGTCGGCTAGTGCTACCATGTCCTCCTCTTGTATCTGGAATACAGAGGGTAGGACCCGCTTGCGTTTGATGTGGAGGGTGGCGCACTTGGGCGGCTTGAATCTTAGGCCAGCCCATCCGGCCACCTCACTCACTATGGCAAGCGCAGCAGTCATGGTCACGTCGTCTTTCGTACTTAGCACTAGGTCGTCGGCGTAGGCGAGTATCCCAATCTTGGTTCCGAGTAAATCCGCTCCTAGTCTCTCGGCCCTGATGGTGATCGACCTGATGAGAGGCTCCATGGCGATGTTGAAGAGTATGGGGCTGAGAGGACATCCTTGCTTGACGCCTGCCTTCATCTCGATGTTCTCCGTGTACCCACTATTCGTCCGTACCTTGGTCGACGCTCCGCGGTACATGTCCGCGACGATGTCCCTTATCTCTTCGTGGACATTGAACGTTCTGAGCGTCCCTTGGATGTGTTCGTGGGGC
Organism: Brachyptera putata; assembly: GCA_907164805.1. Classification (NCBI taxonomy): domain Eukaryota; kingdom Metazoa; phylum Arthropoda; class Insecta; order Plecoptera; family Taeniopterygidae; genus Brachyptera; species Brachyptera putata. The sequence continues at coordinate 15,515,684 of OU015474.1, forward strand.
ACGGATCCGAAGGCGTTAGCCAGGTCAAGCCATGCTAGGCATAGCTCGGACGTCCCTCTCCTCCTCGTGCTGTCGAGCATCTGCTGGATGACAAAGTTGTGCTCCAGGCAGCCTTCAAACTCCATAAAGCCTTTCTGCATCGGCGAGATGATGCCGTTGTGTTTGGACCATAGCGTGAGTCTGTCCGCTGTGACGCCAGCATATAGCTTGGCCATCGTGCAGCCCAGGGTTAACGGTCTCCAGTTGGTCAGGTCATCGCGCTCCCCTTCTTATATATGAGCACAGTCCTGGACTCTTTCCAGCTCGCCGGAATGCGCTTGTTATCAAGGCAGATATTGAAAATATCGCTCAGCAAGTCGCAATCAGGGTCAATGCTTTTAAGGTCTTTGTACTTTATATAGTCTGGTCCTGGCGCGGTATTCTTGGCTTTTCCAAGTCTCTTAGCAATCTCGATCGCGGATATCTCTTTCAGGAGGATGTCGTCCCTCTCCACAATCGTGGTGAGGTCACCGATGATCCCTGGGGGTTCTGTCCACTCATACCCGTTCTCGCCGAATACCTGTTGGAAGTGGTTGAACACCACTTCCGGTTCCAGCTGGCAGAATGGTGACTGTCCCCCCATTATCTCCTGAAAGGCGGTCTTCTTGCTCGCGTTGTATTGCTTCTGAGCCTTGGAAGCTTCCACAGCACTGTATCTTGGCCTCATGCCGGCAGGTCTGTCGTGAAGGGGGAGGTTTCGTGGCGCAGGCTCGACTCCAGCTGCTGGTGGACCGTTTGCTCTGCCTCTCCCTCCTCTCCCTCCTCGACCTCCACGTGGTATCCTGCCTCTCGCTGCTCCACCTCGGCCACGGTTGCCTCCTGCACCGTTCGCGCCGGGTTCGTCAGGAGCCTGCATTGGCTGTTGATGCAGTGCTGGTCTGTTGTTGTCGGCCGCCCTCGGTAATCCCCTGCCTCTGTGTCCTTCCCTGCCTCTCTGAGCGCCAGTGCCAAGGACTCTGTCGTTGCCAGGTTGCTGGTTCTGCTCCAGGTGCGAGTTGTACACATTGGCCTGGTTCCCATCCAGGACCCTGTCCTGTCGCTTCAGGCTGTCCTTCATCTCCACCGTGATGGCGGCGAGAGCCTCTTCGAAGCTGTCCCAGCTGACGTCCACGGCGTTGGTGAGTCTGAGGCTCCATTGGGCATTCCTCTCCTTTCGGGCTGCCTTCTTCCGGGCCTCGAAGTCTCTGTTGGGCCGTGGGGAACGCGGGTGTACAGGCGGGTTCACTTGTGGGGGTGGTGGTGTGATGGGGATCACGGGGGGCGGTCTCGGTGGGGTGACAGGTGTCCGTAGGCGGGGAGGCTGCCTCGGTTGTGGAATAGGAGGTTGGCGGGTCCTAGGGGTCTCTGCGTGTATTACAGTTACATCTAACCTTCGAGCTGCTGCAAGTGTTGTTTCTTCTGCCTTCGCTACTCTAGGGTTCAATTTGTGTCTGTACTGCACTAGCTGGTACCCGTCCACACCTGTCTCTCTCGCCCTCCTAATGTTAGAGGAGCTATCCAGTTCCCTGGGGGATCTACCTGACTTGGGTTGGTGGGACCTAGCCATGTTCTGCCCAGGGGTGAGATGCTCAGTCTCTAGGGAATTAGGAGGTGGGGTCACGTCAATGTTAGGGGTGCTACCCAATACCTCTATCTGTGGGTCCTGTCTCGGGACAAAGCTGTTAATGTCGTCCAAATGCTTATTTTCCCAGACCAAACTAGCGTTAGTGAACAGCCTCCGGTCTGACACGACATCGGAATACTGAGCTTGAACGGGTAAGCTCACTTGACCGGTGCGGGTACTGCCTGGTTTAGGACTGTCACGTGTACCTGTACTGGCTGGGGGATCTGGATACAGGTTGAGTCTCGGACCTCTAGAGAAGGAGCGGATTGGGTAGGGCTTCCTAGTCTTGCTCAAGTCCTCGATCGGAGGGATCGGGGCTTGCACAGGGGACACGGCACGAGTGACAGGGGAAGGCTCCGGCGAGCCAAACGCGTCCCTGATCTTGAAAGGCCTAATGTAGGGAATAGGCCTGATCAGGCGTCCTGCCCTCGTTAATGACGGGGATTGTTGCTTGGGGGCGGGGTTGGGCGTGGAGGCCATGGGCGACGCTGAGACGATCACTGACTCAGTTGGACGTGGAGGTACCGGTGGCTCCAGAGGTCTTCCTTTACCGTCCATCAACTCGTTGGTATCCAGGTCGATTATGAGCCTGTTGTTAGGGCTCTCAGCGCTACTGTCAAGGTCTATGACGAGTCTATCGCTGTCGGTGCTGGTCCTGGAGCTAGAGCTGGACGAAAGGCTAAGTCTAGTAATAGTGTTATTGAGAGGTATAGCTACGACATTTTGCTGTTGCTGACGTAGGCGCGTTGTTGGTCGAACGGCTCTTCCTTCCTCTCCAGTCGTCTCTGCGGTCGATGGCGCCACTGCTCCCGCTGCCTCGCGGTCGCTGGTGTGTGGTGGTGGTCCGGATGTCACGGGTCTCTCCGGGGCCACGGTGGTCTTGGTCGGGAAGCAGACTACGCTTCTGTGCGCGAAGCCGAAGTGTGCCGAGGCTTTCGCGGGGATGTCGAACTTAGGAGTGTGGGGGCAGAGAGAACATTTGAATAACAAAATGCGGAAGTGACTCACTCTTAAATGTTTCAAAATGGCTGGGGCAGATTCTAATTTCAAGTCACAAAATTGGCAGAGCCAATGATTCTGGGAGTGGGGCAAGTAATAGTAGGCGCTAATCTGATCCATACTAACCAATGGCAAATATCGTCTAATAGATAGAGGGGGAGCAAAAAAGTGTGACAACAAAATTAAATGAGAACAGGAAATGAGATTTAAATGAGAAAATAGTGAAAATAACAAGTGAAAATGTGAGCAGAAAGATAATTGAAAAGGGAATTCTAGAGATAACCAATAAAAGAATTAATTAGCAATAATATCAGACTCGACACTGAATTTAACGTGGTCAGAAGCAACACTGAATTTGAATCGCAGGAGGGGGAAGCTCTCTACACGGCCGTATCGTCACTACGGTGGTCACGAAAACAGTTGAAATACAAAAATATTGAAATTGAAAGAATTGAGAATGATATTATAAAGCAAACACTGGATTGGGAAAAACGAAGGGGATGAATTGAATCAAATTAACACTGAGAATGAGATCGAATTGGCACCGAGAATACCAAGAAAATTACTGAATTAGAATCAAAACGGAGGAATATTGAATTATAGCACTGAGTTTAACGACGCAATAAAGAAAACACTGAATTTAGCGTGGCGCAGAGAGAATACTGAATTTAAATTGATAATTTATTACCGGACACTGAATTTAGCGGCGCTGCACGTGCAACGAGCAAGGGTGGGGGGCAATCACTGGCGTTAATTTAGGCGAGAAAAGTTCACTGAATTTAGCGGCGCTGCACGTGCAACGAGCAAGGGTGGGGGGCAATCACTGGCGTTAATTTAGGCGAGAAAAGTTCACTGAATTTAGAGTACAAACTTGGCCTCTGTCACATAAATACTGATTAAACAGGCACACACAAGGAACGAGAGGCAGCCTGTACGTATGCTTTGCGTACAGAGCACGAGCCTACCCAAGCAGCTCACCAAATTTGCTCATTATGGTCACATGAGCGTGCATTGGGCGGTGGCGTGCTCCTGGCTGGCCTCGAACCCGGTGAAGTTTGTAGGCCTCGCGGGGCCCAACATCTACCCGTCCCCCAGTCCGGAACCAAGCGCGATGCAAGTGCTAGTCACCCTTGCACCTCACCGTGAACGAGTGCTTAGTTAGCTCGCGCACGGTGGCCTGGCGGGACCGTTTCTTCAGTTCACACGGCACGTGAACTCCCTATCTCGGCGTAGTCTGCTCGGATCGCTCGAGCCACAACCTTTGGCCCAGCCCCCGGACGAAGAGAGCTTCGCCGATCGTTAGTCACGTTTCGTGCAACAGACCGCGACGGTCACGGGCCCACGGACAAGTCCCGGGCAGCCTAGCAGCCCCTAGCCAGCGCGGTTAAAACCACGCCAGTTCGGGGGTCATCAGCTGACCCGGTCCCTCCGGCCAAGTGCCGCCCGACCACTAGTACCGAGCTCGCCTAGCAGCCCCTGGCCAGCGCGGTTAGAACCACGCCAGTTCGGGGGTCATCAGCTGACCCGGTCCCTCCGGCCAAGTGCAGCCCGACCACTAGTACCGAGCTCGCCTAGCAGCCCCTTGCCAGCGCGGTTAAAACCACGCCAGTTCGGAGGTCATCAGCTACCCCGGTACCGGGTCCCCCGACCACAAGTCCCGGGCAGCCTAGCAGCCCCTTGCCAGCGCAGTTAAAACCACGCCAGCTCGGAGGTCATCAGCTGACCCGGTCCTGGGTCCGTCCTCGCCGCGTCGGCTGCCTCCTGGCAGCGCGGTTGTTGCACGAAGTCGCAACTCGTGATAGAGCGGTAGCAAGCCACCTAGTCTCCACCGATCGGCAAATCTTCTTCTCTTCCAAGGGCCGTGGCAAACAAATGTAGCAACCTATTAAGCTGATAAGAACAGATCAAAATTTTATTTATTTTTCAAACTTTCTTACATACAAGATTCATAACACTTGATACATAAACCCGGGCTAACCCGTTGCATATTACAAGACAGTCATGTTTGTAACAAATATGAATAATAATGTGTACCACTTCAAATGGACAGCGATATATATGAAAGAAATACAGAATGATAGTACTCACTCATTATTGAGTGAGCACAATATAGACTGGCCTTATCAGAATCAGAGTCAGCTCAAATGAAAATTTAGAAAAACGGAATCCAATTTAATTAAGTGAGAAGTTTATAATGCAATTGCTGACTCTGTTCGGCGCAGTAGGAAAAACATATATCATAACCTAAATGTCCCATGACCGAGGACAGATTTTGTGGTAGGGCAGTAACGGCTCCCCACCCTGGCCCCACCTGCGTGCGCAGTTCAGGTGGGTGCAGGATGCGGTTGGCTCGTTCTTATACCCTACCCCCCGTTGCGGACTGACCCGTAGTCGAAGCCGCCCACAACAGGGTGTGGCCATGCTAAAACTAGTTGCTTACTTTAAACAAAATAATTAAAAATCCACAACCCCTTGACTGGTTACACGAGCAAACGAACACATGTTATTTATTTTCTGTTTTCATTTTACTTCAACATCTAGTTGGCATACTGCCGGATCCCAGACACGTGCTCCACGAAGATGTCGCGAGACCATCTTATCGTGTCTGAAACCATCAGCTTCCTCATGAGCGCCGCGTACCCCTGGGAAATACCCAACCACCGGATGACCGGTTCGTTGAGCGGATCCCAGGAGCCCAGGGCGCCCACGACGAAAGCGTCCAGCCGCACGGTCCAGCCAGCAGCAGCCAACTGCTCAGCCAAGGGGGTGTCGATGGCCACCTTGGTCCGTCTCGCTGAGTGGAACGCCACGATCCGATTCTCGAACGGAATCGTTACATCGACGATGAAGATCTTTTTGGAGACCCCATCGACGACGAGCAGATCCGGCCGAAGACCGGAGCGAACAGTACCAATGTTGACGGTCTGATTCTTCCGCACCACCCCAAGCCGCGCAGGAACGGCTTTCGCAAGCCGGTCCAGGACGGCGTTGTGGCGGCGCTGGTAGGAACCAGCATGGACGGCGATGCAGTGATCCAACACGTGAGGCAAAGACTCGTTCGGATAACCACACCGCCGACAACGCTTGTCCCTATAGCCAAACCGTCGGCAACCATTCAGCGGGACGCAGCCGAGTCGCGCTCTGTGAATGAAGCGCCAATCGGCAAACCGAGTGAAGCCTCCGGCCCGCAGGAAGTGGTTCGACACCGAAGATTGCCGTGACACCTCGAATACCTTACCCTGGTCAGGCTTACGTAGAAGACGTTGAGAATATTGCCTTCGCAGGGCCGCACGAATATTGCGGTTGACGAGGTGTCGGGCAGGACCCGGGATCCGAATGATCCCCCTGGGGCGCTCAGGGTGCGGTAGGGTGACCATAACCTCCTGGAGCACGTCACTCCATTCGAAAGAGGCCCCAATACGGGCGGCCAGCCTACGAGTGGCCTTTCTGGTAACCGACCAGACTGACTCGATGTCACCGCCGTCACGAGCGAGATCCCCCTCTAGACTCCCACTCAAGTAGCTTGATAGGTCGTCCCGCGAGGGATCACGGCCGATCTTGCGGCGAACAACGGCAGTTAGACCACTCCACGCAATCCCCTTCACCACCGGATCTTTGCATGTCAGAAGACGGAAGCCGTGCACCACGCTCGACACATCCACCGAGTCCGCGAACGGCATGAGACCTGCACCACCCAAATAATTTGGGAGCCACAGAATCTCCGGATTCGCTCGCTGGGGAAGGTTCATCCAGCCCTTCACAAGCCGCTTGATTGCTTTGTCAAGGGCGAGCAAAGGGCCCTTAGAAACCCTACCCCCTCGGAGGATGAAGTCGAGCCTGGTCATCAGGAAGACCGACACAGCATCTATCTTCTGCCACGGGGTCAACAACGAGTTGTCGAGCTTCTGCAGGTCCTCCTTGATCTGCTCAATGGCCTCGAGCGGCGTTTGAGCCACCCGGAACCCCGTGGGTATTCCAAGGTGCCGATATTCCTCACCATCCCTCAACGCCTGCATTTCCCCCCCTTGAATACTAAAGAGAGAAGGCACAGCTAAGCGCTGTGTCCTACAGTCTACATGCAGACTGGCACACTTGGGCGGCTTAAACGTAAGACCACACCAAGTGGCGCTCTCCGAGACTACATCAAGCAAACGCTGAAGGGACTTGATGGACTTGATGGAATGAAAATCACTCTTGAAACATTTTTGATTTTTCTCCTCCATCTCGCTTTCTCTTATTTTTTCTGTGACCGCTCTGAGGTGTTCACTGTTATTTATTTTATTCTCATTATTTAGTTGCTAGTTGTTTCGTCTTTTTAACAGTGTCGGCAGTTGTATTGTTATTGACTTCGGTCCGTGCAACTGCCGCGAGCATCCCATCCATATACTCCTGGTGTGTCGAGGCAAGTTGTCGCGCCGCACCGCTCTCTCCCCCCGGGCCCCTGACTACAGGTGTCTGGCCTCCAACCTCCCTCACCTTCTTTCCGTCCATCTTCTCTGCTCACTATTTGTTCAGGTTAGGCTCTTATAGCAGTCATTTTCACTATGTCGTCCCTGAATCTTACTTCGCAAATTTACCACGCCCCCCTCCCTGTCGATACTTATGTGTGCCACCCTTGTGCTATCACGCACCAGGGTGGCATTCACACCAGGACGGTTGGTGTCTACAAGACATATGCCAATCTGGGCCGGCATTCGAAGAAAACTACACTTTGATCTTAGCCAAAAGGCCGAGAAGCGTTAGAACAGATAGTCTTTTTATTCAGAAATAATTTCAGTACATTGTTGTGTCTTAGAATTAATAATTACAAAATCCGTTTAGCGGTTTACAATATAAGACATGGTATGAAAAATGGTAAAAAAAAATCGACCAAGACTGACCAACATGGCCATGGTTCGATAAAAAATATATAGCATCTGTATAATAAGAATATATTCAATCATAGTGGGTAGCAGAAACAATGCCACCCAAACAAAACACTAATTCTGCTATTCAGAATACAGACAATGAATAAAACTGCCTTTTATCACAACCAGAGCCAACCAATTGAATTTTACGTGATATCAAAGTAATGAATGAGATAGAAAAGTATTGGAGAACAGACTCTACTAGAGAGGGCTCTGATTGGTGCAGTGAAACAATATAAACATGCTAAACATATCATAACTAATAATAACCAGGATTACTATAGCTAAACTCCCCTGGCAGACCCATAACAAGATAACAACATGAGTCCAGCTAGTCGACGTACTGCCGGACGCCGGACACGTGTTCCACGTAGATGTCCCGGGACCATCTAATCGTGTCGGACACCATCAACTTCCGCATTAGCGCACAATAACCCCGGGAACAACCCAACCACCGGAGAACCGGTTCGTTGGATGGATCCCAGGATCCGAGTGCGCCAACGATGAAGGCGTCCAGTTGCACGGTCCAGCCGGCAGCCGCGAGCCGTTCTGCCAAGGGAGTATAAATGGCTACCTTGGTTTGTCTCGCCGAATGGAAAGCGGCAATCCGATTCTCGAACGGTATAGTGACGTCGACGATGTAAACCTTTTTCAAAACATCATCAACGACCACCACATCCGGACGAAGATCGGACTGTACATCGCCGATGCGGACGGCTTGGTTTTTCCGCACCACCCCAAGCCGCGCCGGAATCGCCTTAACAAGGCGGTCCAACACGGCATTGTGGCGGCGCTGGTAGGCAGCAGTGTGGACGGCATAGCAGTGTCCCACAACGTGAGGCAACGTCTCGCTGTGGTAGCCGCACCGTCTACACCGCTTATCCCCGCTGCCAAACCGCCGGCACCCATTCAGCGGGACGCAGCCGAGTCGCACTCGATGGATGAAGCGCCAGTCGACAAACCGAGTGTAGCCACCTGATCAGAAAGTGATTTGACACTGAGGACAACTTCGACACCTCGAAAACCTTACCCTGGTCAGGCTTGCGTTGAAGACGCTCCGAATAGTGCCTTCGCAGGGCTGCACGTATGTTGCGGTTCACGAGGTGCCGCTTATTCTCGGAGATCCTAACGATCCCCCCCGGGCGCTCAGAGCGACCTGGAGCACGTCACTCCAATTGAAGGAAGTCCCTACGCGGTTGGCCACTCCGCGGGTGGCTTTTCTGGTAACGGACCAGACCGACTCGATGTCGCCACCGTCGCGAGCGAACTCTCCCTCGAGACTCCCACTCAAGTACTGAGTGAGGTCGTCACGAGTCGGAGCACGCCCGATCTTGCGGCGAACAACGGCCGTTAAGCCACCCCATGCAATCCCCTTAACGACGGGATCCCTACATGTCAGGAGACGGAAACCATGTACTAGGCTGGAGACATCCACAGAGTCAGCCAGCGGCATGAGACCTGCGCCTCCCAAGTAATTGGGGAGCCACAGGAGCTCAGGACTCGCCCGCTGGGGAAGGTTCATCCAACCCTTAACCAGCCTCTTGATCAACTTGTCAAGCGCCAGCAAGGGTCCCTTACGAACCCTCCCGCCTCTGAGAATGAACTCCAGCCTTGTCAATACAAAGACAGACACGGCGTCAATCTTCTGCACGGGGTGAGAAGTGATTGATCGATCTTCCTGAGATCAGTCTTGATCTGGTCAATGTCCTGGAGGGGGGTCTGAAGCACGCGAAATCCTGTAGGCACTCCCAAATGCCTGTACTCCTCCCCATCACCCAGCGTCTCCAGATCTCCATTTGGATTGTGAAATTGGTCGGTACAGCTAAGCGCTGTGCCTTGCAAACAACATGGAGGCTGGCACACTTGGGTGGCTTGAAAGATAGGCCACACCAAGTGGCTGCCTCGGAGACAACGTTCAGGAGACGCTGGAGTGATGGGGCATTGTCCGCCAGGAGAACCAAGTCGTCGGCATAGGCTAAGATGTTGACTGGTTCTCCGTGGACAATGACGGAGTCGGTGCCTTGAATATGCAGGGCTGCCCTGATCACTGGCTCAATGGCCAGATTGAAAATGATAGGGCTAAGTGGCAGCCCTGCTTGACACCTGCATTTATGGCAATGTCATCGGTCTCCCCCCTGGTGTTCTGATGTTAGTGGTACACCCAGTATACAAGTCCTCAATGATATCAACCATGGGCTGGGGGAGACCGAACTGCCTCAGGATGTTGAGGATGTGCGCGTGCGGCACAGACCCGAATGCATTGGCCAGATCAAGCCAGGCGACACACACCTCCTTGTTGCCGCGCCGAGCGTCGTCTAAGGCCGATTGGAGCACGAAATTGTGCTCGAAGCATCCCTCGTGCTCCATGAACCCCTTCTGGACCGACGATATCTTACCCCCCGAAGAAGCCCAAGCCGAGACGCGGACTGCGAGCACACCACTGTAGAGCTTCGCGATTGTATCCGATAACGAGAGAGGACGCCAGTTCGTAGGATCTTCTCTCGGACCCTTCTTATAATAAGAACAGTCCTCGAGCGCCTCCACGAACCGGGTATCCTCCTCTCAGCTCTACAACGGTTGAATACCTCGGTCAACAGTACGCAACCCGGATCGGACCCTCGGAGGTCACGATAGGACACCGAGTCCCTACCAGGAGCAGAATTGGACGAGCGTCCCAATCTCTGCTGAACCTCAGCTCGAGTGAAGCACCTGGTGAGGAACTCGGCGTCCTCGTCCGGAAGAGGCTCACTAACTAGGCTCGGCACGACCGCAGGAGGTGCACAGACCACATAATCTCCTCTCGCGAAGACCCGACGATGGTGGTCATTCAAGACAGCCGAGTCAATGGAGCAGTAGGGAGATTCTGCGTTTAATATTTCCCCAACAGCCTTTTTCCTATTGACCCGGTAAAGCCGTTGCAACCTCAATGCAGCCTGAGGAACGCCCTCAGGAAGGGGCACGGCAGCCCCTTGTCTCCGTGGCCTGCGTCGAGGTTGCTGTCTCGGGGCAACACCGGGTACATTATTTGGACGGCTGTTGGCTATCTCCGCAACCATTGAGTCAACTGCCTGCTCAAAGTCAGTCCACGAGAGGGCTAACCTCAAGCACGCTAACCACCTCCGCTGGAATTCCGAGAGGTGGACTGCCTCTGCCGCCTGTCCATCTACTAATTCTAAATCTGAACTTACATTCACGTCGGCCTCTTGCTGGCCTGCCGCGTCCACAGGCACCGGTGCCTGATGGGCCTCAACATTTGGTGCCTGAAGAGCCTGAATTAGAGGAGCCTGGAGGGCCTGTAACATTTGTGCCTGAGGGGCCAATTCGACGTCTCGCACCACACACACACTCGCAGCAGGCACCACTTCATCACTGTTGGTGGGGGATAGTGGTGCCTGAGGGGGGTGAATTAAAACATCGGGGGTGTTGGGGACGGTAACTTGTGGACGGGTGTAGGCCGCTCCCGGCGCGATGCCAGCCCTCCGCAGCAGACCAAGGACCTGGTCGCGACGACGGTCCACCTCCGCGTCCTGCGACGGGGCCACCCGGCACAGCTCATCTGGGCTGGAGGACGGCGACGAAGTCGGGCACTCGCCCCCGCTGCGGGGACTAGTGGAGAAGACGCACCTAGTCCCCTCTTCAAGGTGAGAGCTCGAGCTGGTTGACGCGACAGGCTCGTTGGCTAATGAGCCGGTTGCTGGCGACGATGTCCCAGGGAGAGCAAGTCTTGGTGGGATAATCTCACCACCCCCTGGGAACTGTCGCCGCATTGCCTGCCGCGTCCTCGTCGTCCTCGGTGACAGCGTCCTCCTCGTCATCGGGCTTAGCCTCGTCATGGGTCGACGGTTGGGTGTCGGCCGGACCTCCTGACCGGTCGAGGCTGCAGCTGCTGGTGGCATAGCTGCAGGGGGGTCGATCTGTGGGGGCACGACACCCCCGACCCCCACTTCCTCAACAGGCTGGTGCAGTCCGGCTTCTAATGGCGCCTCAGCCATCGGTGGCTCCGGTTCTGGAGCGGCTACCTCCTCATCCGCCTCTGATGATGATGAAGAGGATGAGTCGGAAGAGTCAAGCCAGACCGGAGCCCATGGCGCACCAACCACCTCCAACGGCTGCCCGGGGTGGCACTGCGCTCAATGTCTTTTCAGCAACCGCATGTCGACGAATTTCAAGTCATGGTTCGGGCAGAAAAAGTGTAGGGCCAGCTCATGATTCTTCTTTAAATGCCGGCCCAGGTTGGCATACGTTTTGTAAACTCCAACCGTCCTGGTGTGGATGCCACCCTGGTGCGTGATAGCACAAGGGTGGCACACAAAAGTATCGACAGGGAGGGGGGCGTGGTAAATTTGCGCCGAGAGATTAAGGGACGACATGGTAAAAATAATAGCTATATGAGCCTATCCGAATAATGAGCAGAGAAGATAGACGGGATGAAGGTAAGGGTGGTTGGAGGCCGGACACCTGTAGTCAGGGGCCCGGGGGGAGAGAGTGGTGCGGCGCGACGACTTGCCTCGACACACCAGGAAAAAAAGGATGGGATGCTCGCGGCAGTGGCACGGACCGAAGTCAATAACAATACCACCGCCGACACGAATAAAAACAAGACAATTAAAAACAAACTAATGATGATCTTAAGGATTGTTATAGAATAAAATATACATATCTATATAAGAATGGAAATTGATAAATACAAAAGAAAGATGAAATAAAAAAAAGGGAGGTACCGGGAATCGAACTCCAATCGCTCAGGTGCAAGGCAGCAGTCCAAACACTGTGCTATGGCAACAGATGAAGAGAAACCCATATAACGAGGATAGAACCTGAGACCAATGTGAATGCCAGAAAAAAGATGTAAAAAATAATGGAATACAATTCCAGATGAGGACTATTAACCATTGCCACGGCCTCCAATAGTCCCAAATCCACATCAATGATAGTTCCTAAGTAACCGGACGTTAATCAAGTCACAATGGTGAAATCAAAAAGATTTGGATCCAGCGGGAATCGAACGCTGATCCTCTTCACCGGAGCCAACCACGCTAGCAATGGGCCATTGGACCGATAACAACCTGATGCAATCAAACCAACCAGTATGTGATGCAGATGACTTGCAATCAGCTGGGAGGCTAGTGCACCGGTCAAACAATAGGCTGCACACCAAAACACTTGCAGAAAGAGCAAAACTTGACCAACCTTCACGCTGAATGTATTAAAACGTGTGGAATGACGGTCCGCAACTTTCTTCGGTATGGTAGCTCGCTTCCTGACAAAATCACGGCAGGGAAAAGCGTAAATGTACCCTCACACTGAGACAGCCTGTACGGCACACTTGACAAGTCCAAATCTCTGAAACTGTCTTGAGTACTGACCAGAAACTTCTCACGAGTACTCAGATAAGGTTCCACAACACTATTTGACACACTGATATGGCGAATCTTAGCACAGAATATTACAAAATAATTTATTCGACGGAGCGACGTGGAGACCGAACCACTCCGGCCGCCATCTTGAACAATCCGAAAGGCCGAGAAGCGTTAGAACAGATACTACACTTTGATCTTAGCCATAGGCCGAGAAGCGATACTTACTACGGCATAATATTAATGTCAAATCGAACAAAGTAGGTGCGTTTGTGTTTGAATATGCATGTGAAAAACACGTGGGTGAAGCGTATCGGGAAAAAAGTGTACTAGACTAAGACGAGTGGGAGTTGAGAATGAAATGAACAATAATGTTGAATAAACGCTAGGGATTATATTAAAAAACGCTAAACAGTATTATTCCAATCTTGACTCTTTACAAACTCATTAATCATTATATTTGCTGCTTCATTTTCAATCGATAAGTCGTTATGTAATGAGTTTAATTAGGAACGAGTCAAGTTTCGAACGAGTTGAGTTCGAACATGCTATATAAGAAGGTACCAACTGTACTAGAAACCAAACGAACTTAAAACCAACTGACCGGAGTTTTTGAAGGTTGCACAACCTGTAAAGAGTCCTTCCTTCAGAAATTTCATTCCACGTAAACCTTACCCACCTAACCTCAACAATCACTAGAGCCTATATAACATTTGATGGGTGGTGACTAGTTGTGCAGGGGAGGAGCCAAAGCCATCAATATTACTTCTGTACAGGTTGCTCGAGAAACAGATGTTGAGGCACAGATAATCGAGCTATTTGTGGTTAGGGAGGTTGGTTTTGAGAACAGTTGGTTTTCAAGACAGTTGACCACTCTTCATCAACCTTGACAAATATATGAGCTGTTATTTATTACTAGGCAAACGCGGAATACGCGTTGTGAGATGAGCGAAACTCTACACACCTTGATAATATAAAATGAACTTCATCCGATGCCAATGGATCTAGGAAGCCGTGAATTTAACAATGCCATATTCTTCCACTAATATTTCTATCTTTTCTATAAATAAAAAACATGTATTAAATTATTTTCAACGAAACGGCTGGTCCGAATTACACGTCAATTTTTATTAATGTGTATTATTTCTGTGTTCACATTTGAGCAAAATTTGGATTATATTGGAGAGATTTTGAAGTAATGTTTCTCAAAAATGGACCAACCGATTTGACCCCAAAACTATACAGTTCCAAGTTGGATGAGTTTGCGCATAAAAGAAGGTTTCATGTCAATCAGTCAAACCCTGCGTCCTGTGCAGTGCTTACTAACAAACCCACAAAAACAAACAAAAAAACACACAGACAAAGCTCGGTAAGAGTTGCATGGAAATCTTCGCTACGCTCTAATCACTAGCGCCTATTATCAGACCTCTGGATTACTTACATTGCTGAAATACCACAGCGTTGAATATAGATGAATGAATAACAATAAAATGACAAATTCAATGGCATGCCTTTTAGACGTGATTATTGTTTTGGTGTAAGAGGTTTACAGTGACTGTTAATTATTATGTATTATTATTAATGAACTTTTAAAATGAACGCGTTCGTATTTTCTGAACTCTTCAATATATAGCCTCATTTCTCATTTTTGTTTTATATATATATATATATATATATATATATATATATATATATATACATAATATACAATATAAAAATAAAAAACAATTACCTTTCAGTAAGTAAAACTGAATAAAAGGTTTTGAGAAAGTGATTTTTATAATGAAATCACAAAAGAGTCATATGCATAAAATAACACGGTGACACTAATTTCAAGATTTGTTATCTATATATCTCTTGCATCAATCTTGAATTAGCATCCAATTTACATCTCTTTGATTTTTTTTTTTTTTTTTTTTTGAATCACAGAGTAGTCGTGTAAAGTAATAAAACGATAAATACACAATTTGAAAATAAATAGATACATACACGGTGACTGATTTTAAAATTGTCGTCTATAGGTCTATATAGAAACATGCACTATATTGATAATAAAATCTCATGATATTAATAATTGTAATAATGAGGATAAAAATAGTAATAATAATATCAACAATAATAATAATAATTACACTTTGTGAAATCTCATGGAAGACGATATACCAATTTATTTGATATTTATACTTTCTACACTCATTGCTTTCTGAAGCTTTGGTCTTCTAGATATTCGTCTATAGAGTAATATGCCTTTTTTATGAAAAAAGATTTTAGTTCAGTTTTGAATTCTTTAAAATCGGTAATGTTTTTCAAGTCCTGAGGAAGCTGGTTGTATAATTTCAGGCCTTGATAAATTATGTTGTTTTATTTTGTGAAAATTTAGATTTGCATTTTTGAGGATGAATATTGTGTATGTGAATATAATGAACGCGTTACATTTACAGTCGACGATCTTGAACTTTCTTCACGTTCGATTTGTCGGTGATCTTCAACGGAATAAAACGTTCATTTGAAAGTTCATAATTTTAGATCACTCATAATTCTATTCGACACGATCGCACTATCCGTACTTCTCCGTCCAAATTCCGTATGAGATCGACTATTCAACGGTCTATTCCGAATGTATCATATTCCCTGTTCGGGATTTCATCATATTATCACTTGTCACCAGTGGGTGCATTCCAGTACGATTCAATCCTGTTCTAGAGGGTTATTACCGGTTTTTCAATACACGTTTAGCACAGGTTTGAGTTAAAACTGGGTTTATCTTGTACAGGAATGCCCCCCCAGGCGAGCAAGCAGCCTGAAAACTGTTTCTATTTGTAATTGTATTGTATTGTATTTATTTATTATCAACTTGGGAAATACCAGTGTTGCTACACAGGATTCTATTTCCGGAGGCTGAATTATGAACTAATCTAAGTATAACCTAATCGAAGGATAATAGAAAATTGAATTAGTAAAATAAGGATAAGAAAATAAAATAAAATTCGGTAATAATTGTATGTATAATTTCTTATCAATCAAGCTATTAAACTTGAGACATTTATTTAGAAAATGTCTGTGTAGGCCTATATCTATTATTTTTGAACCCATTTTTTCCATATAATTTTCAAAACTTTTAAAGCAAAACCACGAAAACGAACTTTGATCTTTCTAATTGAGATCGATTTATTTTACACGAAATTAACTTTTTAAAAGTTCCTTTCATAAGTAAACTTTCCCAACACTGGTGGTATTACGACTAAACCAAATTATTCTGTGAAATAGTTTGAAGAAATGTTCGAATGATTTTTCAAAATGGCAAATATCGGCTATGTATTCTTCTGTATAGCCTATATCATATGACCACGCATGGGCAGTATCTAGATCCATGTACCTCAAGATACGTATTCTAGATACATTTGTATTTTGTATTTCAAATACATTCTCAGAAAGTATCTTGCATTTTGTATTTCAAATACTCATTTTCAATGTATCTTGTATCTTTTTCAAGCTTTCAAAATACAAGATAGGCCCCTACATTTTCAACACCTATAAAAAGTAATCGAATCAAATCTGCTGCAAGCTCGAGCGTAAACACCCAGATGAATGAATCAAAATTACAAAATATCGATCGAATCGTTAATCGAATTTTATCGAACATCAAATTAATAATCAGGATTGCGATTTTCGGAGATGGGTCCGATTTATACGCAATGAAGATATCACGTGGCCTACAAACGTCATCAAGTATTTCATCAAGTAAATGTCCACAAGTAGGCCTATTTGCTTACAGGCACAGCTTCAAATGTAGGCTACTTTCTTTGAAAAACATCAAATCAATATCGAACATTTTGGCATGATTATGGTTTTCAGAATACTCTTCATATTTCCACTTTGTTTTCATTTTACGGAAAGTATTTTCAAAATGTATCTTTTGAAAATGTCTTAAGAGAGCCTACTATCTTGTATTATGTAGGCCTACTTGAATACCTTTTTTAAGTGTATATCTTGATTGTATCTTGTATCTGAAATACCCAAAATTCGAGTGTGTGTCTAGTATTTTAGATACTTCAAGTTATAATTTTTGCCCAAGTCTGCAAAATACTATAATACTCTCATCAGATATTTCTGGTCCAAGAATAGCCGCTACGTCACGGATCACGTGACATTTCAAGATGGCTGGCAACTGTTGTCATTTAGGCAGCACTATAATTCAAAGGGCACTAATATTGAATACCATTTTGTTTGTACAATGGTCACTTACTGCTGTGTGCCCGGATGTAAAAATAACTTGAGAACACCTGGAATATCTCTCCATTCTTTTCCTAAAGATGATAAGCTCAAGAAGTTATGGATTACTTTATGGGTGGAAGACCACTTTTAATAGTGAACCCCGCCTACTTTGTGCAATTGTTGTATATCTATTATCATATTATATCACACTATATTATATATTATACCATACAAAAATTGACCAAATAAAGACATTACATTACATTACATTACATTACATTACTAAAATACGAAGGGACGAGACGCGCAACAAGCCAGTGTCGTCAACAAGTCGAGTTTGTTCCGATCATTTCAAACTTGCCGACTACAGAGAAATATTCCATGGTATTAATAAATGTCTGAAGAAAGAAGCATTTCCAAGTGTATTCAAATCCACTTCAAGAAAAATTAAAAAGCCGCGGAGAATTAGAGTAAAAGCCGATGTGATTAGGCCTAGGCGTACTGCACCTGAAGCTGCACTGGTGAGTTCCATTTTAAATAAGATATGCCTAGACATTGAGTTTGTAGGCCTATATCATCAATAGGTAGGCCTAGGACGATCAACTGCACTGCCTGATAAGTCGCTCAACATATTATAGGTCTAGGTTACTTAGACAATTGATTTTGTAGCTTACAAAATCAGTCCTAGGCCTAGACCTACACATTCTACAAAATGTTAGGTTATGTAGGGCCCACATTGAGTAGGCCTAGACCTAGGCCATTGAAACCTACCTACATTAGATTATTATCTTACCAATGCTTGATCTAGGTCTGATATTAAATAACTGAAAGGTATTAAAATATCCTTTATACTATTTTGTAAAATATTGATGGTTGATTTGTGACTTTGAAATTTACATACTGGGCCTAGAGTACTATAGCATTGAGTTTGTAATGCTAACATTACAAACTCAATGACTATAGTAAGTATTTCTACAATATTCCCATACCTACGGAGCAGCCGTGACCGGTGACTTTTCTGAAATTACTTGAGTTAATAGCCACCCTCAGCACCACCATCGCCTTCTCTAAGGAATTCATTTTACACATATTAAGCTCTTTGGATTCATCGGGCTGCTAACTATAATAAATAAAGATCCAACTCCAATGTAAGGTGGCTGTGAGCCCGCCGTAAGAATTGCTAATTAAAGTTGTCATTTTCAAATGGATACATTTCAATTTCATTATTAACAGTGTTAGCTAAGGAGTATTCACCTCCGTTTCCATGCCCCGTTGACTTCTACAGCCATTTAACAATCCAATAGGGCAGACTTGACTACGCCTACCAGGGGAAAGTGTCACCTGTTTACTAGGCCTAGGCCTATCATTGTTTCTAGGCCCTACCAAGTTTCTTTGAATTTATTTGAAACTATGGTAAAGTGTTGCTGTGTACCTGGGTGTGCAAATACTCTGAAAACACCTGGGATATCATTTCATAGATGTCCTAAAGACGAATCTCGTAAAAAGCAATGGATGATCACATTACGGCGTGATGGAAAACGTAACCGCCCAGTGTCATCCACTATGTATGTATGCTCTTTTCATTTTACACCGTCGGACTTCAGAGAAGTAATTAATGGCAGCAACAAATGTCTCAAGAAAGAAGCATTCCCTACTATATTCGAGCCCAGTTCACCAGAGCCGGGGACAAGTGTAGGCCTAGCTTACGACTTTCAAGCCCAGTCCAGCTCGATGACAAACATTGGCCTAGAATCAAGCTACGTAAGTTGACATAGGCCCCTGTTTATAATACTTCTGGTCACCAATTAATAATTCTTATTATTGAAAAGTAAATGATTTTACTGTCATGAGAATAATAGTCTAACTGCTGATTTTATGGCCTAGGGTTATTTATTTGACATCTGGTCAAGTAACTTGGGTCCTAGTATAAAAGTCAAGTTGGGCATGTATAATTGGGTACCGGTGGTAAATGAGCGTATTGAGGTATGTTATAAATAGAATGGGGCTCGGACTACTCTCAACAAATAGCCTCACAGCCTTTGTGCCGTAAACTCGGTGTTGTAGGCCTAGACCCTAAACAAATGAAGCCAACATAACCTATAAAAACCTTGTAAGACGTTGGCCTACAGAATATGCCTGTTCGACCGAGCAGCAGCCCGGCTTCTGTATAGCAATATTGAAATCCTTTCAATACTTGAGAAGAATTCCTTTCATACTAATTAGATGAGCGTAGCGAAGATTTTCACTCAAGTCTTACGGAGCTTTGTCTGTGCGTTTTTTTTTTTGTTTTTTTTTTGTTTGTTTGTAAATACTGCACAGGTCGCAGGGTTTGACCGATCGATATGAAACTTTTTTTTTATATGCAAACTTATCCAACTTAGAACTGTATAGTTTTGAGGTCTAATCGGTTGGACCATTTTTGAGAAACATCATTCAGAAGTTTCTAAAAACCCCATAAGATTTGGCTGAGCGGAAAAAATTGAAAAATAAAATCTCTTCAATATGATTCAAATTTTCCACAAATGTGAACACAAGAATAATATACACGGATAAAAATTTGGTTTGATATTCGGACTAGCCGTTTTGGAGAAAATAATATAATAAATGTATTTTATTCATCGGAAAGATGGAAATATTAGTTGAAAAATGTTGCATTGTCGAAGTCACGGCTTTCTAGATTCATTGACATCGGATGAAGTTCATTTCAAATGATCAAGGTTTGTAGAGTTTTCGATTATACTTTATATAGACATCTCGCTCATCGTACAACGCACATCCTGCGTTTGCCTAGTTATATCCATTTCACTGACTTCAATTGTCAGTAAATTATGGGTACCGGTACCCAAATTGAACTTGTACAGTATTTATATCGAATTGAATTTAATACTAGCCGCCGCCTGTGGCTCAGTCAATTATCGCACTATGTCAAGAACTGAAGTAAGATCGGGCGTGGGTTCGAGTCTCGTCCTTTCACCTATCATCACTTCATCGTTTCACATTATCGTCCGCTCATTCGTACCCCCGTATAACCTAGCTGTTGGTGGGGTGGTTGAGCAGCATTGAAAATAAATGTGTTATCATTTAACACAAAATGGAAATGTTGACTTGATTGACACTTCAAGTACGGTACTGTTATTGTAAATTGTGTAGTAAAATGTGTGGGCCCACAGTCCACGTGAGCCAACATTTTACACCATGATGTACAGCACAATATATTAAGACTTGAGGGCGTTTGGGAGTTGATTTATCAAAATATCAGTTTTTTGGTGACTGATATCTTGTGAACATTAAATTTATCCAAATTCTATTCAACATGAAACTCATATTTTTAATACCTTCAAGACGGTTCAAAGGCCCATCACCAAGAACTGATATTTTGCTGAACCTTATTCCGTACTCTTTGACTTTAGCTATCTACGATGGATACGCAATTTGGACTTGTCCCATGTTCTCCCAGCTGACGATCATCTCCAGTGCTAAGAAACCTTCGACGCCACCTAGATCGCCTATAAGCTAGCTATAGGCTCTACAGGGCTCTGATGGCCTGAGCAGTCGAACTCAGTGGCTTGGATCGGTTTCATAGATCCAGCAGTGGGATTCTCTATCTTCATTGAAATTCGGTCGATAGCGATCCCGATCGAGACTGCGAACGATCGGCAACTCACTCAAGGTTAACTGCCTATTCTCTACGAGCACACGATCTCGATCGTTAGCTCATGTTGAGAAGTCCTGGGTCGACAGATACGTCATTATATGCGTCATATGATGTTCGTTTTTGACCAATAGGAGGCCTATGTAATTCGACTTTTTCAAGAACCGCCAGTGCGCCGGCGCGACATGACAGGCTTTGTAATACGCCAATACAAAAACATTGAAAACATAACCTCAAATTTTAGCTGTCAAATTGATAATAAAATGAGGAATTCAATTATTTGGATTAAAAAGCGCTTTCGAAGTGAGTTTTGGCGTAGATTTGGTATTTAAAACATGGAATCGGTATTAAACCATACTGTATAACGATTAAAAACGGTGGAATGACGGTTCATCTTTGCTTGGATATTTCAAAACATAAATATCGCCGCCATTTCCGTCTGAACGTAAGAGTTCTCGACATCGACAATAGTTAACGACAGGGTCTTGTCGAGTCGAGAAGATTTGTCGATCGAGATCGTCAAGTTGCCATAGAGAATCACGCTAGGTGAAGTTATCGACCAAAAACCTAGTTGTCGACGAAAATTACTCGATCTCGATCGACAACATTATACAGAATCCCACTGCAGAACAACGTCGCTGTCAGTTGCGTGTCCCTCGTAGATAGCTATAATCTTAGCCGTACTCAACTTAGTTACTGTTGTAACTGTTGTTTATGTTACCGGTACCAAAGCAGGCACGCAACTTGCAAAGGGAGTTTCAAAACATCAATAAATGAACCAAAGAGTAATAACCGTCGATTGATCGATTTTAATTGATTACCGCTCCCAGCATATAAGTCAGTGATTGACTTATAGATAAACGATAATTTGCGGTCTCCTTAATTGGAGTAATTGTGTATCTTATTTTAACTTGATAGGCGTAGGGCATAGGCCGACAGCATTTGAGAAATGTAGTTGGACAATTTTGTTATTATTAATATCAGTATTTCACTAGAATAGTACTGTATTGACAATGTCAGCATTGTTAATGCAGTATATACACAATGGGTATGTACATGTCTGTAAATCCTGTATGTTAAGTACTGTACAATGCAGGATCAATGACAATAAAGACTTAACGTACATCTAATCTGTATCTTCGGGCTTTAAACAGGCGTACGGAATTTGCACATTAGTATTTTGTCAAATGTCTTTCAAACATCTATCATAGGCCTAATACAGTCCTGAAAATTTGGTTGTCAAAATTATAAGAGCCTACTGTATCATTTTATCAGCACTAGGATGTCTTAATCGTTATTTTAATGTAATATATCGGCTTATTTATATTCAATAACCACTTGGTTCCAGGTCGTGCGAGAAGAAAGGGTCGAGCTGCCTCCTGAGCTAGCCAGCAACGCAACCAGCCGCGTCAAGTCGGAGCCGACCGTGGATCCGCTCGCCATGTCTCCACGGAGCTCCGAGCCAGACTCTTACGGCATCAAGACGGAACCCTTGGACAGCAGCCAAGCAGCTCTCGGAGCCGACGGTCTCCCAGCGTTCGAACGTGTCGACACCTACGACAGTAACGCCTTTATACGTACGAGAGAAGAAGCTGACGTAACACATCCGACATCTGGTAACAGTAACGGAGACGTAACAACGCAGTTGGTTGTCAATAGTCTAGCACTACCCGCCGGTAACGTTACGATCGGTAGCGAAGTTGTCCCGACGTTTGGTCCAGCGCCACCGGCGTATTTCTACGTTTTCAACGGCGTTGATTATCAACTGCAGTTGTTGCCAGCTCAGTATCTCAAGTGCAGCGACTGTGACGAGTACTTCACATCCGATAGTTTACTTCAAGATCACAGAACCGCGAAGCATGTCGACTCCCCGTACTCGTGTGACGCGTGTAACTTATCCTTCGCTAGTCGTGCACTTCTGGACGAACACTCGAGAGTCTGCGAGCTGTCGGTCGACGAGCGTAGCGACGGGAAGACTCGTTCGAATTGGAAACATCGGTGCGGCGTGTGCGGGGCGCGATTTGACAGAGCGAGTGCGTTGGACGTCCATTGTCGCGGTCATGCGGGCGACAGCGAACAGAACGCTGCGGCGACCGGCGACCGGCGAGACGCAGGCAACGCGGTCGTGCTGACGTGCGAGCCGGACCTGGACATCAGCGACATGGGCCGGGAACACGAGACGGCGGACTACATACTGCCTCACAGCTTCGACGAGCACGGCGGAGCGACGGTTGCCGTGACGACCAGTCCGAGTCCTGCGTACTCCATCCTGCCGACCTCGACTGACGTAACCAACAAGACGGACGATATCTGCGGAGTCAATGCCGACTTTTGTCGGATCGTCGACGATCAGTACCAGTGCGTTAAATGCCGCCAGAAGTTCCCGAACGATATTAGATTCAAGGCGCACAATTGTCGCGGTATAAAAAAGTCTTTCATTTGCGGCGTTTGTAAAAACTCGTACCCCAACGAGAATTCTCTGATCGGACACTCGTGGTCGCACAGTGCGTACTACTGCGGGATTTGTCGCAAGATGTGCGCGTCGTTGAAAGATAAATTGGACCACATGTTGCTGTTTCATCCGTGTGATCACGACCATTCCACGTGTTGGACGGCTGGCGGTGGCGCGTGCGCGGGATCTGTTGGCACGTGATGCCGCGACTGTTGGCATGGCCGCTAGCGTCGTGGCTAGTAGGCAACTCTACGTCGTGAGCAACAAGTACAGAAGTTGACGAGGGAGGTTTGATTCCGACACTTCAGGAATGTCATTCGACACAAACCTTACCCAACACTAAAAAACCTATGAGGGTCATTCCACGGTAACTCACATATCATTTAGAACAATTTT
This sequence comes from Brachyptera putata, assembly GCA_907164805.1. Taxonomy (NCBI): domain Eukaryota; kingdom Metazoa; phylum Arthropoda; class Insecta; order Plecoptera; family Taeniopterygidae; genus Brachyptera; species Brachyptera putata. The sequence continues at coordinate 15,539,304 of OU015474.1, forward strand.
ATTGAATACAAATGCTTCCCAAGTCTCAATATTTCAAGCTGCTGTTTCTGACAAAATCAGGTGAATCTGCCAGAACTAATTTGTAATTTAGGAATCAAAGAAAATTTATGGAAAAATTCCTTCCGAAAAATTAATTCCAACATGCGGTAGCTCACGTATCGCAGAAAAGACGTCCAATATTCCTGTAATTACTGTAATTCCAATTTCTTTTCAACCTCTGTCACTACAGATGTTTTTATTTTATGCAACTATGATAATAGTAGGCCTAAATAGGAAAATTTTGGGGAAAAAATACAGTTTTCATGTTACAATTCTTTGTATTGGTAGGGCCTAACTCACGTAGGCCTATCCCCAAAAAAGTAACCCACGTAACACACTAGAAATAACATTACTTCATTTTGACAGAATCATTGTAAAAATGAGTATAATTGCATATCATTATCAAAAATAATTGTGACAAGTCTATTCTACAAGTGTGGTGTCATAACTTGAAACTTCCCTGACAAAAAAAGGAAAAAATTCCACGTTTTTGAGTTTTTCTCGCTTTTTATCGTCCCTAGTTACGTGGATTGACCTGTAACACATTTTATGGGCGGTAACCATTTGTGCAGGGGAGGAGCCAAACCCCTCAATCTTACTTCTGTTCAGGTTGCTCGAAAGAGATGAAAGTTTAGGACTATTAACGAGAGAACGAGGATCCTCGCATGAACTCCGTCCAAATCACACGCTTGGTAGTACAGTAAACCCTCGGTAATCCAAATTTGACATATTTTGAACGTGGGGGACGTCCATGAATTACGTCACAGCTTGGAGGGGGGGGGGGGGGGGGGGGAAACGGTGTGATGTACCAGTTTTTTGTTTTACGTATTTGGTGCCATTCTTATAGATTCTTAGGTATATTCATCCACCCTAGAAACAGCAGATGCAAATCAAATAATTATCAAGTTTGACTACTCAAAAAGCAGACATGAAGAAATTAATATTTTGATTTTATTACTTGATTGCACCTTTGCCACCTGTAAATTCAATTTTTTTTGTTAAAGGGGGGTATGAGAATTTGTGACATATTTAAGGGGGGGGGGGGGTAATAGGTTTTGTGACCAACTGTGACATGGGAGGGAGGGGGGGTTCAAAGTGGCCTAAAAAAGTGTGACATAATTTATAGACGTCCCCTTGAAGTCGGTCCCCGGCTGAAGGTATGCACATTTCAATGTTAATTAATATGGCTAATCTGAGTTCCAGCTAATCCGTAATTTGAAGTAATATTTCGTCCCTTCAATTGCTTCAACACTGTTTTTGGATTGGAATGTTCGAAACAATTCGAGTGAGTTCTTTGAATGACTCATTATTAATCCAATTTCCATCCTTTCTATTTGACGCTCAGTGGTGTATTCATAAAAATAAAAGTACCAGGGCGGTGATGACTTGAAAAAAAACATTCATCCCAACTCGACGGGGGGGGGGGGGGGGGGGGGGGCTAATGAGCCTGTTTTAGGAGATTCTAATTCAAATATAAAATAAAAATGATGTGATTTCCTTTTCATCTGAAATAAGTGCTACAAACTGGCTCTACACTACATTACAAGATTCTGTCATTATTGTAAAGTCTGACGTTGCAAATAAATATTGGCAGATTCCATCTATCGGGATGCATCGTTTTTAGCATTGTGCGTTTACAAGTTAGCTGGTTCAGGCTAGCTTTATATGTCTTCAAATATGGTTACAAGAAAAAAGGTACGGGGCGCGCCCTGCCCCAAAATTAAAGTACCAGGGCGCCGCCCCGGCCCGAATACACCACTGTTGACGCTTGAGAATACGTCGAAGCACGTTGACGTTTCCGCTGCATTTTGTGTCGTCCGACCTTGACGATGTTGAGCTCATAACATGTGTTCGGCAGACTCGAGGCGGCCGAGCGCCAATAGAAGCGAGCCGTTTGACGACAGCGCGTTGTCAAAGCTAGCCGAGTACACACGATCAGTGAGGCCCTTAGCAACGGTTTCTATTACTCTTTTCTTTTTTTTTTTAATGTTGCTCAACGACCCCACCAACAGCTAGGTTATACGGGGGTACGAATGAGCGGATGATAATGAAATGATGAAGTGATGATAGGTGAAAGGATGTTTACAAAAACCCATGCCTTGTGCGGGACTCGAACCCACGCCCAGCGGTGACTTCGGTTACTACCGCTGGCGATAATTGACTTAGCTACCGGGGCGGCTTTTCTATTACTAGTACTTGGTTTCGGTCAGTAGCATAGCAGCTAGATGATACCGGCCAAAACTGTGTAATGGAAACCGTTGCTTGGGCCTCACTGATCGTGGCTTTCTCTCTCGCGCAATATGAAATTTACTCAATTATAAGCGGGAAAAGTGATGATTTTCGTGTAAAAAGATTTATTTTGGTTTTAAATCCAAATTTTTATAAATCAAAATCATTTTTTCGGGACCCTTCTATTTCGAATCAATGAGGGTTTACTGTAATAGAAAATAGAAACAGTGAAACTGCTTCGGCTGGTGAGCATTATGACGGACCAGGTGTAGCGAAGGTAATGAACAATTTGTTGGTCCATTGAAAGAAGACGTTGCTTCTGTGAACTTCTCGGCACAATCTGCTGCGTAGCTCGCTGGAAACGTTGAAGACGCGTGTAACGGATCTCAACCTGCAGGAAGAAGACGTCTCTTGCATAATGCTGTGACAGGCAGGGTTTTATCAAGTATCACTCGGCAACATTGTGATACGCATGCTAGATTTAGAAAATAATTCAGGGAAAGTATAAATATTATATAATATAATACTACAATATATGTACAATATAAGTGAAAGTTAGGTTAAACTATAATGAACCCTCTTTAGATTTGTAATTCAAAGGAACCCAGAAATACTCACTACATGATGAGTTTAAATGATTCAAATAATTAAATTGAGCTTATGACTTGGAAGCTGGCCTTACGTGAACATTTTTGATGCAATATCGCAACCGCATGCGGGAGCGATGCCGCAGGTTGACAGCCATTTTGAATGATTAGCCAATCAGCGACGACTGACAGGTTTTGTCGCACAAGTTCAGCTCGAGTCTACTTTTCCTCGCACCGCAGCGTATCACATGCGAAACGGCCAGACGTAGTTGGGATTCAAGTAAAATCCGCTTGAGGCGCGTCATACTGCTTCCCCCAGAACAGCTGTGTCGATTTTAGCATGAAATGTTTTAAAATAATTTCATAATTGATCAATGTACTCACGTGCGAATGACTTGTTTTAGGCCTATGATACGATTTTGTTTTTACTGTGTATAGTTATTACTAGGCAAACGCAGGATGTGCGTTGTACGATGAGCGAGATGTCTATATAAAGTATAATCGAAAACTCTACAAACCTTGATCATTTGAAATGAACTTCATCCGATGACAATGAATCTAGAAAGCCGTGACTTCGACAATGCAACATTTTTCAACCAATATTTCTATCTTTCCGATGAATAAAATACATTTATTATATTATTTTCTCCAAAACGGCTAGTCCGAATATCAAACCAAATTTTTATCCGTGTATATTATTCTTGTGTTCACATTTGTGGAAAATTTGAATCATATTGAAGAGATTTTATTTTTCAATTTTTTCCGCTCAGCCAAATCTTATGGGGTTTTTAGAAACTTCTGAATGATGTTTCTCAAAAATGGTCCAACCGATTAGACCTCAAAACTATACAGTTCTAAGTTGGATAAGTTTGCATGTAAAAAAAAAGTTTCATGTCGATCGGTCAAACCCTGCGACCTGTGCAGTGTTTACAAAAAAAAAAAAAACGCACAGACAAAGCTCCGTAAGACTTGAGTGAAAATCTTCGCTACGCTCATCTAACTAGCAGACTCGGCAAACGTTGTTCTGCCATCGAAGTGATTTGTAGTGAATGTTGGAGGTGCCAGAAGGCGGATGGTGCGGTATCTAGCGTGTAGCTGTGCAAATGTCGCCGCTCGTCCATATTGAGTAACTCCGTCAATGTCACTGTACAACGCTATTACTGGTGTTGTCCTTGAAGTGCCAATTTTTTGGATATTGCTCATAGGAGAAAGCTTGGCGGAAGATCTCGTATACTTTAGGACCTTCTACCAGCCCTATCGAATGTGCGTGAGGAGTGCGTGAAACGACACTCGGTCGAGCCGTCTCGGAGGAGTTCATCCTCTAACATGTGACAAAAGCTTTTTATATATAAGAGGATTATTATTGAGAAGACACCAGCAATTTTTAACAAATTGAAACAAACTGTCAGCGAACTTGAGTCTAGACACGAATAGGCAACCTTGATTGAATTGCCACTAGGGAGCAGCAGTTTTGTTTATCCGCTCACAATTACTCCGCATGCGGTAGCAATATTGCATCAAAAATGTTCGTGTGAGGCCAGCTTTATGATGGATAGAGGCATGACATTTTTGCATCAAGTATATGAATCAAAATTGAACAAAAATATACGCTATTTATAAGAAAATTGACATTTCTTTGACAACATCGCCTTTTTGTACAAATCGAATGCGAGTGCCATTGAAACCTAAAGTCTTTCATTCCAATTTGCTTGAATGAAATATTTATTTACAAACATTCGTTAGCCACAAGTGTCAGTCGTTTACGATGCTTTCTCAGTTTGTGCAGTTCAAGCAGCGTTTAATGTCGAGTATATTGATGACAGTGTGAAAGCCTGTATATATATATATATATATATATATATATATATATATATATTGCTCTACCACCTGAGCTAATTGACCACCTAGGTTCAAGTCGAATATCCGACACACTCATATGATTTGACATTGTTTGAGAAACGACTCTCTTGGGCTTTGTCTTTTTACAGATCAACAGATTCCAAGGTGTAACGATTAGACGTTACCACAGGTCCTTGTGTTTCTCTTTTAACCATCACCTAGGCTCAGGATTTGTATTTAACAACATTTCTTTATGAATGCGATTCATTAACGATATGTATGTACGTTTTTGTCAAATCATAAAAATGTGACCAATCTGGGACTTGAACCCAGGACCTCTTGGTTAGTACCCAATTGCTCTACCACCTGAGCTAATTGACCACCTAGGTTCAAGTCGAATATCCGACACACTCATATGATTTGACATTGTTTGAGAAACGACTCTCTTGGGCTTTGTCTTTTTACAGATCAACAGATTCCAAGGTGTAACGATTAGACGTTACCACAGGTCCTTGTATATATATATATATATATATATATATATATATATATATATATATATATATATATAGTATCTGTATATAGTCTTTTCAGAACTTGCTCAAGCTAAGAATGTGTCGTAAATAGCTGCTAATAGATACGTACATCAATTTTATCCCAGATCCTTTACATTTGACCGAAGACTTATAATGCTAAATTAAATTAACTAGGAAAACGCCATATATGCGTTGTTAGACGAGCGAATAGTATTAGTATGGGTAAAAATGGGTAAAAAATGCTTCGAGTGGTACCAATTCAGCACATTTTATGTTTTTTCTTCAAAATGGCTGACCCGATCAAACTGAAAAAGTTTAGAAATGTGTTTCAAAATGTAATTCAACTTGACGCAAAGTTTCATTTTTTTGGAAAATAAATTGATCTTTTAAAAAGTTCAAAGTTTGTTCTCGTGGCTTTGCTGTGAAAGTTCAAGTTGAAATAACAAAAAAAACATATGTTTGTTCAAAAATTCAGAGTGCAAATTATATGAAAAAAAGGGTTCAAAAAGTGATAGGTACACACACATTTTCTACAATAAATGTCTCAAGTTTAATAGTGATTGTTAAGAAATTACACTTTTTCAAAATTTATAAACACGTTAAACGCGCATCGCTTCCAGACGCTAGAACAGTACAATCAGTGTCCACAGCCTACTACAAGTCACAACAAGTCGACCTTGACCTCACGTGGCTGCCTGGTGACATGTGATCACATGATCAAATCACAAACAGGGAATATTAGACATTCGGAATAGACCGTTGAATAGTCGATCTCATTCGGAATGTGGACGAGGAAGTACGGATAGTGCGATCGTGTCGAATAGGATTAGGAGGGATCCAAAATTATGAACTTCCAAATGAACGATTTATTCCGTTAAAGATCACCGACAAATCGAACGTGGAGAAAGTTCAAGATCGTCGACTGTGAATATAACGCGTTCATTGAACAGTTCAGAAAATACGGACGCGTTCATTTCAAAAGTTCATTACCCAACACTGATTTTATGACGGTATGTTGGTATCACTTATCGTTGTTTACAGGTAGTAATGGGCGCATGGGAATGTTCCCGCTAGGGGGAATATTCCCTATCTTTGTATAAATTCCCATATTCAGGGAATTTATTTTTTGAAAAATGAGTTCAGCAGGTAGATAATTCAGCAATTTGCCTACTTTGTGTATATTATTTTTATCTATTTCTATTTGTTTTTCGAATGGTGGTTTTCAGAATTCAAGACCGTACTTTTGGTGGTAGAAATATCTTGGCAGGCCTCAGATGAGAAGATTTGTAGTACCTTTTTCGTTTTCATGTAATGTTTTGTGGTTATTTCTCATATGGACTGAATACCGATAAACAAAAAATTATACACCAAAAATTTAAGTATAGGCTCTATAGTTTTTTTATTTCTTTGTATCCTTCCTTTTTCATACTTTATTTTAGTGAGTGTGAGTAAGCAGAAAAATATATTCCCGGAAAATTCCCATTTTGGGAATATTCCAGGGAATATTCCCCGAATTTTGAATTCCGGAATTTACCCATCACTGTTTACATGTCAATTTCGCACACGAATGCCCACAGCTCGTCAGTTGGGGCATCAACAAGTCCTATATCCGTACGAGATGCGACATACGCATCGTTGCCATTCAGGTAAGCATCCGCTCTGGAGAACAACCTGAAGTGTCCGGGGGAGGAAAATGGCTCACCTGGAATAAAGTCAAGACACATTTAGTTTTCATAATTGATCATCTTTCATCAGAAATTTTCATCCATTTCTAATGGGACTATATATTGTGTCCCTCAATGAGGTTATTCTGTACTTTGATTTAGTGTACCTCGATATGTGTTTTGTGTACTTCAAATGTTGTTTTCTGTCCCTTGGTATACTGTACTTCAATTCGGGTTATAGTGTATTTCTAATATCTTCTAATAATGTCATGTAAGTTATAAACGATTTTACTATTTTACTATTATTTTTAATAGTAGGAAAACGCCATATATGCGTTGTTAGACGAGCGAATAGCAATAGTATGGGTAAAAACTGCTTCGAGTGGTACCAATTTAGCACATTTTATGTTTCTTCTAAAAAACGGCTAACCCGATCAAGCTGAAATTTTTTAGAAATGTGTATCAAAGTGTAATTCAACTTCACGCAAAATTTCATTTTTTCGGAATATAAAAATATTTTCTTCTTTTTCCGCCATGTTATTCTGATGGGTATTTCTGAAATTTCTAGAATTCATAAAAAAAAGTTACCCCCCGATAATGCCACAAAACTATACAGATCTAAGTTAGATGAGGACCCATGATAAAAAAAAGTTTGAAGTTGATAGCTGTAGTCGTTTGACCTGTGGAGAACCGACAAAAAAAATGAATAAAATAATAAAAAACATAAAAACGAACACCATTTTTTTTCAGTACGTATGTCAAATTGAATCCTCGCTAAAGCTCGTATAATTATTTGTGTTTCCTCTTTTTTTTCAATTTCGATGTCTCATACCATTCCAAAGTTATCGCCAAAAAACTGATATTCCGCCGTATCTACTCCTAACCAATAAGTGACATTTACTGGCACCTATTACAAACTCACCCTTAACTGTGACATATTTTCCATTGATGCCATCCTCATAAACACCCGTCCAAAACCGCTGAGTATTTGCAGCGACAAACTTGGGATATTTGGCAACAATTTGTTGTACCACTATACGCTCTTCATCGGAGTTTATAATTACAAGATGGCCGCCATCTTCTTGACAGACTGCGCGCGCAGCCGAGTAGGTTTTCCCTATGGTGTACGCCTTGTAGGCGCTGAAGCCTAGGACGCGCTCGTAGTCGTGTGGTATCGGATAAGATCGGGTCAATGGCGGAGTGATGGGGAGCTGAAGACTGGCTACAGACGATAATAAGAATTAGACTAGGAAAACGCCAAATATGCGTTGTTAGACGAGCGGATAGTAATGGTATGGGTAGAAACAGCTTCGAGTGGTACCGTACCAATTTAGCACATTTTATGTTTTTTCTTCAAAATGGCTGACCCAATCAATAGTGTATCAAAATGTAATTCAACTTCACGCAAAATTTCATTTCTTTGGAAAATCATGATTTTTTTTCCTGCTGTGTTATTGTAATGAGTATTTTTGAAATTTCTGAAATTCATAAAAGATAAATTCCCGATAATGCCACAAAACTATACAGATCTAACTTAGATGAGGAACCATATTGAAAAAAAGTTTGATGTTGATAGCTGTAGTCGTTTGACCTGTGGAAAACCGACAAAAATACCCTTTAGAATAACATAGCAGGAAAAAAAAACTTTTATTTTCCAAGAAGAACAAAATAAAATTGTGTGGAGTTGAATTACATTTTGATACACATTTCTAAAAAATTTCAGCTTGATCGGGTCAGCCATTTTGAAGAAAAAACATAAAATGTGCTAAATTGGTACCACTCGAAGCAGTTTTTACCCATTTTTACCCATACCACCACTATTCGCTCGTCTCACAACGCATATATAGCGTTTTCCTAGTTGTCAGAAACTGATGGCAATGGCTTCGTTATCAACTTGTGAGTGTCTGTTTCTCGCTCACCCGTGTCAGTGTGAGGGAACGATATAATCACGCGCAGTTGAGTCGTGTGCCCGCAGTCAGCAATACTGCGCTGTATGTCCGTCAGGGGACCATATATTGTGTCCCTTGATATACTGTCCCTCAATATGGGTATTCTGTTCTTTGATTTAGTGTACCTCGATATGTGTTTTGTGTACCTCAAATGTTGTTTTCTGTCCCTTGGTATACTGTACCTCAATTCGGGTTATAGTGTACTTTGATAAACTGTACCTTGCTTTTTGTGGATAGTGACCTTTGATTTTCTCTCCCTCAAAATTCACCTTTTCAACCATATTCGAGATCATTTTTGCGTCCCTTGATATACTGTCCCTCAATGTGTGGAAACTGTACTTCGATTTTGTGTACCTCGAAACGGGTTTTGTGAGGAGGTTTTTCTGTGCTTTGATTTTGTGACCCTCGATAGCGCGTAGTACATTAAACTCCCGTCAGGTTGCGCTGTGGATGTACTAGGCATCTTATAAGACATCGGCGTTATTTTGGTTGCATACTTACAGGATGTTTCAGAAGTTCCCGCTCGTAACAGAATGAATATTGATTAAAAGGTCTTGGCATCAATAATTAATAAAGGTAGTAATTGATAATATGTTAATAGCGGTACGGTAGTATATTGAAAGTGAATGTATAGGTCTGGTTCCAATAATAGATGGATTGCACTTTATTACTTCTATAATTTTTTAAAATGTTTTGGCTATGTCCGGCATCGATATCGTGAATTATATATTCATTTTCCGAAACATAAAATCATGTATAAGGATGTTTAGGCCTATGCATGACAAAGTGAGAATAATCAGAAAAATGGCTCACATAATCTTGAACTAACATATTTTGCAAAACATCGCATCGCTATTTTTTTTTTTGACGTCAGTAATTCATTCTGTTCTAGATAAAGGCCCTGAAAATGATACCATATAGAATATTTGAAATGTTATGAAATGTTTGGAATGCTATGAAACGTCTATAAAAACCCCTGAAGGATGGTCAACCATGGCGGGAATCGGACCCCGGTCTCCTGAATGACAGTTCAGTGTGATGATCAATCGACCAAGTGTCTCAGTCACTAAGCCTTTTGAAATGAATGAGTGCATTCCAATAACATAATGAAAGATTCAAATCTTTTCAAAGGTGGGGAGCCAAGTTGACATACTTCAGAAATGGCAAATCAAAACGGTTTAAATTCATTTTGGTTAATAGGTGAAAGCGAAAATTCAAATGTTGTTCAATTGGTAAGAGAGCAGTTTGATTAAATGTTACCCTTTGCAACATCGTACTAAAAATAACGATGTCCCCTCATATTCAGTTCTATCTATATAAACTATATGAACCTATATTATTCCTGTATGAACCAAAATCTAGATTCTCATGTCGCGAATACCGTAGTGTACTGTAATTTCATATCATCCTTTTAATCTGACGCAATCCATACCAGTGTACATTTCTATGCATGAATCAATAATCAATCAATGAATCAATAAATATTATTATTATTATTATTATTATTATTTCATATTAATGATTTCTTGTGAAGACATATTTGATCAAACATGTTATAATTTACTGACACAGCTACGATTTTCAACGATATTTAAATTTGAATACCGTGTATGTTTTCAACCGTTCTGGTTGGTCGAAACAGATTCGGGACCACTGATCAGTGTTCGGGACTCTTGGTCGTCTTCGCGCGGGCGTATATTCCCAATATAAGCGGGAGAATCTCGACGAGGAACGAAGTTATGTACAAATCGTCGTTTGACATTTGCGTAGTTTAATTTTAATTGTTCAATACACACGAACTATCACGCGAAGAAGTCTATTGACGGACTAAACATACATGTGCTTAAATAGCTGAGAATATGTCACTGAATTTTCAAATTTAGTTACGCTGTAGGCCTTGAAGGCAAAAGGAAAGGAAATCATTTCCGATTATATTCAGGTATAATATGTATCTTTCTGTTCAATACATTCTCTTATACATAATGTATAATATCTTCACCAACATAATATAGTCTATATAGTAGACCTGTGGTAGGCCCTACCTGCCCGTTACTTGAGCTGCATGACATGCACTTTGGTTATTAAAGTTGTCGTGAATAAACGTGTGCATTGTGAACAAATTTGTCAAATTGTCAAACAAACACCTTGAATACCCAGGGCCTGTAATTGGGATCAGATCATCAAATTAATATCACCCATCCATTAATAATATCCGTATCACATTCTAATAGTTTCAGTGCGAATAAGTTAATATCAGTATATTCTCTTCAGGATGCATTTGTAGGTAGTGATTTGTAGAGCATGGTTGGTCACTTTATTTGTCAACAAAACCGTACAACAACAGGGCCTATCAATAAAATGAATGATTAGTAAAATATTCAAAATCAAGTAGGCTATTCGCCATTAACAAATTTGAAACAAATATATTCACAAATTCATTTTTTTAAATGTTGCTTAACGACCCCACCAACAGCTTGGTTATACGGGGGTACGAATGAGCGGATGATGATGAAACGATGATGTGATGGTAGGTGAAAGGGCTTATACAAAAACCCATGCCTTATGCGGGACTTGAACCCACGCCCAACGGTAACTGCAGTTACTACCGCTAGCGATTGACTTAGCCACCGGGGCGGCTATCACAAATCCACTGTAACAATTCAAAATAAGACTAATTTTATTTTTATTAGGCCTACATGCTTATTCTCTGAAGATTTGCATCTTTACGTTACATTTACAGTGATTGAAAGATATGGCTTATTCCTACATTGGAGCAATAGCAAGAATTGCAGGCAACATGAATGTAATGAGCAGGAAGAAATAACTAACACGTTGTTATATTATATTATGTAACCCACAAACAACGCCAATTAGCCAATAAGGTTTCGAGGGAATATGTGTACAGCTTGAAGCAAAAGTAAAAGTCTGTTTTTCTGACGACTGGAGGGTAGGCAACTTGTCAGCCAAACCGGCCAAACGCTAGAAACCGGTGTGGGGGGTCAGGCTAGGATCCAAAGTCCATTTGCAGGTATACTGATGAAATAGGAATAGCATTGATTAAATGTATCACAGTTCGAAATATGAAGTAAAATGATTGAAGATATATTTTAGCATAGTTTCTGCTACTGAGATAATGCAATACTTGCAGAACATTGGACAAGACGCAACAGCAAATCCACACTCAATTCAATTACAATTGCGAATAACTTTATTCCGTATAAAAAATTGTAGTTACGTTATTACATCTGTAATAGGCCATCTGTTGAATATGGTGATTGATTAGAAATAGTATATATATATATATATATATATATATATATATGTATACATTTTTCATAAATACAAAGTCAATGAGAAACAATTTTTCAAAATTCAAACTCAATCGATCAAGCGTGCCATTTTAGAAATATAACAATATGGTTTTCTTTCGCAAATTGAATCGATTATTATCTATCTTATCTCAAAAATATAAAATTCCGATCCGATTTTCCGTAATTTGTTAAATATATCACCCAATCGGATAATACATTCAAGGCTTTTTTTGTTAGTCAAGAGCAACGACTGTGTCTTCTCATCAGAGTAAAATGCATGCTACTCACCCACACACATACACGCCATTCATCCTCCATCATTTTCTTCACAATTCAGCGGAACATCTGATAGGCCTATCATAAGTTCTATTTTAACGAATAATTTGTATATCAGGAATTTTTGTTGAATTTTGAAAGTATATTTTCATCATATTTGTTAATTGTGCATTCGTTTTTTTAATTGTTCCGGGTCCTTTGTAGCCTGATTGACAGGCTGAAATATGCATTATCTGTGCAAGTGTGAAAATCATCTCCCAACCTGTAAGAATTTTAGTACCAAATACTTGTCTCTGATTATTTATTGAATCTATTACAAAAATATGGTAATCAAAAAAGTAGGAAACTCACTATATATAGGTAATAGCTCGATCCTAATATGCATATAGGCCTACTGTTTCAAATTTGAAGGCATCACTTTTGAAATGAATGGGAATCTACACACCTACGTCAGATCTTCAATGAACATTTCTTATCGTCCTTCAAGGACCCAAATTTCACTTTTTTCAATGAACTAGGCAAAGGCAGAATATGCGTTGTGTGATGAGCGAGATATCTAGAAAGTGAAATCTAAAACTCTACATAACTTGGTCATATAAAATATACTTCATTCGATATCAACTAATCTAGGTAGCCGTGAATTAACAATGCAACATTTTCGTGCTATTATTATTATCTATATTCAATAAATAAAAAACATGCATTACATTACTTTATTCGAAACGGCTGGTCCAAATTGCATACAAATTTTCAATAATTTGTATAATTTCCGTGTTCACATTTGAGGAAAATTTGAATTAAAATAGAGAGATTTCATTTTTCAATTTTTTCTGCCTGGCCTGATCTAATGGGGTTTTTAGAAACTTTGAGATAATGTTTCTAAAAAATGGTCCAACTGATTGGACCCAAAAACTATAGCGTTCTAAGTTGGATGAGTATGCGTATAAAAACAAGTTTCATGTCGATCGGTCAAACCCTGCGACCTGTGCAGTGCCCACAAACAAACAAACAAACAAATACAAAAAACGGACAGACAAAGCTCCGTGAGACTTGAGTGGAATTCTTCGCTACGCTCCTCTAAAATTATGTTTCAATTTTTTTCCGTGATATTATTCACATTGTAATTCTTGAATTTCGAAACGGTAGTTTCTCCATATCCACTTGACCACTTGTTACCAAAACTAGACAATTCTGAGAACTCTTGAAATATAATTATCAATAAATGAAAAATCAATCATTTGATTAATTGTTCAATTTATCTGAAAAAATGGAAACAACAATGTCCAGTTTTATGATAAATAGGAGAGAAAGAGAAGATTTGAAGAAAAATTAAAAATAAGAATTGACGAGAGAAAATTAGTTTGGAGAGAACTTTTTATTCATGAAAAATTGAAATTATGGTTTCAATACAGCTACATCGCGGACACGGAAAAAAAATCAAATATAAATGAGTGACAAATCATGTGGAGTATAATGATAATTCAGAATTATAAGACATGGAAGACAACAATATATAAAATCGTTGATCAATAACTAACAATAAGAAATATGATTATGACAATCAATTTCAAGAATGTGTGGGTCAAATGAGTTTTTCTCAATTTGACCAATTTGATGAGTTTGGCCAATGCAAACGTTGGAATTGTTCACCATCCCGAAAATTATTACCTTAAGATGTAGGCCTATTGTTCATGAGTTACATCATGACAAATGATTGTTTTGGGGTGGTAAGAACGATCGAACGAAACTATAACTATACGAACGATCCTACCGTGTATCCTTAGTCTCAGTTGGGAAACGATGATAAATGTATACAGTTTCGATGTTTGGAAAAAAAGTCAGAAGGTGAATGATGAAAAATATCATGTTTTCTTTCGACTCGATTTGGACTGATGGATGATGGCTTTGAAATCGCTCATCCAACTATTGTATTCTGAAATACTTGGCAAACGCAGCATTTGCGTGGTAGGATGAGCGAGATATTTATATGAAATATAGTCGAAAACTTTACATACCTTGACTGGTCTTCGGTATCGCTCATCCAATTATTTGAAATTTTACAGATCAAATTACACAATAATTCTGTCCAAGCTTTTTGAATACTATGATTATTGAATACAAATCATAGAGTCCAACTATAAAAATATTCCCTAGATTCCTTTGAATTTTCTTTTTGATGTATTTTTCTTCATATATCAAACTAGTTTCACGTTCATAATCATATTGTTCTTTTCCCACTAAGTTATGAAAGATGTAGCATTCCATACAAAATTGGGCTTAAATAAAGGAATAAAAAAATATTCATTCAAATGCCATGTGATGAAAATATAACTATATTGTATTTTATTCCATACCACATTCATTTTCGAAAACAATCTACTATTCCAAGGTGAGATTCTCAAAATCAACTAAACAGTAGAATCGAATCGTGAATAAAGTTGTCAGAAACTATGCACTCATAAAACCTCAATTCGATTATTTGTTCAGAGTTTTTCATAAACAATTTCGTCTAAAACAAAAAAAATAGTCTTATGAGAATTTAAGAATTTGCGTTTCTGACCATTTCAGAGCAAAATGTTCTTTTCTTCTACTTCGTAATGAAATAATTTCAACTCACATTATGAATTGACAACAATGGCAACAACCCTTAAAACCTGTTTAACTAGTTAAATGGCAACATTGCTTGATAATACGATGATTTAGAAGTACGCAGATCAAACTACATGTTAGCTTCAAACAGAATCGTTCAAATCAGTCAGTATACCTGTGATGAGACTTTGCACCCTGACCCTCACCGGTTTCTAGCGTGTCTGACAAGTTGCCTACCCCCCAGACCTCAGAAAAAGAGACTTTTACTGTTGCTTCAAGCTGTACATCCAATTTTAAATTTGGAAGTTATTTTTATTCAAAAAGTTTTTTCCGGGTAACATAAAATTAGGACTAGACCCTATAGATCGTTCCTACTGTAACATATTCCAATTACGCAGATGACTTAATTACTCATGAACAGGGTCGTATACGGCTAAGCCTGTAAAATAGGAGAGGACTCCCTGTTTGATTTTATAATAGCGTATTGGTCGAGCAAATCAAGTCACAGAACGGTTGCAGCCATTCAGCTACAGTACTCCCTTAGAGTGGGCGGTCCCAATTCCTACTCTCATTGTTTGCATTATCCAATACATACTGTTTACCTCAATACTTTTTCATATTACTGTTAATTACTGTCTCATTATTTTCCACAAACATTTCCTAATCAATCATTCATGTGTGATTCATTATTATTATGTTTTTTCTACTTCATTAATTTTTAATTTGATCATTACTCTATGTGTCGAACGGCAATCATGCGTACCATGACGTGATCTTTAATGAAGATGTATATATTATATATATATATATATATATATATATGGGATATTTTAGCCATGTCGTAAGAGATACGTCTCGACCGGGAATTGAACCCGGGACCTTCAGATTGCCGGTCCGCTGCTCTCTGAGCTACCGAGATATTACTTTTATGTCATGGCTATTCTCAGAGTGACGACACTTCCTGGGGCTAGGCCTATAGAGGGCTTAGAATCACCCAAGGTGTAACGATTACACGTTACCACAGGTCCTTGTGTACTCTTTCCGGCCTTTACCTAGGCATGAGGAATAATGTGATAATTAATATTCGATATCAATTATATTCGATATTGAATCGTATCCAATAAGTTTAATTATCACACACATATATATATATATATATATATATATATATATATATATATATATATATATATATATATATATATATATATATATATATATATACATATATTTCAACAACTTTCAGACCTTCCTCTCTGGCGTAATTGGTAGCCCATCAGATTGGCAATCTGGAGATCCTGGTTCAACTCCCGGGGGAGGTTATAAAATACACATATACCTATATGCATATATGCATATGCTATATATATGTTATATATATATATATATATATATATATATATATATATATATATATATATATATATATATATATATATGCTTGTGTATGGGTGTGTAGGTATGTGTGTGTATACATAATATCTATAACATGTGTGAAAATATGGCCTACTATTGTTTTCGGGTAAGCCTACATAATATGAAAGAATAAGAAGAGCTGCTCATGTTTTTATATTGTTCCCAGTAGTAATGTAAGTATGATAAAAAACATCAATATAATGAATGATAATGAGGGATGATGACTAAAAATATTAAAATGTAATAACGTAACCAGGCTTTATAAAACACACACACACACGTGGTTTGCCCGAAATCAATAATAAACCTATATGTTGGATGACAATTTGATAATAGAGAGATCACGAGAACCTATAATAACCTAATGCATCCAATCTAATAACTTTACTATAACCTATTGTAAACTATAGCTTTTTGTTGAAGGAAAACATTCGAATATTCAGAAAGGCTATACAACTATAGTCCATCAACGTCCACATTCATTGATATCGTTAATTATTTCAATTTTATTCCAATTTTCATTATTTCAATATCCAATTATTTGATAATGTTTTATCATATTTTCCTATGTATTCTATTCTGTTTGTTATCCAGTGCACTTCGGAGTCATCTGGGACAAATACAGCTTTATTGGCGTACATAATACGTGACATGATTTGATTTCAATTGAACACTCAAAACAGAATCGAGCAAGTGAAAATATATAGGCCTATATAACTCATATATACAGATTATTAAAAATTGTTATATTTGATTAATCTTAATTCAATTTTGTTTCAATTTGATGGGGTGCATAAAAAATAGAAATATTCAATTTTATATATTCTAAAGTTCAACTTTTCATACTTTGCATATGCTTCTTGTCATAGACATAACGAAACGATTCATTCAATAGAATGTTGGTTCGATCAACTCCCTGCATGTCGTTAGAAGCCCCTTGAAATATATGCAACTTCTACGGTAGTGATGTATTGAGAAGCATCTAAGAAGCAGGGGTTCAAATATTTCAACTCGGGTGGTGCGCATGCGCCGTAGAAACGAGGTACAGAAAAACCAGGGTCACTATATTGAGCACGGAAAAGCAAAGTACACAAAATCAAGGGACACTATCCACAACTGGGTGTTCGTTAATTTGAAGTACACTTTATACAATTCGAGGGTCACAAAAACAAAGTACAGAAAAACCTCCGATATTTTCAAGGTACAGTTTCTCCACTTGAACACAAATCTTTTCAAGGCACACTATATCGAGGTACAGTTTCCACATTTTCAAGGGACAGAAAAGCAAAGTAGAGTTTATCAAGGGTCACAATACTAGTACCCTCCGTCAGCATGCGGCCAGACGCGGTGTCAGCAGTCGCGTTCTTATCGCTCTCTCGCTCAACAACCACCTGTGGAGATACAAGCAGTCTCTCTCTCTCTCTGTATATATATATATATATATATATATATATATATATATATATATATATATATATATATATATATATATATATATATATATATATATATATATATATATATATATATATATCAGGTTCTTTAAACTTTCGCGTTCAATATTATAATTACACATTGCTTCAGGGTTTTTACGCGTATTATAAAAACAAGGACAAATTCAAATATAAAATAGTTTCATTAAGTGAATTGCCTAACGTTTCCGGAGCTATATTGCTCCCTTCATCAGAGGACGAATGGAGATAAAAGAATACAACAAAATACTAACAATACAATAACATAAACACATCGAAACCACTGCCAATTGATTGAATAAAAATAAATAAATCAAGGTATTAAAATCCTAACAACAAAAAGTAAAAAAAGTATAAAAATGAATACAGTCTAATCATTGAAAAATGGTCGGAAGAGATAAAATATTGAACAAAAATAAAAAAGAAACCAAATTAGTAAAAAACAAACAAACAACAAAAATTGAAAAGATGAATAGAAAAATGAATAGAAAAGGCAATTAAAATAGAAAAAATATTACAAAAAGATAGATTACAATATTACCGTCGTGTATTTCTTAGATCATATCTACTTTGAATATGTTTCGGTTCAATGGGTTGATCCACACAAACGGACGGCCAAACTTCATCTTCTACTGAGATTGCTGAAAGTATCGGTTTCCACGCAGATGGTAGGCGGATGCTGTCGTTCCTTTTATTCATGTTATTAGGTCTTTTCTCTATCTCGATGGCCTCTCGGAAAATGCGTGTCAGGTGGTGGTCCACAGAAGCCAAGGATTTGCTATGACTAAAATCGATGGAATGATTTGTGAATTGGGTATGTTGAACCAATGATGAGGTTGTGTCCATTCTTCTTAGTGTATTCATGTGTTGTTTAATACGCGTGGATATCTTCTTCCCAGTTTGGCCAATATACGTTTTTTCACAATTAAAGCATGGTATCTCGTACACTCCCTTGTTCTCGTTGTAAACCTTATCCTTCACACTACCCAACACATTACTTAATTTCCGGTCGGTAGTGAATACAGTATGAATATCATGTTTTCTTAAAAGTCTACTTATATGGTCCGTCGTACCTTGGATATACGGAAGGAATGCTCTCTTTTTCTTCCTATCTCCGACTGAACGTGGAGGACGAAACTCAACCTCTCTAGATAATGCTTGAGATATCAAAACATCTGAAAACCCGTTGCTTGATAAAATGCCTTTCAGCTTATTCATTTCTTGATGTACACTCGAAATGTCTGATAATCGTTCAGACCTGAAAGGCCTGCTTTTCCGAGAGGCCATCGAGATAGAGATAAGACCTAATAACATGAATAAAAGGAACGACAGCATCCGCCTACCATCTGCGTGGAAACCGATACTTTCAGCAATCTCAGTAGAAGATGAAGTTCGACCGTCCGTTTGTGTGGATCAACCCATTGAACCGAAACATATTCAAAGTAGATATGATCTAAGAAATACACGACGGTAATATTGTACTCTATCTTTTTGTAATATTTTTTATATTAATTGCCTTTTCTATTCATTTTCTATTCATCTTTTCAATTTTTGTTGTTTGTTTGTTTCTTACTAATTTGGTTTCTTTTTTATTCATGTTCAATATTTTATCTCTTCCGACCATTTTCCAATAATTAGACTGTATTCATTTTTATACTTTTTTTACTTTTTGTTGTTAGGATTTTAATACCTTGATTTATTTATTTTTATTCAATCAATTGGCAGTGGTTTCGATGTGTTTATGTTATTGTATTGTAAGTATTTTGTTGTATTCTTTCATCTTTATTCGTCCTCTGATGAAAGGAGCAATATAGCTCCGGAAACGTTAGGCAATTCACTTAACTAGGAAAACGCAGAATGTGCGTTGTGAGATGAGCGTAGAAGTATGGAAATCTGAGATTAAAAATACTCTGTCAGCTCAATCTACATCTACAGACCTTGAACTACTTCAAACGCTGAAAAACCTTACCTGCAACTTGTTGCTATTTATAGAGCAACCTGTCGCATATACACTCTGCATTACATGTTTTGATCTTGATATTTGATCAAATGTATACTTTTATTGCGTTTTCTTCGTTATGTCTCATTCGATTGTTGTACAAATTATTGAAAATGTGTATGATAGTTGTTTTCATATTCTGTATCAATTTGAAAGATTTGAGAAATTTCCGTTCTCAAGTATTTTCTCCCTGGATTATTCTTAAGGGGATTTTTCAAACTTTCCAAACTTTTTCCGGAGAAACCGTTCGACCGATTTCTCTGAAAAACAATCCCAATCCATCCTGGTATAACACCAATTCGAAAAAAAAAATTTGAGTTGATTGATTTATTTTCCTGACCTGTATGCCGCGTACAAAATAACACACACAAAAAAAGGAAAACCAAGCCCAAATTCTTTTGGTATAAATAATGAAAATCTTCGCTGCGCTCATCTAATTATCAATGATGTAACTAGAAAACTCATCAATACATATAATCTTAACATGGATCGTTCAGGCTGACGAGTAATCACACACACACACATATAGATATGAATATAATATATGGTATTCTACATTTTCAAGTCAATCAGTCGCGATCGGAATCTTTCGTCGAATCTTTCGGGGAAAATCTTTCCCGGGGGAGGTCGCGATTTTTGAGAAGTTTTAAATCGTATCATTATTATAACTTACTGGTGGTTAATCAGAAAGTTGTTGAAATAATATATATATATATATATATATATATATATATATATATATATATATATATATATATATATATATATATATATATATATATATATATATATATATATATATATATATATATATATATATATATATGAGGGAAACGAGCAGATGTATTATAGTTTATGGTCGATGTATTGATCACTGAACATCGCACATTGATCTTGAGCATAAGTCTGACGTCACAGAACGTAGTGATACAATACCAGCCGTGGTGTCTCGTTTAGGACCGCTGGATCATCCCGGCGGAAAGTCAGCAGAAACCTCCGAGCCGAACACTATTCATGTGCCAATAAACACGAACGAGAACAGTTTGGAATTGATATAATAAGTCTGGACAATTTTTGAGATAAATTCAGCCAGAAGGAATACTCTCTATCGAGAGGATCTATCAAGAGGTATATTATTGACCTTCATTTCTTCGATCGTTTGATAAACTAGGAAAACGCCTTATATGCGTTGTGAGATGAGCTTAGAAGTATGGAAATGTAGAATTAAGAACATCTGGTCAGCTCAATGTACATATATAGGCCGTGGATCACTTCAAAGGTTTAAGAACTGCGGCTGTCTGTTGGTATATAAACCTTGGTTTCCAAACAATTATACCAGTGCCTTCTTCATATCCATCACAGATTTTGAACGTTTTAATTTATTGGTGACACTTGTTGCTCACATTCAATAGTTTCTTAATTGCTTTCTTAATTGCTTTCATTGATGTGTAAAAAAGAACATTAAAAATGCGTTTCCTTCGTTATTTCACATCCGATTGTTCCATAAGTCGCTTAAAATGTGTATGATAGTTCTTCCCACAAACAGTATAAATTTGAGTGCTTTTGAAAAAAAAAAAAAATCCAAGTATTTCTCCCCCGGCCTATTCTTATGGGGAATTTCCATACTTTCCAATTTTTTTCCGGAAAAACCGTCCGACCGATTTTTCTGAAAAACAATCCCAACCTATTCTGGTATAACACCAATTTGTAAAAAAAGTTTTGAGTTGATTGAAACTTTTTCCTGACCTGTATGCCGCGTACAAAATTAAAAAAAAAAAAAAAAAAAAAAAAAAAAAAAACATAAAAACCAAGCCCAAAATTTTTCGGTATATGGAATGAAAATCTTCGCTACGCTCATCTAACTAGGAAAACGCCTTATATGCGTTGTGAGATGAGCTTAGAAGTATGGAAATGTAGAATTAAGAACATCTGGTCAGCTCAATGTACATATATAGGCCGTGGATCACTTCAAAGGTTTAAGAACTGCGGCTGTCTGTTGGTATATAAACCTTGGTTTCCAAACAATTATACCAGTGCCTTCTTCATATCCATCACAGATTTTGAACGTTTTAATTTATTGGTGACACTTGTTGCTCACATTCAATAGTTTCTTAATTGCTTTCTTAATTGCTTTCATTGATGTGTAAAAAAGTACATTAAAAATGCGTTTCCTTCGTTATTTCACATCCGATTGTTCCATAAGTCGCTTAAAATGTGTATGATAGTTCTTCCCATGAACAGTATAAATTTGAGTGCTTTTGAAAAAAAAAAAATCCAAGTATTTCTCCCCCGGCCTATTCTTATGGGGAATTTCCATACTTTCCAATTTTTTTCCGGAAAAACCGTCCGACCGATTTTTCTGAAAAACAATCCCAACCTATTCTGGTATAACACCAATTTGTAAAAAAAGTTTTGAGTTGATTGAAACTTTTTCCTGACCTGTATGCCGCGTACAAAATTACAAAAAAAAAAAAAAAAAACAAAAAAACAATCATAAAAACCAAGCCCAAAATTTTTCGGTATATGGAATGAAAATCTTCGCTACGCTCATCTAATAAAGCTATTTTATATTTGAATTTGTCCTTGTTTTTATAATACGCGTTAAAAACCCTGAAGCAATGTGTAATTATAATATTGAACACGAAAGTTCAAAGAACCTGATAATCAACCACCATGGGATGGACATTTTCATCGAAACACGCCAATTTTCATCTTTTCGCATCAAGAAAAGTAAGTTATTGTCTCGTTTAAATTTCTTAAAACGGTGTTAGAGACTGTGATATAATACCGAACTGTAATTCAAGGAATGACTCTCTGCGTAATTTGAGGTCGAACCATCGGTTTCATCGTAATGAGATGTCAATTCTTCGTCACCTCATTCACGAAACCAGAAGAGAGATCAATTTTGTGTCCTGTGATCTGTTTTATCTTCACATTAAGTTAGCCAATTGTCTGTCTATTTCAAATTGGAATTTACTTGACCGAGTTTCTTTCAACTCTTCTGAGTTCGAAGGCGGTCTATCTCCACCCTAAATCAAATCAAAAAGTTTGATAATTTATTATTACGTAAAACTGCTGACGTTCGTGCGAAAACCACGAGTTTTGGTTCACACAAGCTTGACCCTTCCAAGCTTGTACATAACCTGTCATCGGTTTCTTTGAGCAACATTCAAATTGAAGCTCTTGCTAAAGGTTTCAACTTTGCAATTGCCCCTGGACGTCTTCCTACCGAGAAAATAATTAGTGCTGTGGAGGTTGCTATAACAGGGCTAAAAGCGGATAAAGCCGAACAATTACGACAAGACAACGTCAGATTAATGCAAAAGTTCAAACCACCCCCTCGAAATGTTTCTCGTGATGAATTTCAAGCTTTGAAAGAACTTCGTGATAATCGAGATGTGGTGATACTAGCAGCTGACAAAGGCAATGCAACGGTCGTAATGAACAAAGTAGACTATGATTCGAAGATGAAGTGTATTTTGGAGGAGTCGGAATACAAACGAACTGCGAACGATCCAACAGTTTATTTGGAGAAGAAAACTAGAGATTTGATCAAAGCTTCGAATTGTATCGATGATGTAATCAAACCTCGACTCATACCAGGAGAAAATTCTTCAAGAATACCGCGATTTTATGGCCTCCCCAAATTCCATAAAGTTGATGTCCCTTTGCGCCCCATTGTCAGCTCCATTGGCTCACCTACACAAGCCCTAGCTAAATTTCTTGCTCAGACATTGCAACCCTTTTGTGAAACTGCGTCGTCTTACGTCAAAAACTCGACGCATTTTGTTGAAATTCTTAAGAGTTTATAAAATCAGCCGGGAGACTTCCTCGTTAGTTTCGATGTGGTATCTCTTTTCACTAAAGTTCCAGTTATGGAAGCATTGGATATGATAATGGAAACCCGACAAGTACCAGAAAATCTAATAATTATGGCTCGACACTGCATGAACAGCACTTACTTCTTATATGACAAACAATTCTACAAGCAAGTTGAAGGGGCACCGATGGGGTCTCCATTGTCACCGGTGGTAGCTAACCTTTTTATGGAAGATTTTGAGGTGAAAGTTTTGAGTTCAGCAGTGCTGAAGCCGAGATGTTGGCTACGATATTGTGACGACACGTATGTGATTTGGCAGCATGGCCGAGCAGAACTTGACATCTTTCTTCAACATCTAAATTCTCAACATGAAAACATCAAGTTCACGATGGAGTTGGAGGTAAACAGAAAATTACCGTTTTTGGGTGTCCTGGTTACAAGAAAACTCGATGGAAGTCCAGGGCACGCTGTGTATCGTAAGCCAACGCATACTGATCGTTATTTGCACGCAAATTCCCATCATCATCCTGCGCAAATACGTTCCGTGGCCATCACCTTGGCAACACGGTCTAAACGATTATCAGACATTTCGAGTGTGCATCAAGAAATGAATAAGCTGAAAGGCATTTTATCAAGCAACGGGTTTCCAGATGTTTTAATATCTCAAGCATTATCTAGAGAGGTTGAGTTTCGTCCTCCACGTTCAGTCGGAGATAGGAAGAAAACGAGAGCATTCCTTCCGTATATCCAAGGTACGACGGACCATATAAGTAGACTTTTAAGAAAACATGATATTCATACTGTATTCACTACCGACCGGAAATTAAGTAATGTGTTGGGTAGTGTGAAGGATAAGGTTTACAACGAGAACAAGGGAGTGTACGAGATACCATGCTTTAATTGTGAAAAAACGTATATTGGCCAAACTGGGAAGAAGATATCCACGCGTATTAAACAACACATGAATACACTAAGAAGAATGGACACAACCTCATCATTGGTTCAACATACCCAATTCACAAATCATTCCATCGATTTTAGTCATAGCAAATCCTTGGCATCTGTGGACCACCACCTGACACGCATTTTCCGAGAGGCCATCGAGATAGAGAAAAGACCTAATAACATGAATAAAAGGAACGACAGCATCCGCCTACCATCTGCGTGGAAACCGATACTTTCAGCAATCTCAGTAGAAGATGAAGTTTGGCCGTCCGTTTGTGTGGATCAACCCATTGAACCGAAACATATTCAAAGTAGATATGATCTAAGAAATACACGACGGTAATATTGTACTCCATCTTTTTGTAATATTTTTTCTATTCTAATTGCCTTTTCTATTCATTTTTCTATTCATCTTTTCAATTTTTGTTGTTTGTTTGTTTTTTACTAATTTGGTTTCTTTTTTATTTTTGTTCAATATTTTATCTCTTCCGACCATTTTTCAATAATTAGACTGTATTCATTTTTATACTTTTTTTACTTTTTGTTGTTAGGATTTTAATACCTTGATTTATTTATTTTTATTCAATCAATTGGCAGTGGTTTCGATGTGTTTATGTTAATGTATTGTAAGTATTTTGTTGTATTCTTTTATCTTCATTCGTCCTCTGATGAAGGGAGCAATATAGCTCCGGAAACGTTAGGCAATTCACTTGATAAAGCTATTTTATATTCGAATTTGTCCTTGTTTTTATAATACGCGTTAAAAACCCTGAAGCAATGTGTAATAATATTGAACGCGAAAGTTTAAAGAACCTGATATATATATATATATATATATATATATATATATATATATATATATATATATATATATATATATATATATATATATATATATATATATATATATATATTATATTATATATATATATTATATATATATTATATATATTTATATATATATATATATATATATATATATATATATATATATATATATATATATATATATATATATATATATATATATATATATATGAGCACGAAGATTTTCGCGGCCAATGGTTGATGGTAAAAATGTTTCCACGGTAAGTTTGCTGCGATTAGAAAGCATGTTGGGTCCTAAAAAGGACCGGTTGATGCGACGTTTCGCTGGAATTTCATCCAGCATCATCAGGCGACGGTGGTAAGTGGTCGAATGGCTGGGAGTGCTCTTCGACGGCTCGTTTTATACAAAAACGTCAAAAACCATCCGGCCAATCAGGAGCGTCCTCCCTCCAATCGGTGCGCTGGTTGGTCAGTGCGGTGTTTGCAGGCGCTGGATGAGGAAGAGACGACAGCCAGACAGGTACGGCTGGTGGTCAAGTCCGGTGGGATGACTTTGTCGCAAACTTACGATGAAAATTCCTGACGAAATTTTACATTGAAAATTTTTGTTGAAAATTTCAAATGTCAAATTTTGTTCGAAATTTTCATGAACAATAATTCTTAATGGAAATTTCCATCAACAATCCTTGTTGAAAATCTTCACGAAGAATTTTCATGACGATTATCATTAAAAATCGTTAAACATCATTCGTGTCGCGCGAATGACCGCCGCGGTGTCCCGGCCAGCTCGGTCGACGGTGAATCGAAGTGAACGTAGATACGTGATACGTAGAGCACTCTCGAGCATAACGCGCGGAAGCGGGCCTGGTACGCCGGCCACGTCTATCATGTCATCGTGTCGAAATATTCCGAAAAAAAAAATCAAAAATTTTCAACGGAAATTCCTATCGAAAAATATCAAAGAAAATATTTGTTGAAAATTTTTGATGAATATTTACATGTGAAATTTCCATTGCAAATATTCATTGAACTTCATTATTGAGAATTTGCTGGAAAAATGTTTGTAGAATAGTTTCAATGGAATAGGTTCAGTATTCTTGAATAAAATTTCCGTCGAAAATTCTCAATGACAGTGTTCTATGAGAATTTTGTTTGGAAATATTCAATAAAAAATGTGAACGAAAATTTTCAAAGAAAATTCCATCAAAAATTGTCTTTGTGATATTTGTACGGGAATTAACCATTGGGAATTTCCCACAAGAATTTCAATCGAAAATTCTCCACAGGAATTTATCGGGGCTCAGGATACTGAGGCTCATGAGACTGGGACCAGGAGACTGTTTTTCAGGAAACTGGGGTCCGGGAGACCGGGGCTCAGGAGACCGGGGCTCAGGAGACTGGGGCTCGGGAGACCGGGGCTCAGGAGACCGGGGCTCAGGAAACCAGGGCTCAGGATAGCAGAGTTCGGGATACTGGGTTCCAGGAGGTCGGGGCTCAGGAGATCAAGATTCAGGATACCGGAGCTCAGGAGACCGGGCTCAGAAGAACGGGGCTAAGGAGACCAGGACTCAGGATACCGGGGTTCAGGATACTGGGTTCCAGGAGACCGGGGCTCGAGAGACCGGGGCTCAGGAGACCGGAGTTTGAAATACTGGGGCTGAGGATACTTGGGTTGGGGGGACTGGAGCTCAGAATACTGGGGCTCAGACGACCGGGGCTCTAAGACCGAGGCTCAGGAGACTGGCTCACAGGATAAAATACTTCTGAGAACTGCTGCCAAATGAACACACGTCGAACAACCGCATGTCGACTCCAGGTGGCTTCCGCTTCTTTGGTTTTCAATGATTGATGTCACGATGGCACTAGCTCTGAAGATGGCACCATCTCCTCCACAGGCCGCTCACCGTCACAACTTGCGTCAACGCTAGCCGTGAATTCAAGGTGAGGGAAAACTAGCCCCACCTAACTAGATTAGTTAGAGTAGTGATAGATAGTAGCACATCTCAGATGGGAATAGCGATGTTTGTGAAATGTATGTTGTATAGCGTCAGGATGAATATATTTAGAATGGAGTGTACATATAGAAGACATATAAGACAGTTAGAAGACATCAAGGTCGGCCATAGGTGGATAGTGGACGAGCGAAATTACCGAATGACTCGAGTCTGGGGATTCAGAAAGCTCCCCAACATTGGGCTCTCTGATCTGAACTGTGTATGTGTGGTATACTGTGTCAATTGGGAAATGAGATATCGAGGAGTGTTTCATATACTGTTAATTCTTGTTTACTACTTCGTCATATCCAAATCTATAAAAATATCATGCTTGAAAATTTCGATAACAATTTTCGTCGAAAATTTTGAATGACAATCTCCAATGTATATATTCAGTTATGATCATCAATGACATTTTTTTTCTGAATAATCCAATCCTCAATTTCATTGAACAGAAGTTCATCGGAAACTTTCATTAAACACAATCGAAAATTACCGGTTTTGATTTTTGTTGCAAATTTCCGATGAGAATTCCTGTCGAAATTTTCCATTGGACATTTTTGTAGAAAATTTGGTTTGTGATATTTTGTTGAAAATTTGCATGAAAAATTCTCAATGACATTTTCATGAACAATTTTTGTTGAAAATTTTCATTTAGAATTTTCACGACAATTCTCATAGGAAATCCTTCAACATACAACATTGTTCATCATAGGATATTCAGAAATCAAAATCAAAATTTTCCAACGGAAATTTCTATCGAAAATTCCCAGTGGGAATATTCGTTGAGAATTTTCGATGGATTTAATCATCCAGATATATGAGAAATATGCATATAAATATCCAGAAATATGGGAAATGTCTATTGCAAATTTTCATTGAAGATCATTATTGAGAATTTGCTATGATAATTTTTGTAGAATGGTTTCAATGAAAATACCTGTCGGAAATTATTTTCGATAAAAATTTTGGTTCGAAGTTGATCATGGGAATTTTTGTTTGAAATTTTCAATGAAAATTTTTGTTGGACATTCTTGATGAAAATTTTTATGAGCAATTTCCATCGATAATTTTCGACTATAAATTTCAATCAGATATCTGGATTAAAAATTTCGTCGAAAATGTTCTATGGCAATGTACCATGAGAATTTTGTATGGGAATATTCAATAAAGAATATAAACAAAAATTTTCGAAGAAAATTCCAACGAAAATTTTCTTTGTAATTTTTGTACGGGAATTCTCATTTGGAATTTCACACAGGAATTTCAATCGAAAATTCTTCACAGGAATTCATAGGGGCTCAGGATACTGTGGGTCATGGGACTGGTGCCAAGAGACCGTGTTTCAGGATGCTGCGGTCCAGGAGACCAGGGGTCAGGATAACGGTCTCGGGATACCAGAGTTCGAGATACTGGGATCCAGGAGAACCCCCAACAGGAGACCAAGGTTCAGGGTACTGGGGCTCACAAGAACGGACTCAGGAGGACGGGGCTTCGGAGACCGGTACTCAGGATATCGGGGTTCAGAATACTGGGTCCCAGGAGAATGGAGATAAAAAGACCGGGACTTAAGTGACCAGGGTTCAGGATACTGGGGCTGAGGATACTTGGGTGGGGGGACTGGAGCTCAGGATACCGGGGCTCAGAGTATCAGGGCTCAGGTGACCAAGGCTCAGAAGACCGAGGCTCAGGAGACTGAGACTCAGGATGGAATACTCATGAGAATATCTGCTCAATGAACACACGTCGAACAACCGCATGTCGACTCCAGGTGGCTGCCCCTTCTTCGGTAACCATCGCGCCACATCGTCCTCTCAGAGCAGGTCACTCTGGCAACGGTATTCTATTGCCCACTCACAATGTAGCAACGAATAAAGGACTTGCTGATCAGGTATTCCGCACTATTCGGAGCAACGCCTCGCATAACATCGCAGGCCAGGCATTGCAGCAACACGGGTGATCACTCCCCGTTCGAATGTGAATAAATCCTGTCAACGCGAAAAAGCGTGTCCCTTTTGGTCTCATTGGAGATCTGTCAGAGATTCATTCTGCACTTGCGCAGTAACTGGGCATCAGCTTCGGTGATAGACCAACAAAAGTCCTATAGCCATAGTTAGTGGGCGACTCTCAAGCCGTCAACACTACTGCGTTGATGAAAGTGTACTCATACCATCGACAGAATGAGTTATTGCTCAACCAGAGTAAACGACGGAGTTTTCTGTGCTCGATTCATAGCAAGGCATCCACCAAATCCTCGTGGCATCAGAATATCGTTCGAATACAGCTCTCATTTGCGACCGACGCCTCTTCGCGTACTTCGATTGCCTTCCGGGCTTGCGTCCAGTTCTGCAACGTTACTCATAATATAAGTGCGCGTTACCATTTTTGGACGACGCTTTCGTGAATTCTAACACGGCAGCGGAGCATGTTCGATGTACAATCATACACATGGTAGAGAAAGCAAGGGGCATACGAGACGCATTTGTTAACGATCCACGTTAGTGACTCGAAACGGACACTGTTAGTGACCTGCCCAGCGTGCGAGTGAAGCGCAAAACACGGCGGAGATCCGCCACGAAAAGACACGCGACGTCGTGCAATTCCGGAAGGACGACTCCGTTAGGCGCGACCAACACGTCTTCAGCGATGCCAGTCGAGGTTTGATGGTTGCAGTGAGGTTAGTCGGGATGCAGTCTGGCACTGGCCAGGCGTTTGCCCTACCAAATATGTCGCATCATATGGCGCAATATGTCCGACTTGGTAGCCTCTGATGCTGGTGAACCAGCTCTCGAAATTCGAGAAGGTTTCATAAAATGGGCCCGGGACGTCACGATTGCACTAGCTCTGAGGGTTGGCACCATCTCCTCCACAGGCCGATCACCGTCTCAACTTGAGTCAACGCAATAAGTGAATTCAAGGTGGGGAACTAGATTAGTTAGTGTAGTGATATAGTAGCACTTCTCAGATAGGAATAGCGATAATTGTGCAATATATGTTGTATGTCGCCAGGGTATATATATTCAGAATGGATTGAATACCATTAGTTAGAAGACATTAGGGTCGGCCATAGGTGGATAGTGGACATCCGAAATTTCCGAATGACTCGAGTCTGGGAAGTTGAAAAGCTTCCCAAAATTGGGCTCTCTGATCTGAGCTGTGTATGTGTGTACTGTGTCAATTGAGAAATGAGAAATTGAGAAGTGTTTCATTCACTGTTATTTCTTGTTTATCTGTTCACCGCATCCAAATCCAAAAAAAATCTTGATTGGAAATTTTCGATACCAATTTTCGTCGAAAATTTTGAATCACAATCATCGATGTATATTTTCAGTTATAATAATCGATGGATTTTTTTTCCAAAATTCCAATCCTCAATTTTCATTTAGATTTTTGTTGCAAATTTTCGATGAAAATTCCTGTCGAAATTTTTTATTGAAAATTTCTGTTTAAAATTTCGAATGTGAAATTTTGTTGAAAATTCTCATGAACAATTCTTGTTAGATATTTTCAAGAAAAATTTTCATGTCATTTCCATTTTAAATCGTTCAACATCATCCATTGTTCATCACAGGATATTTCGTAAAAAATATTATCGAACATTTTCAACGGTGACTCCTATCAGAAAATTTCTATGAAAATATTTGATGAGAATTTTTGATGAATATATACATGAGAAATTTGTAACATCATTTTGGAGAATTCGCTATGAAAAGTTTTGTATTCTCATTGAAAATTTTCGACTAGAATTTTCATCGGAAATCTTGACTAAAATTTGCATCGATAATTTTCAATGTCAATGTACTTAGAGACTTTTGTATGGAAATATACAATATAAAATGTCAACAAAAATGTTCAAATGAAATTTCAACAAACATTTTCTTTGTAAATTTCCGACGGGAATATCCATTGGAAATTAACCACAAGAATTTCAATCAAAAATTCTCGTACATAGCTGTACTTTGCTTGGATTGACAGTCATACCCGCCTTAGATAATCTGTCCAATACATCTGCCATATGAACGCAGTGGTCCTCGAACGTGTCTGACCACACACAAATGTCGTCTAAAAACGCTATCGCATATTTATATGCAGCGCCTTGCAAAACGATATCCATCAGTCTTTGAAACGAAAATGTCGAATTTTTTAATCCCATTGGCATTTTTCTGTATTGATATAGTCCTCTATGGCACACAAACGCCGTCTTATGGCGGTCGGACTCCTTAACCAAGATCTGATAGAATCCCGCTGAACAGTCAAATATACAGTCAAATAACGGGCCTTCCCGAACTGTGCCAACACCCAATCTGTTCTCATCATTGAATATGGCTCACTGATAGTATTTAAATTCAATCGACGGAAGTCTTGACACAATCTATATCCTCCATTTCGTTTGCGAACCAAAACCGGCGCCGCCGCGTACGCACTCGTGCTCGGTTCAATTATACCTTCTTGAGGAAGTTCATCTAAACACTCGTCGAGGATTTTTCTTTTCGTCTGATTAATCGGTCGTTGTGCACAACGGGTTGGATACGTATTCCCAGTATCTATTGCGTGCTCTAACACATCCGTCGTACCTGGCTGTTTTGTGAACATCTTTGCTTTAGCCCGTAATATATCTCTCAAGTTTAACTTCTGTTCAGCTGAACATTGTACGTGCTGTAACATGACATCTATAATGCTATCCTTGTCATCCACCGTATTGCAACCCGATCGGCTGTCTCGACTTTCAAAAGGGATAATATCTTGCAATGCATTTCCTATTGTCCAGCCCTTTAACCCTATGTAAAGAAATATTGTTTTTTTGAATGAAATTCCTACCTAATATCACATCTGTGATTAACCCCGGCAACAGAACAAACGCATGTATGGTCTCTCCACCTCCCCAACGGACCTTCATCTTAATGGATCCCTCCGTCGTCGCTTGACCTGTGGCTAGTCTCAATTGTATCTTCGCAGGCCTCACGTTCAACTTATTTTTCTTTACTAATGCAATAACTTCATTTCTCACCAGGCTGATTGAAGATCCAGAGTCCAACAGGGCACAATAACTTGTTTGTAATATTTCGATACGTAGCAAGGGTTCCCCATGTCCCTTCGACTTGCCATTACTCCTACCCCCCTGAAAATCGCCATCATCAGCTCGAGAATACTGACCCACCTCTTCTCTAGCGCTTAACGACGATGGTTGTGTGTCAATGTGCCCATCGTCAACCCGAGATGTCAAGTGAACTGACTCTCTCGTGTCACGAGATGTCAAGTCCACCGACCCTCTCGTGTTTAACGACGATGGTTGTGTGTCAATGAGCGCATCGTCAACCCGAGATGTCAAGTGAACTGACTCTCTCGTGTCACGAGATGTCAAGTCCACTGACCCTCTCGTGTTTAACGACGATGGTTGTGTGTGAATGAGCGCATCGTCAACCCGAGATGTCAAGTGAACTGACTCTCTCGTGTCACGAGATGTCAAGTCCACTGACCCTCTCGTGTTTAACGACGATGGTTGTGTGTGAATGAGCGCATCGTCAACCCGAGATGTCAAGTGAACTGACTCTCTCGTGTCACGAGATGTCAAGTCCACTGACCCTCTCGTGTTTAACGACGATGGTTGTGTGTGAATGAGCGCATCGTCAACCCGAGATGTCAAGTGAACTGACTCTCTCGTGTCACGAGATGTCAAGTCCACTGACCCTCTCGTGTTTAACGACGATGGTTGTGTGTGAATGAGCGCATCGTCAACCCGAGATGTCAAGTGAACTGACTCTCTCGTGTCACGAGATGTCAAGTCCACTGACCCTCTCGTGTTTAACGACGATGGTTGTGTGTAAATGAGCGCATCGTCAACCCGAGATGTCAAGTGAACTGACTCTCTCGTGTCACGAGATGTCAAGTCCACTGACCCTCTCGTGTTTAACGACGATGGTTGTGTGTCTCGAACTCGCTGCCAAACCCACCCATAATATATTAGACCCATCATAATAATACATCGGTGCGAACTGACTTTCTGTGTATGAATCGGCATAGTTATCGCAATATTGTACTATCGGAGTGTCCACCTCTCCGTGGACGCCGCCCAGCGTCGAACCTAGCTTGGTGGCGGGCCTACCCAGTTTTTTTTATTCTTATTGTGTTCAGAATCTGGACAGTTTCTCCTGAAATGGTTTCGACTACCACACCCCCAACATTCTGTTTTCGATTTGCCCTTCGGCGTTTGTTGCGTCGTGACCCTCGATTCCCTGGTCTGCGTAACCCCACTCCTCATCCACGCTGGTACTCGATTGAACATACATGGATCCAGTGCAGCCAAACCAACCCTAGAATAGTCCCCACCCATATCATTCAATTATCTTCGACATTCTCCGACAGCGGCCGCGACCGGTGCATCATAACTGGACTGCGACCGTACCAACTCTCGTCGACTCGGCTCCGTACCCCCATAGGCCAATGACCTCTCGACGCTCCATGCCGCAGGGGGAGGAGGACAATACATTCGGTCTTGTCACAGACTAGCCTGTAGATCGGGGGCCGCATCTGCCAATTCCCTCAGTGACCCAAATCGTATACCACCGATTAGCCTTCTGAACTCGGGATGCATCTGAGCCATGACGCGCGAAACTTTTTCCTTCTCGTCTACGTATTCCCCAATCCGATCGAAATACCCAGCAATCGCCTGCACAAAAATTGTAAGTGGTTCATCTGGATGTTGTGTTCGACTTTCCAATTCCCTCTTTAATAACGTTTTATAATTGGCAGGCCCAAATTGTCTTTGCAATGCCGTACAGAAACTTTCCCATTCTAAGAAACCCCCGCAAAATGTCCACCATTGAAGAGCACCGCCTTTCAAAGCTATCGACATTCCCCGTGCCAATAATTGTTCTTTAGTTATATCTTGGGAAGCCGCAAACCGCTCTAATTCCCCTAAAATCTCTGTGGGAGTTTTGACATCACTGTGCCCCTCGAATGTAGGCAACGCTATCTTCAGTGACGCCCACTCCTCGCGATGCCGGCCTCCAGGTTGCGGCGTCGTATTCAGACGATTACGTAATACCGCCATTACTGTGGCCTCGTTTAGCGAATCGTCTCCTTCCATGCCCAACAAGTCTTTCAAAGCCTCCACTGATATTGTTCACATCTTGCCTACACTCCCTAGCACTCCCCTATTATTAATAGTCCTTCCGTATTGCATGTATTAAATAATATTAACTGTTGCCTGTTCACTATAGCGATCCCGGACGAGCCCCCAATTGCAACGAGTTTATCTCGATACTACTACGGGAATCAGGAGTTGAGTGATTGTAGTCTGATTTATATTAGACGGTCTTTATTATCGTCGTACTATACAGTCTGTATCGGTTCCAGGGACTCACTCGTCTCACCGATACAGCTCTGTCCAAGTACCTAAATACAACTGCCGAGCAGGCTCTTGAGTAACACCCATCCAGCCACTCTCTACCCCCACCACAAGCTGTTAGGGTAGCTGCGTGCGCAGACTGTTACACTATTGCACATTTACATTGAACATCATCATTGAGCATTGCCATGAAATTTTTTGTAGAATAGTTTCAATGAAAATACCCGTCGAGAATTATTTTCGATGGAAATTCCTGGGCCCCGATAAATCTTGGGCCCCGATTTTTTATTGAATATTTCTATACAAAATTCTCATAGTACATTGACATTGAACATTTTCGACGAAAATCTTTGTCAAGATTTCTGATTAAAATTCCAGTCGATAATTAGCAATGAAAATTTCACATGAAAATTTTCATCGTGAATGAACAACAAAAATTTTCATTGCTAATTTCAAACAAAATTTCCCATTATCAACTCCGAACAAAAATTTGCATTGAAAATAATTCTCGACTGGTATTTACATTGAAACTATTCTACAAAATCTTTCCTAGCAAATTCTCAATGATGATGTTCAATGAAAATTTGCAATAGAAATTTCTCATATTTCTGGATATTTATATCCATGTTTCTCATATACCTGGATATTTATATCCATCGAAAATTTTCAACAAATATTTCCATTAAAAATTTTCAATAGAAATTTTCGTCAACAATTTATGATTTTTTTTTCCGAAATATCCCTTGATGAACAATGAATGTTGTTGAACGATTTTTAATGAAAATTGTCATAAAAACTTTTGATGAAAATTTTCAAAAAGATTTGTTCATGAGAATTTTCATCGAGAATTGTTCATGAAAATTGTCAACAAGATTTAGATTTGGAATTTTCAACAAATATTTCCAATGAATAATTTCGACAGGAGCTTTCGTCGAAAATTGGCGACCAAAATGAAAATCGGAAATTTTCAATTGTGTTCAATGGAAGTTTCCGATAAACTGTTCAATGCAAATTGAGGGTTGAAATTTCCCAAAGAAAATGTCATTGATGATTTTAACTGAAAATATACATTGAAAAATATCATTCAAAATTTTCGACGAAAATTGTTATCGATAATTTCCAATCAAGATTTTTTTCATAGATTTCGATACGGTCAACAAATACACAAGGATGAACAATAAATGAGACACTACTCGATTTCTCATTTCTCAATTGACACAGTATATCACACATAGACAGTTCAGTTCGGAGAGCCCAATGTTGATCTCTGGTATCCTAAGCCCCGGTCTCCTGGACACAAGTCTCCTGAACTCTGGTATCCTGAGTCTGGTCTCCTGGACCCCGGTAACCTGAAACCTGGTCTCCTGGACGCCAGTGACATGAGCCACAGTATCAGAGCCCCGATAAATTCCTGTCGAGAAGTTTATATAGGAATTCTTGTGAAAAATTTTCAAAGGAAATTCCCGTCGAAAATTCTCGAAGATAAGTTTTGTTGGAATTTTCTTTGAGAATTTTTGTTGACTTTTTTAATTGAATATTTCCATACAATATTCTCATAGTATCGGAGCATAGCAATTTTTATCCTTATACATTTTCATTCTTATAAAAAATCATTGAAAATTTCTCATGAAAGATTCAATAAAAATGTCCAACAAAAATCTTCATTGAAAATTACAAACCAAAAATTCCCATCATCAATTTCAAACAAAAATTTTTATCGGAAATAATTCTCGACAGTTATTTCCATTGAAACTATTCTACAAAAATTATCGAAGCAAATTCTCAATAATGATGTTCAATGAAAATTTGCAATCGATATCTCTCATGTAAATATCCACCGAAAATTTCCAATACATATTTCCATTGGACATTTTTGATAGGAATTTTTGTTGGGAAGTTTTGACAGTTTTGTTTTTCGAAATATCGTAAGATGAACAAAGAATGATGTTGAAAGATTTTTAATGAACATTGTCATGAAAATCAACCATGAAAATTTTCAACAAGAATTGTTCATGAAAATTTTGAACGAAATTTGACATTTGGAATTTTCAACAAAAATTTCCAATGGCAAATTCCGTCAGAAATTTTCTAAAAAAAATGTCATTAAAAATGACATACAATATTTTTGACGAAAATTGCTATCGAAAATTTAAAATCATGATATTTCTATAATAATAATATTGAAAATATACAATGACAACTTTCAATGACATTTCTCAATAAAGATCTCTGATGAACATTATAAATGAAAATCATCATCCAAAATTTTCATTGGAAGTATCCAACAAAAATATCATCGAAAATTCCTGTCGGTTTCTACAATGGGGAATCCTAATGGAAATTTGCGGGGAATATCCATTTTGAAATTTCTGTAGGTGGTATCCAATGAAAATTCCCTATGATGATCTTCAATGAAAATTTGCGAAAGAAATTCCTGATAAAAGTTCAATGAAATTTTCACTGAAAATTTTCCGTCAAAATTTTCCATGGAAATTTCCAATAATAATTTTTGACAAAAATGACCAGTGGAAAGTTTCAAAGGGAATTTCATTGAAAATAATCGACATGAATTTTGATTGTCAGTGAAAATTGGAGATTGGAATTTCCATAGAATATTCAACGATGATTTCAAACCAGAATTTACATTGAAAATTTCGTACATTCTAGGAAAAAAAATTATTCAACTTTTCAATGATGTTCAATAGAAAATGTTCGATAAAAATGTCTCGTACAATTGTTTCTCGGTTAAAAAGATCGCTAGCCTTCGCTAGCCAACAGTATGGAATCACATTCTGCACACACAGTGCGTGAATGGTCCACAAGTCAGTCAACATAAAGGAGAGACCAGGATGAAGAAGACCACAAACAACACAAACGGAGCACAAACGGCACAGGAGACCGGGGCTCAGGAAACCGGGGCTTGGGATACCGGGGAACAAGATACCGAGGTCCAGGAGACCAGGGCTCAGGATACCGGGGCTCAGGATACCAGGACTAAGGATACCGGGGTTCAGGATACTGAGGTCCGGGAGACAGACCAGAGCTCAGGATACCGGGGCTCAGAGGACCGGGGCCAAGGAGAACGGTCCTCAGGAGACCGGGGCTTTGTAAACCGGGGTCCAGAGAACCGGGGCTCAGGCGACCGGGGCTCGAAGACCGCGTTTCAGTATTCTGAGGTCCAGGAGACCGGGGCTCTGGATACCGTGGTTCAGGAAACTGT
The DNA here is from genome assembly GCA_907164805.1 of Brachyptera putata. Taxonomy (NCBI): domain Eukaryota; kingdom Metazoa; phylum Arthropoda; class Insecta; order Plecoptera; family Taeniopterygidae; genus Brachyptera; species Brachyptera putata. The sequence goes on from OU015474.1 coordinate 15,577,365, forward strand.
GGTCCAGGAGACCTGACCGGACGGGCCGGATGAGTTCTTGATGGATCGTACCCGGTCTGTCGCCTCCAGGAAGTGAAGGGTTTAGGAGTGTTATGCCGCTGAGTTAGAAGCATTGTGGCGCAGTGTCGTAAGCCCTTAACGTGAGATTGGACTGAGGTGTCAGATGATGGAGACCAGTCATAGAGAAAGTGTCTTTGTAGCAGTGGGTGTAGCGAGACGGACTTTGTTACCGACTGGCACTAGTGTGCAAATTGATGACGAAACCTTGATCAGCAATCTACAGGACAGGAGTCCGGCTGATGAAACGGACTTGTTACTGGTCAAATGGATCATGACTTAATACACACAGTCAGGTTGTTTTTATGTAGATCACCAATCCGAGTGTTGTTCGAAATCGCCAATTCGGACTGTGAACTAACCGGAACATTATCATGAATGTTTTCCATTCCCCTTTAATTTCTTTTTTTCTAACGTTTTTCTGTTTGTAACCAGAGGACTAATGCACTATCCAATTCCCTCGTTTAATCTGCACGTCCTGGTTGTTCAGCCTCGCGCTCTTTATTAGCCTAACCATAACACATACTCCCGAAGACAACGCACGAGTAACAGGAACTATGCAAAACCCACTTAAACCAAAATACCCACAATGCCATAAAAAATAAAATTAGTTACGGGCGCCACCAAGTTTCAGTAAAAACTCGGAAAATATATACTGAAAAAAAAATAGATCATGCAATAATCTCAGGGTTTAACGTGTGGACGTAAAAATATACTTTTGAAGAAAACATGACTAAAATGAGAATCGGAAATTTTCAATTGTGTTTAATGGAAGTTTCCGATGAACTGTTCAATGGAAATTGAGGAAATGTCATTGACGATTATAACTGAAAATATACATTGAGAAATATCATTCAAAATTTTCGAAGAAAATTGTTATCGTAAATTTCCAATCATGATATTTTCTATAGATTTGGATACGGTGAACAAATACACAAGGAATGAACAATAAATGAGACACTACTCGATTTCTCATTTCTCAATTGACACAGTATATCACACATACACAGTTCAGTTCGGAGAGCGTTGATCTCTGGTATTCTAAGCCCCGGTCTCCTGGACACAAGTCTCCTGAACTCTGGTATCCTGAGTCTGGTCTCCTGGACCCCGGTAACCTGAAACCTGGTCTCCTGGACGCCAGTGACATGAGCCACAGTATCAGAGCCCTGATAAATTCCTGTCGAGAAGTTTATATAGGAATTCTTGTGAAAATTTTTCAAAGGAAATTCCCATCGAAAATTCTCGAAGATAAGTTTTGTTGGAATTTTCTTTGAGAATTTTTGTTGACTTTTTAATTGAATATTTCCATACAATATTCTCATAGTATCGGGGCATAGCAATTTTTATCCTTATACATTTTCATTCCAATAAAAAATCAATGAAAATTTCTCATGGAAGATTCAATAAAAATGTCCAACAAAAATCTTCATTGGAAATTACAACCAAAAATTCCCATCATCAATTTCAAACAAAAATTTTTATCGGAAATAATTCTCGACAGTTATTTCCATTGAAACTATTCTACAAAAATCATCGAAGCAAATTCTCAATAATGATGTACAATGAAAATTTGCAATCGATATCTCTCATGTAAATATCCACCGAAAATTTCCAATACATATTTCCATTGGACATTTTTGATAGGAATTTTTGTTGGAAAGTTTTGACAGTTTTTTTTTTTCGAAATATCGTAAGATGAACAAAGAATGATGTTGAAAGATTTTTAATGAACATTGTCATGAAAATCAACCATGAAAATTCTCAACAAGAATTGTTCATGAAAATTTTGAACGAAATTTGACATTTGGAATTTTCAACAAAAATTTCCAATGGCAAATTCCGTCAGAAATTTTCTAATTTTACAATATTTTTGACGAAAATTGCTATCGAAAATTCAAAATCATGATATTTCTATAATAATAATATTGAAAATATACAATGACAACTTTCAATGACATTTCTCAATAAAGATGTCTGATGAACATTATTAATGAAAATCATCATCCAAAATTTTCATTGGAAGTATCCAACAAAAATATCATCGAAAATTCCTGTCGGTTTCTACAATGGGGAATCCTAATGGAAATTTGCGGGGAATATCCATTTTGAAATTTCTGTAGGTGGTATCCAATGAAAATTCTTTATGATAATGTTCAATGAAAATTTGCGGAATAAATTCCTGATAAAAGTTCAATGAAATTTTCACTGAAAATTTTCCGTCAAAATTTTCCATGGAAATTTCCAATAATAATTTCTGACAAAAATGACCAGTGGAAAGTTTCGAAGGAAATTTCATTGAAAATAATCGACATGAATTTTGATTGTCAGTGAAAATTGGAGATTGGAATTTCCATAGAATATTCAACGATGATTTCAAACCAGAATTTACATTGACAATTTCGTACATTCTAGGAAAAAAAATTATTCAACTTTTCAATGATGTTCAATAGAAAATGTTCGATAAAAATGTCTCGTACAATTGTTTCTCGGTTAAAAAGATCGCTAGCCTTCGCTAGCCAACAGTATGGAATCACATTCTGCACACACAGTGCGTGAATGGTCCACAAGTCAGTCAACATAAAGGAGAGACCAGGATGAAGAAGACCACAAACAACACAAACGGAGCACAAACGGCACAGGAGACCGGGGCTCAGGAAACCGGGGCTTGGGATACCGGGGAACAAGATACCGAGGTCCAGGAGACCAGGGCTCAGGATACCGGGGCTCAGGATACCAGGACTAAGGATACCGGGGTTCAGGATACTGAGGTCCGGGAGACAGACCAGAGCTCAGGATACCGGGGCTCAGAGGACCGGGGCCAAGGAGAACGGTCCTCAGGAGACCGGGGCTTTGTAAACCGGGGTCCAGAGAACCGGGGCTCAGGCGACCGGGGCTCGAAGACCGCGTTTCAGTATTCTGAGGTCCAGGAGACCGGGGCTCTGGATACCGTGGTTCAGGAAACTGTGGTCCAGGAGACCGGGGCTCAGACGACCGGGGCTCAGGAAACTGAGGTTCACCTTGATGCGATCGCTTATCGCCGAGTCTTTGGACTCGCACCTCCAGGAAGTGAAGGAGTTTCAGGAGTGTTGTTGCCCGCTTGAGTTCAGAAGCATTTGATGGACGACAACGTGTCGCCTCCAAGCCCATTCACACAGGTGATAGATGTGGTATCCTGAGGATGTCACCGGATGGATGGACGGACGCCGAACGTCATAGGAGAAAAGTGTCTTGTGTCAGTCAGTGGGTGTAAGCGAGCATCTGAGACTTTGTTGACCGACTTGCGCACTGAGTGTGCAAGATATGATGACGCAATACACATGTGTCATTCAGGCAGTAAATACAAGTGATCTTTTAGGCCGACGAGTCCGTGGCTGATGGACCGGACTTTCGTCTACCGGACTCGTGACCATTCACTCACAGTGAGTGCGAAATGTGATGTCATGGAAGCTTTGAATGCGAGCAATCTCTAGAGACGAAGAGTCCGAGGCTGATGAACTGGACTTTTGTTGACTGGTCACATGGATCATTCCCCACTTCATACACACGCAGTGTGTGTTTTCGTATCGTAGAATCGACCAATTGCGGAGCTGTTCGAACATAATCGCGGAAACCGAACAGTGTATCATGAATGTTTGTCATTCGTACAGATAGGAACTCATTCCCATCTTGCAGATAGTTTGCAGAATCTTGTTCAGAAACCAGAAGTTGGCAGAATCGTGTGCCTTGATGGTGGCGACACCGACAGTTGACCCAACCTGTGAGAGCGGGCGTCAACCTAGTGTCCCACGTGGCCGAGTCGACGAACGACTCAGCGTGTGCAATCACACTAGTCGGGACGAATTTAGGATATGCCGCGAAGATTCGGACGTTGGTTTTCAACGAAGTTTCTCTCAGGAAAGCTCTGACTGGAAGCGATTGATTTGTGCCTGGGAGTTGGTATTTTTTGGCCAATTTTCATTGAACATTTTCAATGAAAATTTAAAATGATTTTTTTTTTTGATGTTTTCAATAAAAACAAGTCGTAAATTTTCGATGGAAATTATTCACAATTTTTTTTAATACAATCCCTGAAAATTCAATTGAAACCCTTGGAAAAGAGAATAAAAATTCTTATCAGAAATTCACAATGAAAATTATGTAAAAACTTTCCCACGGAAAATATTTTCCACAATTTTCAATGTAAATTTTTGTTGGAAATTTTGGTTGAATATTCTCATTGAACCTCTTCATTGAAAATCACATCGAGAATTATCGATCAAATTTCATGTCGGGAATATTCAATGAAGATTCTTGTCGAAAATTCTCTAGTACAATTCATGTCGAAAATGTTTTGACAAAAATTTTCAATGTTAATTCTTTCAGAAAATTTCTATTGGAAATTTTAGTCGAACCATTCCAATGAATGGAAGTTTCATTGAAATATTCCAGGATAATTACCTCAGTCTCCTGGACCCCGCTCTCCTGAGCCCCGGTCTCCTGTGTCCTGGTCTTATGGACCGTTCGTGCTCCGTTTGTGCTTGTTTGTGGTCTGTGTGTGCAAGATGTGATTTCACACTGTTGGTGGAGTTCACAAAGTAAGTGAACAAATACTGTTTACAAGTAAGTCATCAAAGTCACCCACTGTCGGCATGTCATAAGTGTCTCCGGAAGACACAGTTTTCCCTGTGTCCATCAACGCGGCGAACTTCTCAGGATTACATCCTTTCACCCGTGTGACGGAGCCTCAAGCCGATACGTCGACGCCTGCCAAATGCTTCCTTCCTCAAGCGGGCGTTGTCTCACATTGCTTCGGCAAATGGCAACCACTCGCCCCAAATATCAGAGTTCATTGACTCGGCGAAGTGCAATTGCATTACGGTCAATGCTCTTCATCTGCCGAATACATCGTCACTATGGGCGGCTTGAGTTCAGGTCTCTTCATCGTGATGATCGTGACCACTCGGACTGACTGTTGTGAACTCAAGGTTGGAGAGTGTGTCCTCGACGAACAACGACGCGGCCGAGATCTCGTCGTATGAAGTCGAAGTCGTCCAAAATTCTCGATATGATCGTATTATGGGAATTTTTCGATAGAAAATTTCGAAAAAATGGTCAACAAAAATTTCCTCCAGAAATTTTCATTTTTCTTCCATCGGGCTTCTCTTCAATTATCACCATGAAATTTTCTGATGGAACAATCATCCATTGGGAATGTTCGATGAAATTTTCATGGAAAATTTTCGAGATGAATTACATTGAAAATTCCCGACAGGAATAATATCTAGAATTATCGATGAAACTTTCCTACAAAAATTTTGGTCGAAAATGTTCAATGTGATTTTCATTGGTAATGTTTCAACGTTCAAAGTCATTATGTGAATTTCAGACAAGAATTTCATTGAAAATCATCGAGAAAAATTTTCGATGTCTTCTCAATGGAAATATACAATGAAAACTTCCGATGAAAATTTTGAATGAAGATTTTTGATAGAAATTATCAATGAAAATCATCGACCAGAATTTTCATTGAAAATATCTAACAAAAATTCCACCGAAATTTCCTGTCAGTATCTACAATGGAGGTTGAATACAAATGTATTCAATACAATAAAAATAAAATACAATTTCATACAATGGAAAATTCATTGAAAATGTTTTTGATCATTTTTTATTGAACATCATTGAAAAGTTCAATGATAATTTTTTTCTAGAATTGTGTACTCGGGGCTCAGGACACCGGGGCACAGGAGACCGCGGTTCAATATACTGAGGTCCAGGAGACCAGGGCTCAGGAGACCGGGGTTCAGGATACTGAGGTAATTATCATGAAATATTCCAATTGAACTTTCGACATTGGAAATGTTCGACAAAATTTTCCATAGAAATTTTCGACTAGAATAAACATTGGAAGGTTTCGTCAAAAATTTTTGACAAGAATTTTACTCGAAAATTAACCTCATGAATTTTACTTGAAATTTTTCTTCAAGAATTTTACTAGAACATTTCCGACAAGAATTCTCATTGAATGTTTTTGACATATAATTTGGTCGGTAATTTTCGATGTGATTTCCAATGAAAAGGATCAACGAGAATTGGCAACTGTATAGAACATTTTCCTTGAACATTTTTCATTAAACATCATTGAAAACTTCGATGAGAATTTTTTTCTAGAATCGTTGATGAGAATAATGGTTGAAAATTTTCTAAGGAAATTTTGTTGACAATATTCAGTGAAAATTTCATCGTTGAATATTTTATGAAAAATTCCCGTCTTCAATTTTCACTGATCATCATCATTGAAACTTTCCGATGGAATATTTCGACAAAAGTTATCAATTAAAATTCATATCAAATATTCTAAATGGAATTTCCTGTGGGAATTTTCCACTCGTTATTCCTGTTGAAAATTTAAATTGAAAATTTCTATGGGGAAATTTGACTGAAATTTTTTGGTTTGAATTCTATTGAAAATTTAAACGAGGAATTTCTTTCGCAAATTTTCATTGAACATCATCATGAAGAATTTCCATTGAAATCCTTCCACAGAAATTTTTATTTGAATTTTCTGAGAATTTCCGATTGAATTTTTGTTGTTTATTTTCAATTGTAAATTTTGTTGATGATTTCCATTAATAATGTTATGGTATATCAATTTCCGAATGACTTGAGTCTGGGGAGTTGGAAAGCTTTCAACATTGGGCTCTCTAATCTGAACTGTGTATGTGTAGTATACTGTGTCATTTGAGAAATGAGAAATTGAGAAGTGTTTCATATACTGTTAATCCTTGTTTACTTGTATCCAATCTTACTTATATCTATAGTATCCAAATCTATGAAAATATAATGATTGGAAATTTTCAATAACAATTCTCGTCGAAAATTTTGAATGACAATCTTCGAGATATATTTCCAGTTATAATGATCTATGAATTTTTTTTTTGAAAATTCCAATTCTCAATTTTCATTCGGATTTTTGTAGCAAATTTTCGATGGAAATTTTCTATTGAAAATTTTTGTTGAGAATTCCGAATGTGGAATTTTGTTGAAAATGTTCATGAACAATTCCTAATGAAAATTTCCATGAACAATTCTGAATGAAAATTTTCATGAACAATTAATTCTTGTTGAATGATTTAATGGGGAATTTTCATTGAAAATCATTCAACATCATCAATTGTTCATCATAGGATATTTCGAGAAATGAAAATTCAAAAATCCTCAACGCAAATTTCTATCGAAATTCCCGATGGAATTATTTGCTGAAAATAAACCATTGATATAATTATCCAGATGTATGAGAAATATGGATATGAATATCCAGAAATATGAGTAATTTCTATTGCAAACTTTCCTTGAACATCATAATCGATATAAAATTCTGGTCGAAAATTTTCAATGAGAATTTCTCATTCGAATTTTCATCAAAAATATCCAACAAAAATCTCCATTGGAAATTTCAAACAAAAACTCTCACTTCCAACTCCAAACAGAAATTTTCATCGGAAATAATTCTCGACAGGTATTTTCATTGAAACTCACAAAAATTTTCAGAACAAATTCTCAATGATGATGTTCAATGAAAATTTGCAATAGAAATCACTCATGTAAATATCCATCACATATTTTCAAAAAATATTTCCATTGAAAATTTTCGAAAGGTATTCTCGTTGAAACTTTTTGACCATGTTTTTTTTCGAAAAATCCTATGGTGAACGATGAATGATGTTGGACCATTTTTAATGAAAATTGTCATGAAAGATCTTCATGAGAATTTTCAACAAGAATTGTTCATGTAAATCATCATCAAGAATTGTTCGTGAGAATTTTTACAAAATTTCACATTCGAAATTTTCAACAAACATTTTCGATGAAATATTTCGTCAGAGATTTTCATCGAAAATTTGCGACGAATATGAAAATCGGAAATTTCCAATTGTGTTAATAAAAGTTTCCGATAAACTGTTCAATGAAAATTTAGGTTTGAAATTATCTGAAAAAAATGTCATTGATGATTATAACTGAAAATATACATTTAAAAATGTCATACAAAATTTTCGACAAAAATGGTTATCGAAAATTGAAAATCATGATATTTTCAAAGATTTGGATACGGTGGACGAATAAACAAGATTTAACAGTGAATAAAACACTTCTAAATTTCTCATTCCTCGATTGACACAGTATAACACACATACACAGTTCATTCGATGAGAATATACAATGACCACTTCCAATGAAAATTTCCAATACAAAATTCTGATGAAGATTATTAATGAAAATTATCAACCAAAATCCTCATTGAAGATATCTGACAAAATTATCATCGAAAATACCTTTCGGTATCTACAATTTTCATCGAAAATTCAATGAAAGTTTTTAATGGAAGGTGGATTTGGATACGATGGACAAATGAACAAGATTTAACAGTGCATAAAACACTTCTGAATTTGAGCTTTTTAGCTGACAAACAATTGTATGAGACATTTTGATTGAACATTCTTCATTCAACATCATTGAGAAGTTCAATGGAAATTCTTTTCTGGAATCGTTGATGAAAATAATTTGTCGAAAATTTGTTACGGAGATTTTTGTCGACAATTTTCAATGAAAATTATGGTTTGGAATTATCCTCGAATATTTTGTGAAAAGTTTCCATCTTCAATTTCCACTGATCATCATTGAAACTTCAGGATGAAATTTCTTGACAAAAGTTCTCAATTAAAATTCATGTCGAAAATTTTCAATAAAATTTTCTGTGGAAATATTCCTCTGATTATTTTTGTCGATAAATTTCGTGGAAAATTTTCATGGGAAATTTTGAATGAAAATTTGACGTGAAAATTTTATTGAAAATTTGTATGAGGAATTTCTATTGAAAATTCCCATCGAACATCATTATCAGGAATTTTCATTGAAAACCTTCCTCAAAAATTTACAACATAAATAATCTCTGCGAATTTCCATTAGGATTTTCCATTGTAGATACCGACAGGAATTTCTTCCGAAATATTGGTTAATGACTTTCAGTATAGATTTTCATCAAAAATTTCTATTAAAAATTCTCATTGTTTTTTTTTTTGTTCATTTTCATTGAAAATACATTGAGAATTTGGGACCAAATTTTTTTTCGATGATTCTCAATGGAATTCTTGTCCGATTTTCACAAGAAATTTTCAATGAATATCACATTGAACATTTTCGACCGGAATTTTCGAGGAAAATTCTGGTCGAAAACTTTTGAGTATTATTCCTGTTGAAAATTTTCAATGTAATTCTTCTCAAAAATTTTCCATGAGAATAATATCGAACATTTCCAATGTATGATAGTTTCATCAGAAAATGTCTTGGTGATAATTGTAGAGAAGCCCGATGAAGCCCGATCTTTTGGAAAATTTCCATTAAAAATTCCCATAATACAATCACATAGATAATTTTAGACGACTTCGGACTTTATACTACGAGATCTCGGCCGCGTCGTTGTTCGTCGAGGACTCGCTCTCCAACCTTGAGTTCACACCAGAGTCAGTCCGAGTGGTCACGATCATCACGATGTAGAGACCTGAACTCAAGCCAGCCAGAGTGACGCTGTATTCGGCAGATGGAGTCGTACTAATCACAGACATTATTTTTTAATTATTATGGTCATGTTATTCTGCTTCCTTTGGTAATTGCGAGGATTTTATCATAAATACGTCATTGTCATCAATATAAAAAAGTCTGCTAGGTCGAAGGTCACACTTAAGATGTGTCAAGGTCATCTTTAAACAACCTCACATATTTAATTCATGTTCTACTGATTATTTCCAATAAAACGAGTGTTCACACGCCTATTCAATACAAATAGAGCAGAAAATGTCAAAATTAGGTCATGAGTCGATTAGTAGTGCCTCTATTATGCAAATTATGAAATCTCAAGTGGAATAATGCAAATATATTTCGAATAGTAATGGATGGAGTGAGTTTTTATTTCTGAAATCGGAATACATCCAATGTAAATGATTTGCAACCCCCAAGAAGGGGGTGGAACACCCCCGCCGGCGCAGATGGGGTAGAAATCTCCAGGCCTCCTCTCATCTTCAGAATCAGCACTTTTTTCCAAGTATTTCCACCAATTCTCATTCTTTTGTCACTAAACCCCGGAAAGTACTATCATATTGGAAAGTACTGCTATACTTCATTCTTTGCTGCATAGTGAGTGGGCAATAAAATACCGTCGCGAGAATGACCTGCTCTGCGAGGACGATGTGGCGCGATGGTAAACAGAGAAGAGCGTTCATTCAGCAGCAGTTCTCAGAAGTATGTTATCCTGAGTCCCGATCTCCTATGCCTCGGTCTCCTGGGCATCGGTCTCCTGAACCCCGGTCTCCTGAGCCCCGGTCTTCTGAGTCCCGGTCCCTTGAGCCCCGGTCCCCTGAGCCCCGGTCTCCTGAGCTCCGGTCTTCTGAGTCCCGGTCTCTTGAGTAACGGTCTCCTGAGCCCCAGTCACCTGTGGCTCGGTCTCCTGGACCCAAGTATCCTGAACTCTGGTATCATGAGCCTCAGTATCCAGAGCCCCAGTTTCCTGAGCCCCAGTCTCCTTGACCCTAGTATCCTGAAACCCGGTCTCCTGGACCTCAGTCACATGAGCCACAGTATCCTGAGCCCCGATAATTTCCTGTCGAGAATTTTTTATTGAAATTTTTATGAGAAATTTTCAATGGAAATTCCCGTCGCAAATTCAAAAAGAATATTTCTGGTGGAATTTTCTTTGAAAATTTCTGTTGACATTTTTCAATGTATATTTACATACAAAAGTCTCATAGTACAAACCTATTGATAATTTTCGACGCAAATTTTAGTCAAGATTTCTGATGAAAATTCTAGTTGAAAATTTTCATTGAAAATACGCAATGTATATTTCCATCAAAAATGTCCAACAAAAATTTTCATTGAAAATTTCAGACAAAAATTCCCATTTTCAACTTCGAACAGGAATTTTAATCGAAAATAATTCTCGACAGGTATTATCATGAATATATTCAACAAAAATTTCCACAGCAAATTCTCAATGATGATGTTCAATGAAAATTCGCAATAGAATTTCTTAAGTTGAATATTCATCAAAATTTTTCAACAAATATTTACATTGAAATTTTTCGATAGGAATTATCGTTGATAATTTTTGACAATATTTATTCCCGAAATATCTTATGATGAACAATGAATGATGTTGAACGATTCTTAGTGAAAATTGTCATGAAAATTCTTCATGAAAATTTTCAATAAGAATTGTTCATGAAATTTTTCAAACACGGCAGGGATCCGCTACGACTAAACACACGGAGTCGCGGCATTCCGTATGGACGACTTCGTTCGGCGCGACCAGCATGTCGAATATGACCGTTTTATGTGGGAAACCGGGTCGAAAATCGAGATGATTGAACTAAGGAATAAAATGAAAGACACGAACGAGTTATTGGAGAAGGAAATAAATAAAATCAGCACTGAGCAGAGTAAATTACGTATAGCTTTGTACAAACAAAAATCACAAATATAATGCTGTAAGAAGTGGTAAAGAGATTGCCAAATGATGAGAGATTGTTGATATAGAGAGCAGAAATAGTTATAGGATGGCAGGAAGGCAACATTGTTAGTGTAAATAAAACTCCGAGAGGAAATCCAGAACCAAGTGATGAATCGGCAGAACTTATTAGCTCTGCACCATCGGGCCCAACATTTGAAGTAACAAAATCAAGAATCAAGGAGATTGAAGGGGACATTTTCAGCAAACATCTTGCACACTACTCTCTTGCAAATTGTGTATCGGCTGATTTCCATATGAGAAAAGGCATCGCGGCCAGTTTCAGAATACTGTCATAAGGAATTAATTCCAACCAAAATTACAAAAGTGAATTCAGATCCTCCATACTATACAAAGGAAATAAAAAATCTGAAGAGAAAATGTCAAAAATTGTATAAGTCTCGGAAGTTCAATAAAATTGAATTCAGAAATATGAGCAATCGGCTCCTTTCTGCAAAAAAATTCGCCTGTGATAAGTATCTGAAAAAGTTGCTGGGAGATGAACAAGAGGATAACAGAAAGTGGAAAAAATTCTTTAAACACATAAGACAGAAAAGGGGTTTCAACTCTACAATATCTGTACTAGAAGAGAATCAGACATGCATCACAAATCAGAAGGAAATCAGTTGGAAGTTTTCATTCGGAAGAAGTAATGGTAACATCAGGTGTGCCCCAGGGAAGCGTGTTGGGGCCTCTTCTTTCCCTAATTTTCATAAACGACATAACCAAGGGCATAACTTGCAAATTACGTCTATTCGCAGACGATTGTGTTGTTTATCACGAGGTTAATGATCTGAATGATTGTGAAGATCTGCAGGAGAATATAAATAGAATATGCAAATGGACTGACGAAAATAAAATGAGATTGAATGAGCCCAAGAGCCATCTGATAAAATTCACGAATAAGCGTCTGGGAAGCCAACTCAAATTCAATTATAACATCAACTCTGTACCTTTGAAATATGAAGATTATTGTAAATACCTAGGTGTAATGTTAGATTGCGAATTGAAATGGCGTACTCAGGTGGAATGTGTAGCAAGTAAAGCAATGCAAAGCCTAAATTTTGTCATGAGGAACCTCAGATCATGCGGCATAGAGGTCAAGGAAATGGCTTATAAAGCAATTGTAAGGCCAACATTAGAGTATGCCAGTCTTGCCTGGGATCCAAACCAGCAGGATCTGAAAGACATATTGAAAAAAGTACAACGAAAGGCAGCTCGAAAGGTACTATCCAAGTATGGGCGAAGACACAGTCCCACGGAGATGATATATGATTCAGGATGGGAATCTTTGGAAGAGAGAAGGGTGAATGCGACACTAGTAGCCATGTTTGAGATTACAACAGGGCAGGAAGCGTGGAAGGGGATGGCAAGCCTGATTGAAAAAGCAAACTACTTGGGAAGGAATGATCATGGCTTCAAGTTGGCCATGAGAGGATACAATTCCAATGTGGGTGGGTTCTCTTTCCTTGGAACAACCATTCCGGAATATAATAGTATCAATAATGTGCTGAGATCATGGCCAGACTCAGTGGAGTCATTCAAAATACGATTGAGAGCTCAGATGAACGATGTAGTGGAAAGCTCTGATGGATAGCGGTTGGTGGCTTTAAATTTTCAAAGTATGGTTTAATTGATATTGGCGAGAGTTAAAGTGTTCTTAGTTTTAGATTTCTTGTGCATTTTTATATTTGAATGTTCATGTATTTTAGTGAGTCGTAAATAATTAAATAATTATATTGTATCCCAGTAGAAGAGCTGAAAACAATAAAGAAAAGATATGATATGATGATGATGTCTTCAGCGATGCATGATCGATGCCAGTCGAGGTTTCTCCGCTAGTTGGCACCGAAGAGATGATGGCCTCACCTCATAAGTCGCGCAATATGCTCGACTTGGTGGCCTCTGATTCTGGTAAACCGACAGGGCTCTCGAAATTCGAGTAAGTTCATTAAATGAGCCCGTGACGTCACGATGGCACTAGCTCTGAGGGTTGGCACCATCTCCTCCACAGGATGATTACCGTCACAACTTGCGTCAACGCAAACCGTGAATCCAAGATGAGGGAAGACTAGCCCCACCTAACTAGATTAGTTAGAGTAGTGATAGATAGTAGCACATCTCAGATGAGAATAGCGATGTTTGTGAAATATATGTTGTTTAGCGTATATATATTCAGAATGGAGTGTAATACATATACCATCAGTCAGAAGACTTGATGTCAACCATAGGTGAATAGTAGACGAGCGAAATTCCCGAATGACTCGAATCTGGGGATTTGGAAAGCTCCCCAACATTGGGCTCTCTGATCTGAACTGTGTATGTGTGGTATACTGTGTCAATTGGGAAATAAGAAATCGAGAAGTGTTTCATTCACTGTTAATTCTTGTTTATTTGTTCACCGTATCCAAATCCATTAAAATATCATGATCGAAAATTTTCGATAACAATTTTCGTCAAACATTCTGTATGACAATCTTCAATGTATATTTTCAGTTATAATCATCAACAACATTTTTTATTGAAAATTTCAATCTTCAATTTTCATCGAACAGTTTATCGAAAACTTCCATTAAACACTATTGAAAATTTCCGATGAATTTTCATGAAGAATTTTCATGTAAATTTTCATTAAAATTTCTCAATGAGAATATTTGCTGAACATTTTTGATGGATACTCACATGAGAAATTTCTCTGGCAAATTTTCATTGAACATCATCATTAGGAATTTTCTGGGAAAATTGTTGTAGAATAGTTTCAATGAAAATACCTGTCGATGGTTATTTTCGATGGAAATCTTTGTTTGAAGTTGATGAAACGAATATTTGTTTGAAATTTCCAATGAAAATTTGTATTGTAAATTTTCATTGTAAATTTTCGACTGGCATTTTAATCAGGAATCTTGACTAAAATTTTCGTCGAAAATTTTCAATGTCAATGCACTATGAGACTTTTGTATGGTAATATACAGTGAAAAATGTCAACAAAAATTTTCAAAGAAAATTCCAACAAACATTTTCCTTGTAAATTTCCGACGGGAATTTCCATTGAAAATTTCCCACAAGAATTTCATTCAAAAATTCTCGACTGGAATCTATCGAGGCTCAGGATACTGTGGCTCATGTGACTGTGCTCCAGGAGACCGGTTCTCAGGATACTTGGGTACAGGAGACTCGGGGTCAGAAAACCGGGGCTCAGGATACCGGGTTCCAGGATACCAGAGTTCAGGATAATGGGGTCCAGGAGACTTGAGCTCAGGATACCAGAGCCCAACATTGGGCTCTCTGATCTGAACTGTGTGTGTGTGTGGTATACTGTGTCAATTGAGAAATGAGAAATTAGGAAGAGTTTCATTTGAAGTTAATTCTTGTTAATCTGTTCACCGTATCCAAATCTATAAAAATATCATGATTGGAAATCTTCGATAACAATTATCGTCGAAAATTTTGAATGACAATCTTCAATGTAAATTTTCAGTTATAATCATCGTTGAATTTTTTTTTTGAAAATTCCGATCCTCAATTTTCATTGAATAGTTCATCGGAAACTAACATCGAACACAATTGATTATTTCCGATTTTCATTTTTGTCGCAAATTTTTGATGAAAATTCCCGTCTAAATTTTTTTATGAAAATTTTTGTTGAGAATTTGAAATTCGAGATTTTGTTGAAAATTTTCATGAACAATTCTTAATGAAAATTTTCATGAATAATTCTTAATGAAAATTTTCATGAACAATTCTCAATGAAAATTTTCATGAACAATTCTTAATCAATGGAATTTCTTCAGGGAGAATTTTCATGACTATTTTCATTATAATCGTTCAACATCATTCATTGTTCTTCCTAAGATATCTCAGAAAAAAAAATCAAACATTTTCAACTAAAATTCCTATCAAAAATTCTCAGTGAAAATATTTGTTGAGAATTTTTGATGGATAATTGCATGAGGAATTTCTCTTGCAAATTTTCAGTGAACATCATCATTGAGAATTTCCTAGGGAAATATTTGTAGAATAGGTTCAATGATAATACCTGTCGTGAATCATTCTAAATGGGAATTTTTGTCCGAAGTTGATGATTTGAATTATTGTTTGATATTTTCAATGGAAATTTTTGTTGGATATTTTTGATGAAAATTTTCATTGTAAATGTTCATTGAAAATTTTCGACTCAAATTTCCATCACAAATCTTCACTGAATTTTCGTCTAAAATTACAAAGGGTTTGTACTATAAGACTTTTGTATGAAAATATACAATAAGAAATGTCAACAAAATTTTTCAGAGAAAATTCCAACATAAATTTTCTTTGTAAATTCTCGACGGGAATTTCCATTGAAAATTTCCCACAAGAATTTCTATAAAAGATTCAAGACAGGAATTTATCGTGGCTCAGGATACTGTGGCTCATGTGACTGGGGTCCAGGAGACCAGGTTTCAGGATGCTGGGGTTCAGGAGACCGGGGGCCAGGAGACCGGGAGTCAGGAGACCGGGGCTCTGGATACCGGGGCTCAGGATACCGAGGCTCAGGATACCAGAACTCCACATTGGGCTCTCTGAACTGAACTGTGTATGTGTGGTATACTGTGTCAATTGAGAAATGAGAAACCGGGAAGTGTACTGTTAATTCTTGTTTATTTGTTCACCGTATGCAGATTTATGAAAATCGTCGGAAATTTAAATGACATTTTTCTAAGTATATTTTCAGTTATAATCATCAATGACATTTTCTTCAGAAAATTTCGATCCTCTATTCTCATTGGACAGTTCATCGGAAACTTCCATCAAACACAATTGAAATTGTCCGATTTGCATCAGGAAACCGGGGCTATGGGACTCAGGATACCGGGGTTCAGGTACTGGGTTCCAGGAGACCGGGGCTGGGGAGACCAAGGCTCAGGGGATCGAGGCTCAGGAGACCGGGGTTCAGGAGACCGAGGCTCAGAAGACCGAGGCTTTGGAGACCGAGACTCGGGATAAAATACTTCTGAGAACATCCTGGTTGATCCTGCCAGTAATTATATGCTTGTTGCAATGATAAAGCCATGCAAGTCTAAGTACTTGACGAACCAAGAGACGTTTACGTCAGATCGCAATACAATCGTCCGACGTGGTACTCCGATTGATGCGTCCACTCGCTGGGCGATCGACACTTGTCAATTTTAGATGCTGCAAACCCAAATTGGTTTGACGGAGTGAGAACGTTCATCAGGTCGATTCCTGCGGAGGGCACCCTTTGGTGACGCTAATATTACGACACACAGCAGGCGCGCAAATAACCCACTCACAGTACGGGGAAATAGTGACGAAGAATAACAATACGGGACTCATCCGAGGCCCCGTAATCGGAATGAATGTAACACAAATACTTTGGTTAGTATTAATTGGAGAACAAGTCTGGTGCCAGCAGTGGCGGTAATTCCAGCTCCAATAGCGTATATTGAAGTTGTTGCGGTTATAAAGCTTGTTGTTGGAATTGGGTCTTGGAATTTCGAATTGTGACCCGTCGACGCCGACCAATGGTGAGGAAACATGCGTCAAGCGAGACGTCCAGCCGGTGACACGCTGGTCCGTATCCGTCCCGATGATCGCCCGCGAGAACGCGAGCCAGTAGAGGCAGTCGCGGTTGTCGTTGTCATGTAACCCGCCTCAGTGCTCTTCATCGAGTGTCATCGAGTGGCTTGGTGACTTCGATCAAAATAGAGTGCTCAAAGCGAGCCGGATTGCTCGGATATTCTCCCATGGAATAACAGAATAGGATCTCGTTCTCAGTTTTGTTGATTTTTGAGATCCGGAAGAATAAATTCCCGAGAGAGGTGAAATTCTCGGATAGTCGCAAGACTGCCTGAAGCGAAAGCTTTTGCCAAGGATGTCTTCGTTAATCAAGAACGAAAGTTAGAGGTTCGAAGGCGATCAGCTACCGCCCTAGTTCTATTCATAAACGATATCAACTAGCCATTCGTCGACGTCCCTCCGAACACCCGACGGGCAACTGCCGGGAAAGCAGAGTGTTCGGTTTCCGGGAGAAGTATAGGTGCAAAGCCGTAACTTGGAGGAATTGACGGAAGGTCACTACCAGGAGTGGAGCGTGCGGCTTAATTTGACTTAACACGGGAAACCTCACCATGCCCGGACATTGGAAGGATTGACAGATTATTAGCTCTTTCTTGATTCAATGGGTAGTGGTGCATGTCAATACTCAGTTGGTGGAACTATTTGTCTGGGTAATTCCACAACGAACAAGACTCCGGCCTGCTAACCAGTCGTACGACGACATCCAGCATACGTGCTGTCGACGCCCAAATTGATTCTCTTCTTGGAGAGATAGGTAGTTTCTATCCGCATGAGATTGAGCAATAACAGGTCTGTGATGCCCTCAGATGTTCTGAGCCGCACGCGCGCTACACTGAAGGCATCAACGTGTGTTTACCATCCTAGACCAAGAGGTCCGGGTAACCCGCTGAAACGCCTCCGTACTAGATATTGGGGCTTGGGGCTTCCCAGTAAGCGCCAGTCATTAGCTCGCGCTGACTACGTCCCTGCCCTTTGTACAAACCACCTTTGTACTACCGATTGAATAGTTTGGCGAGGTCTTAGGACTGTCGCGCGGCGGCGGCCGTGCACGAGAGTGCACACGCCGTCGATATCAGTGGAAAGCTTATCGAACTTGATCATTGGAAGTGAAAGTCGTAACAAGGTTTCCGTAGGTGAACCTGCGGAAAGATCATTAGGAACGCCAGAATCGGATGCCGGTAACGCGAGCCTGTGCGTTTGCGTGGAGTCTCACTGGGCGCGCTTTCAGTGCGTGCGTTCTCGTTCGCGAGTCTAGATAGGAGCTTACAGCGGGAAATGAGCTCGACTGCACTCAACTCGCTGTTCCGTGTCTGTGATGGATGTCGGAAGAAGCGCCGTCTTGGCCTGTTGTTGGCGCGATAGACGGCAATACTACTGTGTCTGGCTGGCCTGCTTTAGCGAGCGAAAAAGGCGCGATTTGCGCCGATGTCTGTGAGATCGCTCGCGCGCGTTCACTGCGGCGCCGGTTTCGGTCGCAGTCACGTTCCCAGATCGAAGCCCGAGCGTTACAAGTCCCCAGCCCGACTCTTCGTCTGTCCACGCGCGCCTCGCCCAGCCCTCGAGAATGAGGCTTGACTCGGCGGAAGCAGTCAAGCGCATTGCGACGGGTGTTGTGTGCGGAGGTTGTGCGCGAGGGCCAAGTGAAGGAACCGTGGTGTGGTGTGTGAGATCGCTCTCGCGCGTCCACCGCGGCGCCACGTTCGGTCCCAGCCTCGTTCCCAGCTCGCGAAGCCCGAGTGTTACAAGTACTCTAGCCCAGCCTGTCGTCTGTCTGTCCCGCCTAGCAAGATAGGGGTGAGCTCTCGAGCGAAAGCGGTCGCGGACGGCGACGAGTGTTTGTGTGCGGGTGTAGGCGTGTGTGCCGGGCGAAAAGCAGTAGCCAGCAAGATGGCAGCACACAAGTTCGCACGGGCTGTGTGCCTTGGCGGCAGTAATGGCAGCGACAGCGGGCATTCGTACCGCCTTGCTTGGGCGGGCGAGCATCCTCTTTGTCGTGGGACTTGTATGGTAGGTTGAACAAAAGATGTGGCTAGCAACCCCTGAAGGGAGCGTGAGTTTTTTTCTCAACATTGGGTTATTCGTCTTGTCGGCTAGACGTTAGCCCTCTGCTGAATGCACAATGGTGACACTCGGGCCGTGCCCGCGAGGGTTCGCGGCGAGGCGTGTCCCATAGAAGCGTGTCGCGTCTACTCGGGGAGTCGTTCGCGGAGTCCTTTGTGCGGTATTGGATACAAATCGCCCGTGCACCCTCTGTGGCTAGACTCACATTGTCGTCTGGCCAGGGTGTTATGGGCGACCACAGAACCGGCGGCGACATCGGCCGCCCGGTATGGGCGACGGGTCATATACGTGCCGCAAAAATCTCGAGGACGCGTATGTCGCTGTCCGCTATGAGAGTCCGAGTGCCACGTATCTGGTTGCGATGCTTACGATCAAGCGCCAGTTACCGTGCTGCGCCACTCGGGCGTTGTGGCTTGTTGAAGGGCCCATGAAGGGCGTGGGTTGCTCGCAGAATGCAGTACGGTCGTCATCGAAGTCTGCATCCGACAAGGAGTGTGTAAAAACTCACCTGCCGAAGCAACCAGCCCCGAGAATGGATTGAGCTTAAGCATCGTGCCTGAACTCGAATTAATGAATGGATTAACGGGACGAATGCGAGCGGGGACGAGCTCGGTGCACCCGTCCGCGTGGACAAACATCGCGCGCGCCTGGCAAAAGTCGCATGCGCGCGCGGTCGCGAATCCGCGAGTGAGGCGGACGTGCCCGGCCGCGGATCTTGGTGCATGTGAGGCGATCGTGGAATTTGCTTGGCGGGAGTTGGGGCAACAGTTGCCGGTCAATTCCCTGAGCAATGTGACTCGACAAATATACCTGGTCCGGGCGGCGACAATGTTAGTCGTTTGTCGACCGATCGAGCCTGATCGAGCTGTCGACTTGTACGATGCGTACACGTAGCCGAGCGTACGAGGTCAATGCCGCTCTCTACCATTGCCCGTGCCGTTACGCGCAATCATGTCGACACTCTGATTAAGTATCGATTATTCCGATGTCGAGAACATGAATTGTTCTCGGTCATCTACACCAAGATGCAACCAAGTCTCAGCCCTACAGCCTTGGGTTATTAGTCTTGTCGGCTTGACGATGCCCCACAGAACACGAACCATCGTGGACGAGACCGAGCGCCGTGGATCTTGTCGTGTGCGAGATTCGAATCTCACGCGGTCAGATTCTATCAGGTGGGCGCTCGACAAAAGTGAGATGGGCTTTACTAACCCATGCAGAAACGCGATGAAGCGTACATGCAAGCATGTGCGTCCCGTCTAGTGAGTCGGATGAGTAGGTGCGCGATCTGTTATCCATCGCTTGACACGATAAGGGGCTGATCGACCTTATTGTCGGGTAACCGGGCAGTTCGCGCACCAACCATCCGACGCATGTGCGGTACCCTTCTAGTGCAGGCGGACTGAGTACGTGCGTGATCTGTTATCCTTCGGTTGACACAATGAGGAGCTGATCGACCTCATTGTCAGGTAAACGGGCAGTTCACGCACCAACCTTCCGACAGACTTGGGCTGCAAAATACCTGAGTGACTGAATGCGGACTTGTCCGTAGTCATCACCATGATGGTTACCACCTCGATGTAAGGCCCAACGATCTCGCGATGCTAAGCTTCCATCCGTGGAATTCTGCCTGCCCGCCTCTAAGGCCGTATCCCTTTCCGTGTCACGGTATGTGGCGATAGCATAGATGGTAGACACAAGTTTGCACGGGCTGTGTGCCTGTGCGGCAGTGATGGCGGCGACCACCTTGCTTGGGCGGGCAAGCAACCTCTTCGTCGTCGGACTTGTGTGGTAGGTTGCACGAGAGATGGATGCTATGACCCCGGGTGTTATTCGTCTTGTCGGCTAGACGAAGGCCCAGAGTTTCGTTACATCAAAACTCGTTCAACCTGATCGAGTAGAGTCGAGTGATCGAGTCGTATCGATTTCTATGAAGGGTGGTGAATCGAATATTGGTAAGATTAAATAACCCTGAACGGTGGATCACTTGGCAGCCAGGGTGTTATGGGCGACCACACGACCGGCGGTGACACCGGCAACACTCGGTGACGTGTCGTTTCTGCGCATGCGCGCGGGGACGTCTCCGCAAAAATGTTCAAGTATGGCTCGAGCATCCGGTGCAAACAAGCACGGCGGTCTTGTCCTGTCCGCGCGCGCCCTAGTTCGCGCGCTCGCGTGCGTTCATCTCGGCTCTGACCATTCATCCATTGTGGTCCGGTGCAATGGTCAACAGAATGCACGTATTCGCGCGTCGCCGAGCGATCGGTGTTCGTGTCTGTCGACGTTGCCATCGGTCGGCCGGGCTATCGCCGCATACGCACCAGCAGCCTTCGGCCATAACTTTTTGACGAACTCAGTTCAGGCGAGACTACCCGCTGAATTTGAGCATATTTATGAGCGGAGGAAAAGAAACTAACTGAGATTCCCTCAGTAGCCGCGAGCGAACAGGAAAGAGCCCAGCACTGAATCCTTCGCGCCGCTAGGCGCTCTCGGAAATGTAGTGTTTGGGAGGATCCGAACATCTCGTGCGAGCACACCAGTCAAAGTCCATCTTGAAAGTGGCCACAGCCCGTTGAGGGTGCCGGCCCGTTGGACGGTGTTCGCCTCGTGCGAAAGGATCTCTCCTAAGAGTCGAGTTGCTCGAGAGTGCAGCTATCAGCGGGTGGTTAACTCCACCTGAGGCTAAATACGACCACAAGGCCGATAGCACAAGTACCGTGAGGGAAAGTTGAAAAGAACTTTGAAGAGAGAGATCAAGAGTATGTGGAACCTTTCGATGGGTGCGCGTCGATGGCACGGCATCCGACAGCACGTCTGCGACGGTCAGGCACCGCAAGGGCTCGCGGTGTCACACGACGTTACGCAGCTTCGTCACAGGACAGATCCAGCCCCGCGCCGAGTTGCACTCGTCTCGTTGAAGTATGCCGCGACTCGTTGGCCGCTGGCCGAAGGCACGTGCAGGTAGTCGTCGCCGCGTTTAGGGCGAGCGTGCGCGAGTGCGACTGCCGCGGTAGCCAGCCTGCTCGGTCGACGATGAATCGAAGCGAACAATATGCGAAGCACTCTAGCGCGCGCGAGCGCGCGGGGGCGCGCGGGAGCGCGCGGGAGCGCACCTGGTTCGCCGGCCACGTCTATCTTGTCGGCGACGCTCTCAACAGAGCATCGTCCGACCCGTTTGAAACACGGACCAAGGAGTCTAACATGTGCGCGAATCATTGGGATCGCAATAAACCTAGAGGCACAGTGAAAGTGAATACCGGTTCGCTGCGGAGGCCGCCTATCAAGGAGTGAGACAGAAAGGCCACCAGCAAGGCCGCTCACCAAGGATGCAGTGTGCTCGCCGCAATCGTGGTATATCCGTGGCGTCCCGTAGTCTCGCGCGCAAGTGCCGCGCGCGCGTCGAATCAGCGAGCGCACCCAGAGCGTACACGTTGGAACCCGGAAGATTGTGCACTATGCCTGGTCAGGTCGAAGTCAGGGGAAACCCTGATGAAGGACCGAAGCGATTCTGACGTGCAAATCGATCGTCAGAACCTGGTATGGGGGCGAAAGACTAATCGAACCATCTGTTAGCTGGTTCTTTCCGAAGTTTCCCTCAGGATAGTTGCGATTCCCCGGTCGATTGGGAAGTTGAGGGCGCGCGCGAGAGCTATCGCTCTCGCCGCGCCGCCGCCGACGAATATCAGTCTCCTCTGGTGAAGCGAATGATTAGAGGCCTTGGGATCGGAACGATTTCGACTCATTCTCAAACTTTAAATGTGTGAGACAATCGACTTGCTTGATTGCACAGTGCGTGCGTCGAAGTCGAACCATACGGGATGAACGAGTGGCAAGTGGGTCAATTTTGGTGAGCAGAACTGGTGCTGGGGGATGAATCAAACGTCGAGTTAAGGTGCCTAAATCGATGCTCATGGAATACCATGAGAGGCGTTGGTTGCTAAAGACAGCAGGACGGTGTCCATGAAAGTTGGATACTGCTAAAGAATGTGTCACAACTCACCTGCCGGAGCAACCAGACCTGATATTGATGACGCTCGAGCATCGAACGATGCCCATACTCGACCGTCAGCAAGCCGTGCCGAGTAGGAGGGTCGCGGCGGTGTGCGCTGAAGTGTCGGTCGCAAGATCGCATGAATCCACCATCGGTGCAGATCTTGGTGGTAGTGGCAAATACACTGGCGAGGTCCTGGTGGACTGATGTGGAGAAGGGTTCCGTGTGAACAGTTGTTGCACACGAGTCAGTCAATCCTAAGCCCCAGGAGAAATCCAATGTTGATGCCCGTCGGTGACTGTAATATATGTATAAGAGTAGCAAATGCGACGGCATCGGGCGAAAGGGAATCCGGTTCCTATTCCGGAACCCGGCTGCGGAACCGATCATGCGGGCCAACCCGACTTAATTGGCGGGACTTGTCGGGGTAACCTAACAGGGCTCGAAGACGCCGTCGGATGATCGCGACAGAGTTATCTGTTCTGTATGAGCGTTCGAATTCTCTGGAATCGCCTAGCGCGGAGATAGGGTTTGGAACGCGGAGAGCACCGCCCTCGTGACGGTGTCGCGATCCATTCCTCGAACCTTGAGAATCCGGGTGAGGGCCACGTGGAGGTAACGCGTCGGTTTGTACCCATATCCGCAGCAGTCGGATCTCATCTGGGGCTCAGGATCGACTGACTCGTGCGCAACAACTGTTCACACGAAACCCTTCTCCACATCAGTCAACCAGGACCTCGCTGGTGTATTTGCTACTACTGCCAAGATCTGCATCGACGGCGGCTTTAAGCGATCTCGCGACCGACATTCCAGTACACAACGTGCCGAAGTGGCAGTGCTTGCTGACGGTCGAGTATAGGCACGATGCTTGAGCGCCATTCATTTTTAGGGCTGGTTGCTTCGGCAGGTGAATTGTTAGACACTCCTCAGCAAATTCCAACTTTCATGGCCACCGTCCTGGCGTCTTCAGGAACCAACGCTTTTCATGATATCCCATTAGCATCGATTTGGGCGCCTCAACTTGACGTTTGGTCCATCTCACTGCTTCAGTTTTGCTTACCAAAATTGGACCACTTGCCGCTCGTCCATCTCGTATGGTTCGATTCCGACGTACGCCTTGTGCAATCAGGCAAGTCGTTTGTATCAAACATCCAAAGTTTGTGAATAGGTTGAAATCGTTCCGACACCATGGGTCTCCAATAGCTCTCTCGCGCGCTTCTGACTTTCCAATCGACCGCCCCGAGTCGCAGCTATCCTGAGAGAAACTCCGGAGGGAACCAGCTACCACATCTTGTACAGGTCATGGTTCGTACAGTCTTTCGCCCCTATACTCAGTTCTGACGATCGATTTGCACGTCCCAATCTCTTCGGTCCTACATCAGGGTTTCCCCTGACTTCGACCTGACCAAGCATAGTGCACAATCTTTCGGGTCCCAACGTGTAAGCTCCCGCTAAGTCGTGCGCGCGGCTGGCGCGCGCGAGACTACGGGACGCCCTGGGGATACCGCGAGTGCGCCTGACGCCTGACTTCTTGGTCCAGACAGGTTCAAGACAGGTCGGACGATGCTCTGTTGAGATCGCCGCCGACACGATGGACGTGGCCTTCGAACCAGGCCTTCTCCCGCGCGCTCGCGCGCGGGTGATTGCCTATTTTATTGTTCGCTTCGATTCACCGTCGACCGAGCTGGCTGGGACACCGCGATATTTGTCAAGTCACATTGCTCAGGGAATTAACCGGCAACTGTTGCCTCAACTCCCTCCAAGTAAATTTCACGATTGCCTCACATGCATCACCACCAAGATCTGCGGCCGGGCACGTCCGCCTAGCACGCCGAGTCGCTACCGCGCGCTTGCGACTTTCGCAAGGTGCGCATGACGTTTGCTCGGGCTGACGGGCGCCCCGAGCTCGTTTCCGCTCGCACTTGTCTCGTTAATTCATTCAATCCATTTTCAATTCAATTTCAATCCATTCTCAATCCATCTCAATCCATTTTCAGGGCCGGTTGCTTCGGCAGGTGAGTTGTTACACACTCTTTAGCGTATGCCGACTTCGATGGTCACCGTCCTGCTGTCTTGAGCAACCAACGTCTTTCATTGGATTCACATGAGCATCGATTCAGGAGCCTCGGCTGCTACACTACTTGTGGTCTCCACGATTGGTCTGTGCCGTGCTTTCAAGGTCTCGATACGTACTGTACATCAAGATCAAGCCGGCTTTTTTCGTTTTGCTCCAATTGCTTGCTGACTCAATCTTCAATGTATATATTCAGTTATAATCTTCAACGACTTTTTTTATTGAAAATTTCAATCCTCAATTTTCATTGAACAGTTCATCATGAACTACCATTAAACATGGTTGAAAATTTCTGATTTTCATTTTTCATGAATAATTTTCATGTGAAATGTACTATGAGACTTTTGTGAGAGAAGACTTTTGTTCGCGTGGAGGCGCACGAGGCACGCCAACGCGCGCGGTGTCATGAAAATTTTCAACAAGTAATGTTCATGAAAATTCTTCATAAGAATTGTTATAAAGATTTTCATCAAGAATTGTTCATGTTTGTTGAAATTTCTTTGAAAATTCTTGTTGACATTCTTTATTGTTGACATTTCTTTATTCTTTATATACAATGAAGAATGTCAACAGAAATTTTCAGAGAAAATTCCAACAAACATGAACAATTCTTGATGAAAATTTTTATGAACAATTCTTATGAAGAATTTTCATGAACAATACATGTTGAAAATTTTCATGGAGAATTTTCATGACAACGCGCGCGGTGGCGCGTCTCGTGAGCCTTCAGGCGAACGCACGGGCCCGCGTCACCGGCTTTCGATTCGGGCGTTCCTGATGATCTTTCCGCAGGTTCACTTACGGAAACCTTGTGACGACTTTTACTTCCTCCAAATAATCGAGTTCTATGAGCTTTCTGCCGTCATCGACGCCGTGTGCACTCTTGTGGACGGCCGCCGCCGCGCGACAGTCCAAAGACCTCACCGAACTATTCAATCTGTGGTAGCGACGGGCGGTGTGTACAAAGGGCAGGGACGTAGTCAGCGCGACCTAATGACTGTCGCTTTCCTCGTTCACGGAGTGCGATTGCACGCCCCAATTCCTAGCACGAAGGCGTTTCAGCGGGTTACCCGGACCTCTCGGCCTATGATGGTGAACACACGTTGATGCCTTCAGTGTAGCGCGCGTGCAGCCCAGAACATCTAAGGGCATCACAGCCCTGTTATCGCTCAATCTCGTGCGGCTAGAAGCCGCCTGTCCCTCTATAAGGAGAGAATCAATTCGGGCTTCGACAGCACGTATGCTGGATGTCGTCGTACGACTAGTTGGCAGGCCAGAGTCTCGTTCGTTTTGGAACTAACCAGAAAAAATATGGCTCCACCAACTAAGAACCGACATCTATCACCACCCACTGCATTCAGGAAGAGCTATCAATCTGTCAATACTTCGAATGTCCGGGCCCGGTGAGGTTTCCCGTGTTGAGTCGAATTAAGCCGCACGCTCCACTCCTGGTGGTGTCCTTCCATCAATTCCTCCAAGTTTAGACTTTGCAACTATACTTCCCCATGAAACCGAACACTTTGGTTTCCCGAAAGTTGCCCGTTGGATCATCGGCGGGACGCCGACGGATAGACAGTTGCTATAGTTTATGGTTAGAACCAGAGCGGTATCTGCTCGTCTTCGAACCTTTAACTTTCGTTTTTGGTTGACAAAGACACCCTTAGCGAAAGCTTTCGCTTCAGGCCGTCCTGCGACGATTCAAGAATCTCACCTCTAACGTCGCCCGAATGCCCCCGCCCGTCCTCATTAGTCATTCTCTCGGGTCTCGCGAACCAACAAAACTGAGACCGAGATCCTATTCCGTTATTCCACGGGAGAATATCCGAGCCACCCAGCTCGGATTTCTTCTCGGGAATTTCTTCTCTCGGGTCGAGCCGTAATCGAGCCGGCCCGCCAATTCACTCGATGAAGGGCACCGAGGCGGGTTACATGACACCGGACAACGCGACTGCCCTTGCTGACTCGCTCTCTCGCGGGCGATCATCGGGGCGGGTACGGACCAGCGTGTCACCGGCTGGACGTCTCGCTTTACGCATGTGTCCCACCATCGGTCCTCTCGGCGGGTCGACAAACCTATGGCGCGAGACTCAATTCCAACTACGAGCCTCTTAACCGCAATATCTTCAATATACGCTATCGGAGCTGAAATTACCGCGTCTGCTGGCACCAGACTTGCTCTCCGATGGATACTAACCAAAGTTTTTCCATTTATTTTGGACATTTTATTTTGTTTTCGATACTTTACTTACCCGGCCTGGGAGGGCCAGGGGCGGGAAACTTGAAGTGCCTCAGCCTTCACGGTTAGTGACGTCTAATTTCCGTAATTCTCCCTTTCAATCTTCTCTTCAAAATGAATAGCCAACCGAAATCTAGCGTGCCGTCAAACGCCGCCAAAGTACCGTTCAACAGATCCACGTCTAAGCTATCGTCCTCCGCTGGCGAAGGGCGTGTTTTACCCAAACGCAACATTGATGGAGGTTCAACCTCTATTGTCAAACCGCCTTCTGGGCCTGTTCAAACCAGGGTATCGGCTGAGCCAATACTGCCTGGAAGCTTTACCGTCTTCCCCGTGAAACCGGGGATGGATAGGCGTGAGACTGCCGATAAGTCGTTATCTTTGACAGACTTAACTACTGCTGGTTCAGTTCCCCTCATACCAGCTTACCAGGTTCTTACCAGGGTCTCATACCAGGTTCTGACTCCGCCAATACTACGGATGATGCACCAACCAAGACTCCCGCGAATCGAGTTAGATACAGCGCCATGGTATCTCAACAGACCATCGCGAATATGTTGGGTTGAGCATCTGCACATCCAAATACTGCAACAACCCGACGGCAACAGCCCTCCGCACCACAGCCTCTGTTTCCTGGCAAGGATCAAGCGTTTCTTGTACAAGCGATCGATGGAGTAACCATCGTACAATACATCCGCGCTGTAGCAAGTTTGGTTGGAGGAAAGAACGTTCTGTTTGGCTCTCCAATGTCCCAAGGCCGGGTTGCTTTCTACCTATCTTCTGCGAAAGCTGTCGATGATTTTATCATCCAGCATGGTGGAATATCTATTGGAGACCAGTTCCTCTCTGCTCGCCGTTTGATAACGAAATCAGACAGACTGGTTCTATCGAACGTCTGCCCGAGCATTCCCCACGACGTGGTCGAGACTGCCCTAGCCACGGTGGTCAAGCTTTTATCTCCAATGAATTTCATAACGCTGGGTATCAAAGAGACTGACCTCAATCATATCTACAGCTTTCGCAGACAGATCTTTGTCGTGCGCGAAGAGGGCCGCGTTCTTCCAGACTCGATCATGATCGAGTCTGAGGGCGAATGCTACCGGATCTTCCTCTTCTTCGACGATCTTCAGTGTTTCAAGTGTAGACAGTCCGGGCACATTGCCCGGAACTGTCCCAGAAACAGAGAGGAAGTTACGGTAGCGCAAGTGAACGAAGAACAGTTCCCGGCCCTGGGCGAAGTAGACAAACGAAAGAGTCCGGTCTCGTCTTCCAGTGAGCGCGTCTGCCATCACTGATACCCAGTCGTCACCTGCAACAGAGCTGGTCGGTGTCGATACCAACACGGTAGCCTTCACCGGAGGTATCGACATGGAGGCTGAGGTGACTCACTGTCAGGCTTCAGGAGGGAACCTGGTCCACCTGCTTGTAAGATCTCCCAATTACCCGACTGAAGAATTAGGGGTCTTAGATAAAATTTGTAACCCATATATTACAATTTGAATGAATGTTGTTTATTTACTCATAAAAAACAATACAAGAGGAGCAGAGCACCCGTACGTGGTTACTCTATGAGGGTCCGTAGACAACTACTCGTTTAGTTATAATTTTTATACCAAGTTTGCCGAAATATCATACAAACACTCCACCCTATTGGCTACTTACAAGATGGTACAGAATGATTGGTTGCTGGACTTGACCTAAATTGTGTGCGCCTCCCCCAACAACATCATTGACAACACATTCCGACAAAAGACTATTCTAAACGAAGCTAAGTGCTGATGGACGAACCTGGTTGTAGCTCAAATTTAGATAACAATGTTCGAAACGAAGAAATGACAACCAGTATACAAGACACCATGAAATAACAATAATAATGCATCCTCAATAAAACTAAAAGATGCTATTCATATTTTGTCGGCATTAAAACGAAAGGTTTACAAAGGATACAAAAAGGCAAAATAATATTGAATAGAAAGACCAGACGGCATGCTAGGGTGGTCGAGGATGGATTTGGGGTCATCACATCACACCCTCAGAATTAAGTGGGAAACATTTCACTCAAATCGACAACTGATGACAAAACAGACTGATAAAATTACGAAAAATGACAATCATAAAAAGGAAAAATTCAGTTTCAAGAACTATTATGATGCCGTACAAACATATTTTAAAACAAAAAAAGAAAATAACAAATGAGTTGATTAGACAAATTACATTACCCTATAGCTAGACCTTAAAACAATCAGTGTGCCCGTGAGACTGAACAACACGGAGACCACATTTAGTTCAAAACTAGCGCTATGTTACACCCCCAGATCATTGGCACGTCCTTATCTAAAGTAAATACTGAATGGAACTATTATTCGAAAAACATTTACAAAAACACATTTGTACGTCAAAGTTTGAAATCTTCAAAGTTTGAATGCATTGCCCTACATAGTAGAATATGATTATGATGGACAAATCATAATGAGAAACTCTTAACACTTCATAGGCTACAAAATAAAAGTAAAACAGCTGCATAACCAAAATGTATCTATGGTTAAAAAAAAAACGAAAGTTTCAAATCGGCATGCGAAAAATAAACTTGAGTTGTGAGTGCAACTGAGGTCGAGTAACGATTAATCCATCAATTGCAGCTCACCCAACACTCTCTTGTCCCACTTCCGTCTTATCGAACACACAGGTGAAATATTTATAACGCTGTCGTCACTGATTTTATTGTTCTTCACGTGCTGCTCATTTGCTTTTTCCATTCCATAATGATTGCTTAACTGTACATTTAAATTAATGTCGACAACACCGATTCTATCTCCAAACATGAGCCTACCCGTAGGTTTGATCGTGTCACTGTCACTACGCACTTCACTGATAATGTCACTCGTGTTGACGTCGGCGTCGACGTCTCGAACGCACACGTGATCAGCTACTTGTAGGACGGCTCTCTCAACTGTCTGATCATCATCACAACTTATATTGTCTTTGTGGTGTGGGGCGTCTATGATGCCTTCCGAATTAATGTAGATAGGTTGGTTTACCTTCAGCGTATTTGTAGCCGGCAGCAATGAAGGCGCTTGTCCGTCTAATTGTAGTTTTCCGACGTCTCGACGGTTCCAGTGGAATTTGCGGAAACGTTTATTCCTCGTTCAGGCTGGACCTCCAGGTTTAACGGAGCTCGTTCCACCTCCATGCGGTTGACTCGGGGCCGAGCGTCGCGACGCTCGTGTGGACGGTCACGCCACGACGTGTTCCCTCCCGCTGACTCGCGTTCTCGCCCTTGAGCGTTGGATGGCTGCTGCTGCTGGGGTGGCGCCGAAGGTGGACATTGGCCTTTTGTTTGCCAGACGACGATGGCGGAGCCGAACCTTCATTTCGCCTTGCATGTGCGTCATCCAAATCGCGTAGAAGCGACAACATTTCTTGTTTTGTTGACACTTTGGCTGCCAGTAACACATTCTTCACGTTGGCCGGGGAAATTTGTGTCGTCCGACGCAGAAAAGTTCTTTGGCCCATAGAGGGCGATAAATGTCTCACTTTGTTCATCCATGGAACGAAATAGCTGGCCATGGACGAGTGTTTTGCTTGAACATGAAATGACCGTTGCATCTCTTGTGTGAGACGGTCCTGTCGGTCCTCGGACCAAAGCATGAGAAGGAAAGACGTTTTGAAGTCGTTCCAGCTCGCCCACGAAGACAGGAATGCGTGTCCCCAGTCTTTGGGCATACCTACCATATGATCAATTGCAGTAATTACCCAGTCCCTGCCAGGAACATGGTAATAACTAAAATGACGCTCCATTGCATCCAGGAAATCAATTGGATGCAAACTTTCGTCATCCCGAAAACACCGTAGTGTTACATTGCCAAGGGGTGGCAACGGTAGTGAGGGTGGCGGTCGTAGTCCGATATTTTCAGACTCAACTGCTGCAAGTCTAACATGAAGAGACCCGACGATCGTATCTAATCGGGCAATAATTGCCTCCATGACTGAAGGTGGAGGTGGCAGCGTCGGCGGCGGCGTCAGACCGAGTTGGTTCATGTCCATTTCGCGATCTTGTTCCCCGACAATCGACAACACAGCATCACCAGATGATTGTGCACGTGTGATGGGCATCAAAACGCATGCCGATGAAACACGATAAATATAGTTCAATCAAATTGTTCAAAGAATACAAAACAAAGTTGAATAAATATATGACACACGTAACGTGCATCTAATGTCAGTGACGTACGCGATTCAATGCACGTAAAAATATAGTCAATACAATAATAACGATACACAATGAAAATGTCACTTCACGGGAAGTCTCGATACTGAACTATCAGTGTACAGATTTACGAAATCGCACGCACAACTTGAAAAACACGATTATTGAAATCACGAATCAATTGATTGATTAATCACATTACCTTTGGGTTGGTTTGGGTTGGGCGCCAATGTAAGATCTCCTGATTACCCGACTGAAGAATTAGGAGTCTCAGATAAAATATGTAATACATATATTACAATTCAAATGAATATTGTTTATTTACTTATAAAAAACAATACAAGAGGAGCAGAGCACCCGTACGTGGTTACTCTATGAGGGTCCGTAGACAACTACGCGTTTAGTTCTAATTTTCATACAAACTGACAAAGATATACTACTTACAAGATGGTACAGAATGATTGGTTGCTGGACTTGACCTAAATTGTGTGCGCCTCCCCCAACAACATCATTGACAACAAATTCCGACAAAAGACTATTCTAAAAGAAGCTAAGTGCTGATGGACGAACCTGGTTGTAACTCAAATTTAGATAACAATGTTCGGAACGAAGAAATGACAACCAGTATACAAGACACCATGAAATAACAATAATAATGCATCCTCAATAAAACTAAAAAATGCTAATCATATTTTGTCGGCATTAAAACGAAAGGTTCACAAAGAATACAAAAAAGCAATATAATATTGAATGGAGAGACCAGACGGCATGCTGGAGTGGTCGAGGATGGATTTGGGGTCATCACATGCTGTTAAACCAACCTCTGCTCCAGCTTTGAAGAAGAGACGAGTCGGCACGATACCAGCTTCACCATTCTCCGATCAGGTTCTCCCCTTAGCAGCAATTGAGCTACTCAATAGCGGAGCTAGGACGAATGTACTCTCCAATATTGCATTCACGCAATTCCTCGCAGACGTGAAGGGGAATGACCGTCCGCTGAAGGTGCTGCACCGTTTCACGGAAGATGTCAACGGCGTGATCGATATGCTGGAGTCGGTGAAACCCAACCTACTGGAAGACCGTGCAATTCGTGAACGCATAAGGCGGCTAGTTAATAACTTGCAGAAAGCTAACTCGCTCTCTATCCAGTGAGAGTCTGTCTGGGGAGACCCGTTAACGAGTAGTGTAAATAGCGGGTATGGGGGAGATTTCCTTCGTTAGCCTGAACACGGAGAGTGTACGAAGTGAGTTCAAGTGGGTACTCCTGTCTTCCTTTCTGGAGAGGCACTGACCCGACATAGTCCTTCTGCAGGAAACTGATACCGAGAAATCTCCTCTCCCTTTCCTCAAGTCCCAGTACACATTTTACTTTCATCCACCGATTCAAGTATGTACTGGCACAATGATTGGTCTGAGGAAGTCGTCGACGATAGTGTTCGTTCTCACACGATCCTCGTCTACGGTTACCTGCAGGAGGTCGTATTCGATACTCCACCCACAAATCGTTCGCTAAAAGTCGTTTGTGTGTATGTGTCGCATCAGTTTGACGCGGCACGAGACGTTCTCAACGCTCTGGAAGCTCGCCTGGAGGCTGCACGCAGGGCCGGCGGTGATGATGCCCAGTTTCTGGTCGGTGGGGATTTCAACGTCACGCTGGATCCCCGGCTCGATCGAACTGGTGGCGGCACCGAGCGGTACCCGCGAGTCGCAAGTCACCTCAGGCGAGTTGTTCAAGCGAACGATTTCACCGATCTATGGAGGGACTTTCATCCCACTGAACCAGGATTCACGTTCGTGAGCAATGCTCCCCATTTCTCTGGTTCACGTCTGGACAGTTTCTATGCTTCGCCAAACATTGCATCGTGTGCGGTTTGCATACGCGTAATTCCTGCATTCTCCGACCACCTCGCATTGCTTAAGACGTTGATGACAGGAGTACCCAAGACCTCTCCCCCATATTGGCGATTTTATAACTCGTTGCTTGACGACCCTGCTTCCGCCACATGCATGCTTGACGTCTTCGCGAAGTTCGAGGCAACCCAAGGCGAGTACGATTCGCTGAACGACTGGTGGGACTCGCTCAAGGCCGAGATACAGACGTCAACGGAACAATTCGTCCGGTTCCGCAGACAATACTCAGACGAGGCTTTTCGCCGTCTTGAGGGTCGCGTGGAACGAATCGTTGCAGACCCTGTAATCATTAGACTCGCATTGTCCGATCTCGCCAGTGCGAATGCCGATGTACGTGATGGGTACATGCGAAGAAGTGAGGTAATCTTGGCGAATGCACGCCATGACCACCTTCTAGCACAGGATCGCACAGCTGGTTCTCTCATGGCGCGGAAAGTGGCCGCAGCTTATAAGCCACTCTCACAGCTTCGATACGAAGGACAAATAGTCTCCGACGGACCGTCACTCTGCACGGTCACTAGGAGACTTTTTCTTGTAGTGTTTTCGGCCACCCCCGCGACCATCGACCCCGACTCACCCCTGTACGAATCGCTACCACAGCTTTCACAATGTGATCGCGTGCGAATGGATTCACCGCTTTCTCAGCAAGAGTTTTCAGCAGCCTTGTCCTCCTTAAACAGAGGGAAATCGCCAGGGATCGACGGAATCACACCAGAATTTTTCGCATTTTTCGGGGGTGATCTGTCTCCCTTCTACTACCAAGTTTTCCAGGCAGCTCTTGACAACGGAGTACTGCCCAGGTCGGCACAGAAGTCAGTACTTACCTTGATACCAAAGAAGGGTGATCGACTGGAGATCAGCAACTGGCGACCCATTTCACTGCTCGACGTTGCGGACGTGCCGACGTTGCGTGGCGCTTTGCTAAGAACCGTCTAGCCGATCTGATATTTCTTCGCCATGCAGGATTGTCCGCCTCGAGCCTGTGTCCATGGTGTCACGCAGAGGGGACGGCATGGAACATGACTGTCGCTTGTCGCCGTGCCGCGTCCATGTGGCAGCTTGTTGACGCTCTCCTGGAGACGCTTCTCGGCCAGTAACATAGACTGGTGCTCCGGGTGGTGTATGTCGGGTTTAGGCCGGACAACACATTCACAGCCCTCCAGACCGATTTGGCCAACTTCCTACTGGTGTTGGCCAAGAGTACAGTCTATCGTCTGCTGGTCGCCTACTTCAAGGACGACCGCGTCTCCTCTCCCTACGATGTGGTGCTCAAAGCACGCATCAAGTCACGCATATTGAAGGAGTATGCGTGGCATCTAGGGCGAGGGGCTCTTGACTCCTTCAAGGAGAGGTGGTGTGTCGGGCAGGCTCTTTGTTCCTTGCAGAACAATGAGCTTGTCTTTCCCCCCTCCCTTCTCACCGGCTAAGACTTTACATGTAATTCCCTTTCTTCCTCACAGTTTTTCGTTCAAGTAGGCCTGATTTGTTGTAGCCGGTCGTTTTGATGGTGTCCTGGGACCGGCCATGTTACTTGATTGTTCTGAGTGTTCCTTCCATTTTGTTTCTTGCGATCATATTCTTGCTTTGTTTCTTCTTGGTCTTCGTATTCCCTTCAGAAAACCCTTTCGTTTGTTCGCTTCATGATGATTGGAGTAAATCCTTGAAGTAACTAGATAAGTATTATCGTAAAACACACACACACACACACACACACACTGCGACCGTCGTCGAGTACGGACGTGTTTTCGCCTCGCTCCGTGGGACTTGGTCTAATTGCCTCACCCTCATACCGGCCATAGACGCATTCCGTTTGTTTTTATTTCTGTTTCTGTTTTAAAGGTATTATATCTGGTTTGTTATTATTTTTCTAATATCGACTATATTATTGCACACATTTGGTGCTGGTTTTTTGTTCGATTGTTCGTTTAGTAAGGCGGCTTAGGCCGATTTATTATTGTGAAACATGTAACCTTGCACGCACTTGGTTACATAGAGTAGCATTTTTATTTTTCTGGTTGCTGTTCTGACCAGCAACCAGTTGTTTTGTTTATTCTTCTCGTATAGCCGCTACTGACAGTACGTTATTATATAATTTTTGTCACTGTTTTAACCTGCCTGGCCTTGCTTAAGGTCAGGCAGCCGTGGCGTTAAGTGTTATTATATAACACGTACATACCTCTTCTTTCTTTTGGATTACTTTTATTTTTGTTCACCACTCAGCATCATGAGTGATAAACAACAAAGCAACACCGTTTCTAACAGGGCTTCTGTGATGCCTGGCACAAAGAAGGCCTCGAACCGTTCTCAACAAGTTTCGGCTTCTCCTGCTCCACGGGGAACTTCGAACATTGCACCGAAACCTGTGCAGGTTAAGTCGTTGGCCGATGAGCCAGGGACCCCTGCCATAATAACCGTGCTCCCTGTTAGGCCTGTAACTCGTCGCCCAGGCACGTTGTCGACATCGTTGTTGTTTCATATACTGTTAATTCTTGTTGACTTGTATCCAATCTTACTTGTATCTATAGTATCCAAATCTATAAAAATATCATGATTGGAAATTTTCTATAACAATTCTCGTCGAAAATTTGGAATGACAATCTTCGAGATATATTTCCAGTTATAATGATCAATGAATTTTTTTTTGAAAATTCCAATCGTCAATTTGCATTCGAATTTTTGTAGCAAATTTTCGATGGAAATTTTCCATTGAAAATTTCTGTTGAAAATTCCGAATGTGGAATTTTGTTGAAAATTCTCATGAACAATTCTTAATGAAAATTTCCATGAACAATTCTGAATTCTGAAACTATATAACAACTTGAAACTAACCAACAAATATATCACAAGATGACTAGGATGAAACACTTCTAAATCTATCATTTCTCGATTGACACAGTATAACACACATACACAGTTCATTCGATGAGAATATACATGACCACTTCCAATGAGAATTTTCAATAAAAATTTTGATGAATATTATTAATAAAAATTATCAATCAAAATTCTCATTGAAGATATCCGAGAAAAATTTCATCAAAAATTCCTGTCGGTATCTACAATTTCCATTGAAAATTCAATGAAAGTTTTTGTGGAAGGTGGATATGGATACGGTGGACAAATAAACAAGATTTAACAGTGAATAAAACACTTCTGAATTCGAGCTTTCTAGCAGACAAACAATTGTATGAGACAGTTTGATTGAACATTTTCTATTTAACTTCATCGAAAACTTCGATGGAAATTCTTTTCTGAAATCGTTGATAGAAATAATTTGTCGAAAATTTGTTACGGAAATTTTTGTCGACAATTTTCATTGAAAATTATGGTTTGAAATTATCCTTGAACATTTTGTGAGAAGTTTCCATCTTCAATTTTCACTGATCATCATCATTGAAACTTTGAGATGGAATTTTTTGACAAAAGTTCTCAATTAAAATTTTTATGGAAAATTTTGAATGAAATTTCCCACTGGTTATTTTTGTCGATAAATTTCGTTGAAAATTTTTATGGAAAATTTTGAATGAAAATTTGACGTGAAAATTTCATTGAAAATTTGTATGAGGAATTTCTATTGCAAATTCTCATTGAACATCATCATTGGGAATTTTCATTGAAAACCTTCCTCAAAATTAACAACATAAACAATCTCTGCAAATTTCCATTAGGATTTTCCTTTGTAGATACCGACAGGAATTTTTTCCGAAATTTTGGTTGATGACTTTCAGAATGAATTTCATCGAGAATTTCCATTAGAAATTCTCATTGTTGGTTTTCTTTGTTCATTTTCATTGAAAATACATTGAGAATTTGGGACCGATTTTTTTTTCGATTATTTTCAATGGAATTCTTGTCCGAAACTCACAAGAAAACTTTTATCGGAATTTTCAATGAATATCACATTCAACATTTTCGACCGGTATTCTCAAGGAAAATTCTGGTCGCAAACTTTTGAGTATAATTCCTGTTGAAAATTTTCAATGTAATTCTTCTCGAAAATTTTCTTTGAAAATTTCTGTTGACATTTTTCAATGGATATTTACATACTAAAGTCTCATAGTACAAACCTATTGATGATTTTCGACGCAAATTTTAGTCAAGATTTCTGATGAAAATTCCAGTCGAAAATTTTCATTGAAAATTCACAATAAATATTTTCATCAAAAATGTCCAACAAAAATTTTCATTGAAAATTTCAGACAAAAATTCCCATTTTCAACTTCAAACAGGAATTTTAATCGTAAATAATTCTCGACA
Source organism: Brachyptera putata (assembly GCA_907164805.1). Taxonomy (NCBI): domain Eukaryota; kingdom Metazoa; phylum Arthropoda; class Insecta; order Plecoptera; family Taeniopterygidae; genus Brachyptera; species Brachyptera putata. The sequence continues at coordinate 15,615,275 of OU015474.1, forward strand.
GGTATTTTCATTGACACTATTCTTCAAACATTTTCACAGCAAATTCTCAATGATGATGTTCAATGAAAATTTGCAATAGAATTTCCTAATGTGAATATTCATCAAAAATTTTCAACAAACATTATCATTGAAATTTTTCGATAGGAATTATCGTTGATAATTTTTGACAATATTCATTTCCGAAATATCTTACGATGAACAATGAATGATGTTGAACGATTCTTAGTTGAAATTGTCATGAAGATTCTTCATGAAAATTTTCAATCAGAATTGTTTATGAAAATTTTCAAACACGGCGATGCCAGTCGAGGTTTCTCCGCTAGTTGGCACCGGAGAGATAATGGCCTCACCTCATAAGTCGCATCAACTGGCGCAATATGCTCGACTTGGTGGCCTCTGATTCTGGTAAATCGACAGGGCGGACCAGCTCTCGAAATTCGATAAGGTTTCATATAATGAGCCCGTGACGTCACGATGGCACTAGCTCTGAGGGTTGGCACCATCTCCTCCACAGGCCGATCACCGTCACAACTTGCGTCAACGCAAACCGTGAATCCAAGGTGAGGGAAGACTAGCCCCACCTAACTAGATTAGGTAGAGTAGTGATAGATAGTAGCACATCTCAGATGAGAATAGCGATGTTTGTGAATATATGTTGTTTAGCGTATATATATTCAGAATGGAGTGTACTACATATACCATCAGTCAGAAGACTTGATGTCAACCATAGGTGGATAGTGGACGAGCGAAATTCCCGAATGACTCGAGTCTGGGGATTTGGAAAGCTTCCCAACATTGGGCTCTCTGATCTGAACTGTGTATGTTTGGAATACTGTGTCAATTGGGAAATAAGAAATCGAGAAGTGTTTCATTCACTGTTAATTCTTGTTTATTTGTTCACCGTATCCAAATCCATGAAAATATCATGATTGAAAATTTTCGATAACAATTTTCGTCAAAAATTCTGGATGACAATCTTCAATGTATATTTTCAGTTATAATCATCAACGACATTTTTTATTGACAATTTCAATCCTCAATTTCCATCGAACAGTTTATCGAAAACTTCCATTAAACACAATTGAAAATATCCGATTTTCATTTTTCATGAAGAATTTTCATGTAAATTTTCATTGAAATTTCTCAAGGAAAATATTTGCTGAACATTTTTCATGGATATTTACATGAGAAATTTCTCTAGCAAATTTTCATTAAACATCATCTTTTTCTGGGAAAATTGTTGTAGAATAGTTTCAATGAAAATACCTGTCGATAATTATTTTCCATGAAAATTTTTGTTTGAAGTTGATGAAAGGAATTTTTGTTTGAAATTTTTAATGAAAATTTTCACTGTAAATTTTCATTGAAAATTTTCGACTGGTATTTTAATCAGAAATCTTGACTAAAATTTTCGTCGAAAATTTTCAATGTCAATGTACTATGAGACTTTTGTATGGAAATATACAATTAAAAATGTCAACGAAAATTTTCAAAGAAAATTCCAACAAACATTTTCCCTTGTAAATTTCCAACGGGAATTTCCATTGAAAATTTCCCACAAGAATTTCATTCAAAAATTCTCTACTGGAATCTATTGGGGCTCAGGATACTGTGGCTCATGTGACTGTGATCCAGGAGACCGGGTTTCAGGATACTTGGGTCCAGGAGACCCGGGGTCAGGAAACCGGGGCTCAGGATACCGGATCTCAGGATACCAGAGTTGAGGATGATGGGGTCCAGTATACTTGAGCCCAGGATAACAGAGCTCAACATTGGGGTCTCTGATCTGAACTGTGTATGTGTGGTATACTGTGTCAATTGAGAAATGAGAAATTAAGAAGAGTTTCATTTAATGTTAATTCTTGTTAATTTGTTCACCGTATCCAAATCTATAAAAATATCATGGTTGGTAATCTTCGATAACAATTTTCGTCGAAAATTTTGAATGACAATCTTCAATGTAAATTTTCAGTTATGATCATCGATGATTTTTTTTTTCGAAAATTCCGATCCTCAATTTTCATTGAATAGTTTATCGGAAACTGACATTGAACATTGAACATTTCTATGAAAATGTTTGTTGAAAATTTGAAATTCGAGATTTTGTTGAGAATTTTCATGAACAATTCTTAATGAAAATTTTCATGGAGAATTTTTATGACTATTTTCATTATAATCGTTCAACATCATTCATACGCATACGAACAAGCACCCGTACGGCCATAACTTATTGTCGACCTCAGTTCAGGTGAGACTGACCGCTGAATTTAAGCATATTCATAAACGAGGGGAAAGAAACTAACTGGGATTCCCTTAGTAGCCGCGAGCGAACAGGGAAGAGCCCAGCACCGAATCCTTCGCGCCGCGAGGCGCTCTCGGAAATGTAGTGTTCGGGGGGATCCGATCATCTTGTGCGAGCACACCAGTCAAAGTCCATCTTGAAAGTGGCCACAGCCCGTAGAGGGTGCCGGCTCGTTGGACGGTGTTCGCCTCGTGCGTAAGGATCTCTCCTTAGAGTCGAGTTGCTCGAGAGTGCAGCTATCAGCGGGTGGTTAACTCCATCTGAGGCTAAATACGACCACAAGACCGATAGCACAAGTACCGTGAGGGAAGGTTGAAAAGAACTTTGAAGAGAGAGATCAAGATTATGTGGAACCTTTCGATGGGTGCGCGTCGATGGCATGGCATCCGACAGCACGTCTGCGACGGTCAGGCACCGCAAGGGCCGGCGGTGTCGCACGACGTTACGTGGCTTCGTCACAGGACAGATCCAGCCCCGCGCCGAGTTACACTCGTCTCGTTGTAGTATGCCGCGACTCGTTGGCCGCTGGCCGAAGGCCTGTGCAGGGAGTCGTCGCCGCGTTCAGGGCGAACGTGCGCGAGTGCGACCGCCGCGGTGTCCCAGCCAGCTCGGTCGACGATGAATCGAAGCGAACAATACGCAAAGCACTCTAGCGCGCGCGAGCGCGGAAGCGGGCCTGGTTCGCCGGCCACGTCTATCTTGTCGACGACGCTCTCACCAGAGCATCGTCTGACCTGTTTGAAACACGTACCATGGGGTCTTACATGTGCGCGAGTCATTGGGATCGCAATAAACCTAGAGGCACAGTGAAAGTGGATGCCGGTTCGCTGCGGCGGCCGCCCACCAAGGAGGGAGGCATGCAGTGTGCTCGCCGCACTCGCGGTATATCCGTGGCGTCCCGTAGTCTCGCGCGAAAGTGCCGCGCCCGCGTCGACTCAGCGAGCGCACCCAGAGTGTACACGTTGGGACCCGGAAGATTGTGCACTATGCCTGGTCAGGTCGAAGTCAGGGGAAACCCTGATGGAGGACCGAAGCGATTCTGACGTGCAAATCGATCGTCAGAACTAGGTATGGGGGCGAAAAACTAATTGAACCATCTGATAGCTGGTTCCTTCCGATTTTTCCCTCAGGATAGCTGCGATTAGGTCGATTGGGAAGTCGAGAGTGCGCGCGAGAGCTATCGCTCTCGCCGCGCTGCCGCCGACGAATATCAGTCTTATCTGGTGAAGCGAATGATTAGAGGCCTTGGGGTCGAAACGATTTCAACTCATTCTCGAACTTTAAATGGGTCCGGTTCCTATTCCAGAACCCGGCTGCGGAACCGATCATGTGGGCCAACCCGACTCAATTGGCGGGACTCGTCGGGGTAACTCAACAGGGTTCGGAGACGCCGTCGGATGATCGCGGCAGAGTTATCTGTTCTGTATGAGCGTTCGAGTTCCCTGGAATCGCCTAGCGCAGAGATAGGGTTTGAAACGTGGAAAGCACCGCCTCCGTGGCGGTGTCGCGATCTATTCCTCAGACCTTGAAAATCCGGGTGAGGGCCACGTGGAGGTGTCGCGCTGGTTCGTACCCATATCCGCAGCAGGTCTCCAAGGTGAGGAGCCTCTAGTCGATAGACTAATGTAGGTGAGGGAAGTCGGCAAATCGAAAACGTTTTTGAATTTGTGTGGTTTCACGGCGCTTCAACGACGGGGTTATTTGTGCCAAAACTATGTTATGGTCTGTACAACTGAATGGTAGATTCACTATTCTAGACATAATATCTGATTTCTACTATAGAATTTTTCAAATTTATGCGATAATTTCCACTATAAAACTCACTAACGATATAAGATAACACAGTTAAAAGACTGGTACCGGTGTAAGAGGCCGGAACCTGCCAGATTTACATATACTATTCTAAGAAATAACTATTACCAATATCTACTATGAAACTCACTGATAATATGAAGCAGATTGGCTAGAAAACAGGCGCCAGTATATATGGCCGGCACCTGTCATATCACAGCTCGATAACAATAGCTAAATAACTAATCAAATAACGATCTTATTTAATTTCAATAATACCAACAATGAAACTGTCCATTGCTAAGAAATGAAACTACACGAACCATGAAACTCTAAAACTATATAACAACTCGGAACTAATCAACAAATATATCACAAGATGACTAGGAGTAGACTGAAGCTAAATCTTATCATATAAGTCTATTTCTCTCAAAAAGCGAATAAGACGATCCACCGCCTCCTGACTGTCCGCAAGGATCTCCTGAAGTTCCTGCGGCATGTCCAAGAGACAGCGTGTTGCTCTGTACTTGGGACACTCTATTAATATGTGTTTTACTGTTATAGGTTGGAAGCAGATATCGCAGGACGGAGGATCTTCTCTATCAAGCAGGAAGCCATGTGTAAGTCTACAGTGTCCGAGTCTGATCCTCGCTGTGACGACCTCCTCCCTACGCAAGCGTCGAGAGGAAGAGGACCACACCCGGACACTGGGTTTAATAGATCTTAGTTTGTTATCTCTTACAGCGTCCCAAGATGTCTGCCATAGCATCTTGATTATTTGCTTGAAAAAGCTCTTGGCATTAAAAGCTGGGACCTTATTAAAATCTACGTGTCTCTTTGACGTAGCTCTTTTCGCCGCTTCATCAGCTCTCTCGTTGCCTGCAATGCCAGCGTGCCCAGGAATCCAGCATAGGGCCACCTGAGTGCCCCGGGCTTCTAATTCGGTGAGTATGGTTTGTACTTGTTGAGATAGACTATCTAGAGGATGAAATCTCTCGAGAACTTGTAAGGAGCTAAGAGAGTCTGAACATATTGAAAACCGATCTCTGTTGTCAGACTTGATAAAAAGCAGAGCTCGAAGAAGAGCATAGAGCTTCGCTGTGAAAACACTCGAGATGGGGTTGAGTTTAAAACACACACTCGTGAGTTCAACATTAAAAGTTGTTGTCAAGTTTAGAACCGTCAGTAAAAGTAGTGGTAATCCCAGGATAAAATGACAATAGCCTTGAAAAGTTTTGTTGATAAACAACCGAAGGAGTGGTAGACTTTGGAAATTGCGTCAGCCGGAGTAAACAGGAAGGCTTGGTAACTATCCATGGAGCTTTTTCAGGCAATCCTACCTCTAATATGTCTGGCATTTCTACCCCTACGTCTGCAAGAAGTTCACGAGCTCTTATTCCGAGTGGTCTTGTTGCTCGGCTTCTGTTATTATATGTAGCACTATAGGCCGGGTGAAACACAGTCCTATAGGCCGCGTTGTCAGACGTGCTACTAAGTTTGCATAAGAAGCTGCATATGAGGTAATTCCGTCTGTATTCAAGGGAGGGCTCACCGGACTCACTATATATACTGACAATGGGGCTTGTACGGAAGGCTCCTAGTGAGAGTCGTATGCCAATGTTGTGGACAGGGTCGATGGTTTTAATATAGGAGGGTCTAGCAGACGAATATACAATACTCCCGTAATCTAGACGAGAACGAATAAGGGCCCTGTACAATCTCAACATCACAACTCTATCGGCACCCCACGCTGTACCACTAAGGATTTTCAATATATTGAGAGAGCTCGTGCATTTGACCTTGAGTAGTGACAGATGGGATTTCCAATTTAGATTTTCATCTAAAATTAGACCAAGAAACTTGACGTTGTTAGAAACGAGAATGTTTGACCCTCCCATGGTAAGAGTTGGAGGAGCATGAAAACCTCGAAGTCGATTAAAATTGACGCATGTGGTTTTAGTGGCAGAGAATCTGAACCCTGTTTGATTAGCCCAACGTATAAGACGGTTCATAGTTAATTGTATCTGCCTTTCGGCTATGCTTAATCTTGGGGATTGGAAAAATATCGCCAAGTCGTCAACGAAGAGAGAATAGCTGACGCCCCGCCGTCTGCTTACATTGCGCAATCCCGTTGATTGCTATTAAAAAAAGTGTGCAACTCAGAACGGAGCCTTGCGGTACTCCATTCTCGAGGACATATGGGATGGACTCGTACGAACCTACTCTGACTCGGAAGTTTCTGTCATTTAAAAAGTTGTTGACGAATATCGGCAGATGTCCTTTAAAACCCCATTCATGTAATTGACGTAAAATACCATACCTCCATGTCGTATCATAGGCCTTTTCTGAATCAAAAAATACGGCCAGAAGTTGTTGCTTGGATAGAAATGAATCTATAATTGAGCCCTCCAGATGAATAAGATGGTCAAGAGTCGATCGATTGCGGCGGAATCCTGATTGACTCACTGCGATCAGATTCATCTTCTCAAGCATCCATACTAAGCGTTTGTTGATCATTCTTTCTAAGATTTTGCACAAACAACTTGTGAGTGAAATTGGCCTATAATTGATTGCATGCTTTTTGTCTTCACCATGTTCAGGTATGGCTATGAGAGTAGCTGATTGCCATGAGCTAGGAAACTCTTGCTCTGTTCATATACGGTTATAGAGAAGTAATATGTGCTTTAGTGCTAATTCAGGTAGTTGCTTGAGCATTTGATTGTGTATGAAGTCTGGCCCGGGAGCGGTGTCTCGAGACCCCGCTATTGAAGATTCAAGTTCCCAGAGCGAGAATGGAAGATTGTAAGTTTCTTCAGCGGAGGTACCAAAATTCAGCGTCCTCGCTTCATCTCTATTTTTAATAAGTAGAAAAGTATCGGAGTAATTGTCTGAGGTGGAAACTTGAGAAAAATGACGTCCAAGAGCGTTAGCAATGTCCTCTGTCGCAGTTCTGAGGATTCCATTCACCATGATACCAGGGATACCTGTGTTAACATGCTTTCCGGATATCTTTCTCACTATATCCCATACTTTTGTTGTTTGGGTGTATCTATTGATTGAGGATACGTAATTCGTTCAAGAGCTCTTTCTGGCCTGTCTTATTGTGTAGCGAGCTATGGCACGAAGAATACGGAAAGCAGACAAATTTACTTGGGTGGGATACTTCTCAAAATAGTGTAATGCCTTGCGTCTTTTCTTAATGGCCTCCTTGCAGTCATTGTTCCACCACGGGGCAGGAGCAATGCAGGATTTCCCTGATAATTTAGGTATAGACTCCTCTGCTGCTTTGATTATTACTCTTGTTATATAATCAGTGTGTTCCTTGATATCAGGAGGATCATTCTGCGAGAAGACAGCGAGCTCCCGGAAGTGTGCCCAATCAGCCTCGTTTATTTTCCACTTCCGGTGCTTCAACTCCCCTCCCGCAGGTAATGTAGGTTTTAATATTATGGGAAAGTGGTCACTGCTGCACAAATCAGAGTGATAATTCCAGTCATAATTCAATGCAACAGAGGGACTGCATACGGTCAGATCAATAGCTGAGAAAGAGCCTGGGCCAGGACTAAAATGTGTCGTGTCATCGCTGTTCAAAATAACAAGATTAAAATCCGTACAAATCTTTTCTAAAATCCTGCCTCCACTGTCGACCTGATCGCCACCCCATAAAATATTCTTAGCATTAAAATCTCCATAGACAATTAAAGGACGAGTAAGTTGGGATGAAAGATCGACTAGGACACGTTCTGTGACGACTTCCGACGGAGGTAAATAAACATTACACAGAGTTGTGTGTTGAGGTAAATAGGTCTTCACCACCACCGCCTGCAGTGGGGTACGGACAGGAACCTCCTCAGCGTATAGGTCGTTGCGGACAGCGATTGCAACGCCTCCACAAGCTCTACCTCCCATTTCATTGTCCTAGCGATAAAAAGTAAAATTCCTCAAATTCGGGGTGTCAGTAGTTTTAATAAGCGTCTCCTGTAAACAGAGAACTGCCGGATTGAAATCTTAAGCTAAAAGTCGAATCTCTTCTCGATGTGCATTAAAACCATTACAGTTCCATTGGATAGAAGCCATTTATTAAAATTCATGAGACTAATATAAACCTATGGAAACTATTTGGAATGGTCAAGAAGAGATGAAAGTTTAGAATATCACAGGACTATATCACAGATTGTCCGACTAGATCTTAATTCTTCACTTTTTTGCGCCACCTGGGTTGGAATCCGGGTTGGTGTCAACTTCCATGTCGATGTTTGGGCCATTTTTCTTCACCTTTGCCGATCTCAGGTCCTCCACACTAATGTTGGACGATGAGCGGCTTAGTTTCGAGGTTGGTTTTGCAGCGGTTGTGACCGGCAAGACAGCGGTTTCAGGACTGTTCATGACAGCGCACTTGACCTCTTTGTTCTGGAGTGTTTTCAACTCGGATTCCATTTTTTTGTTTTTCATTCTCAAATTGTCATTTTCTTTACGAAGTTCTTTTATTTCCTCAGTTTGTTCCTCTATTCTCACTGTCTGCTCGTCAATTTTCTTGGTCTGTTCCTCAAGTTTGGATCGCATTTCTGTTTGACCTGATAACAATTGCTCCATCATCTTCATAACATTTTCCAATTCCTAGTGGTCTGATGTTGCTCGAACTGTGGTTGGTTCAGCAGAAGTTAATATTTTGGCATAAGTGGGCTGATTGGTTGCACTCCGTGGAAAGAGTTGCTGATATTTGGTCCGGGCTTCCTGGGGTGAGATTTCATCTTTTGTTTGAATTTCAATAATTTTCTTCTCTCTTCGCCAGGACGGACATTCGCGTGACCAGGACGGATGGTTCCCCTTGCAGTTCACGCAGAACGCTTCCTCGTCACATGGCTTATCTATGTGTTTGTCTGAGGACCCACATCGATCACACGCCTGCCGTCTATCACACCTGAGGTGAGTATGGCCGAGGTACTGACATTTCAGGCATCGGAATGGATTGGGTATATGTAGTTTGACGGGGATGCGAAGAAAACCGGCGTAGATGAATTCTGGGAGGACAGTGGTATTGAACGTCAAGAAGAGCAAAGGTGATGGAGCGAGTGTTCAATTTCTTCGTTGGTTAATTATTTTAACTTCTATCACATTTTGATTTTTCAATTCCTGTAGAAGTTCCTCTTCAGATGTAGTCAGTAGGTCCCCACTGTAAACTACACCTTTAGAGGAATTCAAGGTACGATGCGGCTTCACAGAAATGGGGAATGTTCCTAATAGTTGCAAAGATAGTAGTCCAGTTGCTTGATCTGTTGAGGCGGATTCTAACAACAGACATTCGTCTCTCAAACGTTTCAGGTTTTTAATCCGGCCAATGTACTGGTCTATAAAACGTTGTATTTTGAAGGGTGAAACATCATTAAAAGTTTTGCCTTCTTCTGTTATTGTGATGAGAAAGAATGTCGGTAGATTTGGCGTGGCGCTAGGAATTATTTTATCGAAAAGAGATGGAAAATCATTATAAACATTGTTCTAGGGAGGGGGGTTGGTATTGGGGGGGGGTTGGTTATGGGGAGGGGGGTCGTTTGGGGGAGGGGGGTTTTGTTTGTTTGAGGTTTGATCCATGTTTGGTCCCACGAGTAGCTAGGGAAGTAAATGTCCGCTCCCACAGAGCCCCGCTTGTGGGAGTAAGGCTAGAGTAAAACTGGAGTTCGCCATGTGTCCAGAGTTTATCGTTAAGAACTACTATATCCCGTAGCCATTCAGCTCCTCAGCACGATGAATTACACCTTGGGCTTCGGTTCATATCCTTGTTCACTGCAAGATCGTCAATATAGTCGTGGGTGTGAGTGATCAACGGGAGTCGGCTCGAAGATAAGAATGAAGGTAAGTCAAGGAAAGATAGAACACGAGAGTAGTAAAGATTATGGAAGTGGGTGATAATGATGAATGAGAACTCGAGAATGAGCACGAGAACTCCCTATGACCACTCTGGTCACCGAGATGGGCACCCACTCGACCGACGGTCCGAACTTGGTCTGGACCCTCACCCCAGACCTTATCGCCATGGGTGACCCTGCTGGGAGCAAATAAATTGCTCCAGACGATGGCTCTGGGGATCACGGGGCCACGCAAGCCCCCACTCCACGTCAAGGTGTCCGGATCCTTCGAGGGGGATCGGAAACGTAACTTCGGGATGAAGATTGGCTCTGGGGAGCGGGACGTGTCGCGGCACGGCCGCACGAAGCCGGCGCGGGCTATAGACTCGACGTGTGTGTTGGGGGCCGGGACTGGGAGAGAAGATCAAGTGCGATCCTGGCCCCGTGCCCCCGATGGCCACCGGTGGACCGACCGAGATTAGCGCGGGGCGTTCGGCGACCCGCGCGGCTTGAGCTTACCCTGTTGAGCTTGACTCCAGTCTGGCATTGTACGGAGACATGCGGGGTGTGGCATAACTGGAAAGTACGGTGAAGCGCGGTGGTTCGCCATCGCGCGACCGAGTTTGTCAGTGAAATACCACTAATCACATCGTTTCCTTACTTACTTGGTGAAACGGAGCGCGTGCTCGTCCGCCCGCGAGGGCGGCACGGTGACACGGCCGTTCTGGAGACAAGTGCGAGCGGAGACGAGCTCGGGGCGTCCGTCCGCGCGGACGAACGTCGCGCGCGCCCGGCGAAAGTTGCAAGCGCGCGCGGTCGCAACTCCGCGTGCGAAGCGGACGTGCCCGGCCGTCCGAATATCCCGGGCGCGATCCGATTCGAGGACGTTGCCGGGCGGGGAGTTTGACTGGTGCGGTATATCTGTCAAAGAATAACGCAGGTGTCCTAAGGTCAGCTCAGCGAGGACAGAAACCTCGCGTAGAGCAAAAGGGCGAAAGCTGGCTTGATCTCGATGTTCAGTACGCAAAGAGACTGCGAAAGCACGGTGACTTGACAAAAGCGGACAAATGTTGGAAGTTGTAGAGTGCGGCAGTGGGAAATCAGTTGGCGCGTGCAGAGTGATAGTGCGCCCGCGATTTTTCAACAAATTTCACATTCGAAATTCTCAACAAAAATTTTCATCGAAAATTTGCTTGAATTCAGTTGAAAATTTGTATTCTGAATTTTTCATTGAACATCATTGGATATTTCGATGGAAATTCTTGTCGAAAATTTCCAATAAAAATTAGGTTGGAAGTCTCTTTCGGAAATTATTTGATGAAAATCATCGTTCGGGATTATCGATCGAAAATTTTCAATACAATTTTTTCCAAAAGTTTTCAATGAAAATTCAAGTTGTTAATTGTAAACACACCGGTATCCTGAGCCCCGGTCTACTGGACCTCAGTATACTAAACCGCGGTCACCTGAGCCTCAATCTACTGGACCCCGGTTTCCTGAGCCTGCGCACTTCTTCTGTCATACCTGAGCTCAGGATATTTGCTCAGGATTCTGGTTCAGGGTTCATGAGCCTCCTTTTGAGCACCGGTCTACTTAGCCCAGGTCCTCTGAGCCCTGGCATCCTGAGCCCCGATCTCCTCAGCCCTGGTTTTCTGAGCTCTGGTCTTCTGAGATCCGGTATCCCGAGCGCCGGTAACCTGAGCTCTGGTCTTCTGAGCCTCGATCTCTTGGACCCCAGTATCCTGAACCCCGATCTCCTGAGCCCATGTCTCCTGAGTGCTGGAATACTGAGCCTCGGTATCCTGAGCCCCGGTATTCTGAACCCCAGTATTTTTAGCTCCGGTGTCCTGAGCCGCGGTCTTCTGAGCCCCGGTCTTCTGGACCATTTGTGTTCCGTTTGTGCTTGTCTGTGGTTTTCTTTATTTTGGTCTCTCCTTTATGTTGACTGAATTGTGAACCATTCACTCACTGTGTCTGCAAGATGTGATTCCATACTGTTGGTGGAGTTCGCGAAGTGAGTAAACAAATACTGTTCACAAGTAAGTCAACAAAGTCTCGGTATCCCATTGTCCCATTGTCGGTATGTGTCCCCGGTGTCCATCAACTCGGCGACCTTCTCAGGATTACATCCTTTCACCCGTGTGACGGAGCCTCAAGTCGATACGTCGATGCCTACCGAATGCTTTCACCCTCAAGCGGGCGTTGTCTCACATCGCTACCGTGAATGGGCAACAACTCGCCCCGAATATCGGGGTTCAAAGACTGGGCGATATGCAATCGCTAGGGTCTGCCGTATACAAAGTCATTCTGGCCGGCCTGAGTTCAGGTCTAAACATTGTGATGATCGATACACCACTCGGACGAACTCTGTTGTGAACTCAAGGATGGAGAGTGTGTCCTCGACGAACAATGACTCGGCATAGATCTCGTAGCATAAAGTCCGAAGTCGTCTAAAATTTTTGATATGATCGTATTATGGGAATTGGTCAATAGAATTCTCAAAAAAATGGTCAATAGAAATTTCCTTCAGAAATTTTCATTGAACTTCCATCAGGCTTCTCTCTACAATCATCACCATGAAATTTTCCGATGGAATTCTGATCCATTAGAAATGTCCGATGGAATTTTCATGGAAAATTTTCGAGAAGAATTACATTGAAAATTTTCGACAGGAATAATACTCGAAAGTTCTCGACAAAAGTTCTCCTCGGGAATTTTCAACAAGAATTATCGATGAAAATTCCCAACAAAAATGACAGTCGAGAATTTTCGAGGTCATTTCCATTGGAAATGTTCAACGAAAATACTTTTGAATTTTCGATATGAGTTTTTTTTTGAATTTCAGACAAGAATTTCATTGAAAATCATCGAGAAAAATTATGGTCGAAAATATTGCATGTATTCTCAATGGAAATATACAATGAGAACTTCCAATGAAAATTTTGAATGGAAATTTTTGATGAGAATCATTATTGAAAATCATCGACCAAAATATTCATTGGAATATCCAACAGAAATTCCATCGAAAATTCCTGTCGGTATCTACAATGGGAAAAAAAACGAATGTATTCAATGCAATTGAAATACAATACAATTTCATACAATAGAAAATTCGTTGAAAATTGTATTGAACATTTTTTATTGAACATCATTGAAAAGTTCGATGAGAATTTTTTTCCAGCATTGTTTTCTTGGGTCTCAGGACACCGGGGCACAGGAGACCGCGGTTCAATATACTGAGGTCCAGAAGACGGGGGAAATTGAGGTCCAGGATCACCGGTGGTCAGGAGACCGGGACTCAGGAAACCGGGGCCCGGGAGCCCGGGGCTCAGGATATCAAGGTTCAGGAGGCCGGGGATCATGACACGGGATTCAGGATATATTCCAATGAAAATTTCGACATTGGAAATGTTCGACAAAATTTTCCATAGAACTTTTCGACAAGAATAAACATTGAAATTTTTCGTCGAAAATGTTTGACAAGTATTTTACTCAAAAATTTTCTTCAAGAATTTTACTCGAAAATTTTTGACAAGACTTTTCTGTGAATATTTTCAACATATATTTTGGTCGATAATTTTCGATGTGATTTTCAATGAGAAGGCAATGAGAAGGATTGGCAATTGTATGAGACATTTGATTAAACACTTTTTTTTGGACATCATTGAAAAGTTCGATGAGATTTTTTTTCTAGAATCGTTGATGAAAATAATTGACAAAAATTCTCTATGGAATTTCAGTCGACAATTTCCGATGAAAATTTTGGTTCGAAATCATCGTTGAATATTTTATGGAAAATTTCCAACTTCAATTTTCACTGATCATCAATCACCATTGAAACTTTCCGATGAAATTTTTCGACAAACATCCTCAATTAAAATTCATGTCAAAAATTTTAAATGGAATTTCCTTCGATAATTTTCCACCGGTTATTTCTGTTGGAAATTCTCATCAAAAATTTCTATGGATAATTTTGACAGATAATTTTTAGTAGAAATTTTAGTGAAATGTTTCATGAGGAATTTCTTTTGCAAATTTTCATTGAAGATCACCATGGAGAATTTTCATCGGAAACCTTCCACAAAATTTTTTAAAGATATATTCCAAAAATATTTTCCTTGAAAATTTCTATATGTAATATTGCAACATCTCCGCAAATCCCCATAAGGATTCCACATTGTAGAAACCGACAGGAATTTTCGATGAAATTTTCGTTGGATATTTCCGATGAGAATTTTCGATTTTCGAAGAACAATTCTTGTTGAAAATCTTCATGAAGAATTATCATGATAATTTTCATTATGAATCGTTCAACATCATTCATTGTTTATCATAAGATATATCAGAAAATAAATTGTCAATTGTCAATAAGTTTCAACGAACAATCCTATCGACAATTTTCTATGTGAATATTTGTTGAAAATTTTTGATGGATATTTACATGAGAAATTTCTTTTGCAAATTTTCATTGAACATCATCATTGAGAATTTGCTTTGAAATTTTTTGTGGAAAAGTTTCAATGAAAATACCTGTCAAGAATTATTTTCGATGAAAATTTTTGTTCGGAGTTGGAACTGGGAATTATTGTTTGAAATTTCCAATGAAGTTTTTTTTGGACCTTCTTGATGAAAATTTTCATGAAAAATTCCCATTGAAAATTTTCGACTGGAATTTTCATCAGCAACCACACTAAAATTTTCGTCGAAAATCTTCAATGGCAATGTACTATGGGAATTATGTATGGAAATATTCAATGAAGAATGTCAACAGAATTTTTCAAAGAAAATTCCAACAAAAATTATCTTTGCAATCTTTGTATCTTTGTAATGACAATGTTCTATGAGCATTTCGTGTGGTATACTGTGTCAATTGAGAAATGAGAAATCGAGAAGTGTTTAATTTATTGTTGATTCTTGTTTATTTGTTCACCGTGTCCAAATCTATGAAAGAATCATGATTGAAAATTTTCGATAACAATTTTCGTCGAAAATTCTGAAATACATTTTCCAATGTATATTTTCAGTTCTAATAATCAATGACATTTTTTTATCAAATTTCAATCCTCAATTTCCATTGAACAGTTTATCGGAAGCTCCCATCAACACAATTGGAAATTTCCGATTTTCATATTTGTCGCAAACTTTCGATGAAAATTCCTGACGAAATTTTTCATTGAAAATTTGTGTTGAAAATTTCAAAAGTCAAATTTTGTTCGGAATTTTCATGAACAATTCTTAATGGAAATTTTCACGAAGAATTTTCATGACGATTTTTATTAAAAATCGTTAAACATCATTCGTGTCGCGCGGATGAGCTCGGTCGACGGTGAATCGGAGTGATCGATTCGTAGAGCACTCTCGCGCATAACGCGCGGGAGCGGGCCTGATACGCCGGCCACGTCTATCGTGTCATCGTGTCGAAATATTTCGAAAAACAAAAATTTTCAACGGAAATTCCTATCGAAAAATTTCAATGGAAATATTTGTTGGAAATTTTTGATGCATATTTACATGAAAAATTTCTATTGCAAATATTCATTGAACATCATCATTGAGAAATTGCTGGGAAAATTTTTGTAGTATAGTTTCAATGTTGTACTTTTTTGATGAAACTTTTGATGAGAAATTTTCATTGATAATTATCGACTAGAATTTCAAACAGAAATCTTAAAAAAAATTACCGTCGAATATTCTCAATGACAGTGTACTGTGAGAATTTTGTTTGGAAATATTCAATAAAAAATGTGAATACAAATTTTCGAACAAAATTCCATCAAAAATGGTCTTTGTGAAATTTGTACGGAAATTAACCATTGGAAATTACCCGCAAGAAATTCAATCGAAAATTCTCCACAGGAATTTATCGGGGCTCAGGATACTGGGGCTCATGAGACTGGGACCAGGAGACTGTGTTTCAGGATACTGGGGTCCGGAGCTCAGGAGACCGGGGCTCAGGAGACCGGGGCTCAGGAAACCAGGGCTCAGGATATCAGAGTTCGAGATACTGGGTTCCAGGAGGTTGGGGCTAAGGAGACCAGGACTCAGGATACCGGGGTTCAGGATACTGGGTTCCAGGAGACCGGGGCTCGAGAGACCG
The DNA here is from genome assembly GCA_907164805.1 of Brachyptera putata. Classification (NCBI taxonomy): domain Eukaryota; kingdom Metazoa; phylum Arthropoda; class Insecta; order Plecoptera; family Taeniopterygidae; genus Brachyptera; species Brachyptera putata. Next base: position 15,631,308 of record OU015474.1, read on the forward strand.
GGGCTCAGGAGACCGGAGTTTGAAATACTGGGGCTGAGGATACTTGGGTTGGGATTTCGCGGAAATTTCCAACGAAAATTTTTATCGAAAATTCCCAATGAAAATATTTGTTGAAAATTTTCGATGGATATAATTATCCAGATATATGAGAAATATGCATATAAATATCCAGAAATATGAGAAATTTCTATTGCAAATTTTCATTGAACATCATAATTGAGAATTTGCTATGATAATTTTTGTAGAATAATTTCAATGAAAATACCTGTCGGGAATTATTTTCGATGAAAATTTCGGTTAGTAGTTGATCATGGGAATTTTTGTTTGAAATTTTCAATGAAAATTTTTGTTGAAAATTTTCGATGAAAATTTTCATGAGAAATTTCCATTGATAATTTCAGACTAGAATTTCAATCAGAAATCTAGATTGAAATTTTCGTCGAAAATTTTCTATGGCAATGTACCATGAGAATTTTGTATGGAAATATTCAATAAAAAATGTGTACAAAAATTTTCAAAGAAAATCCCAACGAAACTTTTCTCTGTAATTTCTGTACAGGAATTCCCATTTGGAATTTCCCACAGGAATTTCAATCGAAAATTCTCCACAGGAATTTATAGGGGCTCAGGATACTGTGAGTCATGACACTGGTGCCAGGAGACCATGTTTCAGGATACAAGGGTCCAGGAGACCGGGGCTCAGGATACCGGTCTCAGGATACCAGAGTTCGTGATACTGGGGTCCAGGAGACCGGGGAACAGGAGACCAAGGTTCTGGGTACTGGGGCTCAGGAGAACGGCCTCAGGAGGACGGGGCTTTGGAGACCGGGGTTCAGGGTATCAGGGCTCAGCCGCTCAGGTGACCAAGGCTCAGGAGACCGAGGCTCAAGAGACTGGGACTCAGGATAAAATACTTAAGAGAATTTCTGCCAAATGAACACACGTCGAACAACCGCATGTCGACTCCAGGTGGCTGCCCCTTCTTCGGTAACCATCGCGCCACATCGTCCTCTAAGAGCAGGTCACTCTGGCGACGGTATTCTATCGCACACTCACATTGTAGCAACAAATAAAGGACTCGCTGATAAGGTATTCCGCACTATTCGGAGCAATGCCTCGCATAACATCGCAGGCCAGGTATTGCAGCAACACGGGTGATCTCTCCCTGTTCGAAAGTAAAAGCATCTTGTCAACGCGAAAAAGCGTGGAGTCCCTTTTGGTCTCATTGGTAATCTGTCAGAGATTCATTCTGCACTCGCGCAGCAACTGGGCATCAGCTTCAGTGATAGACCAACATAAGTCCAATAGCCGTGGGCGACTCTCAAGCCGTCAACACTACTGCGTTGATGAAAGTGTACTCATACCATCGACAGAATGAGTTATTGCTCAACCAGAGTAAACGACGAAGTTTTCTGTGCTCAATCCATAGCAAGGCATCCACCAAATCCTCGTGGCATCAGAATATCGTTCGAATACAGCTCTCATTTGCGACCGACGCCTCTTCGCGTACTTCGATTGCCTTCCGGGCTTGCGTCCAGTTCTGCAACGTTACTCAAAATATAAGTGCGCGTTACCATTTTTGGACGACGCTTTCGTGAATTCTAACACGGCAGCGGAGCATGTTCGATGTACAATCATACACATGGTAGAGAAAGCAAGGGGCATACGAGACGCATTTGTTAACGATTGAAAAGACACGCGACGTCGTGCAATTCCGGAGGGACGACTCCGTTAGGCGCGACCAACACGTCTTCAGCGATGCCAGTCGAGGTTTGATGGTTGCAGTGAGGTTAGTTGGGATGCAGTCTGGCACCGGCCAGGCGTTTGCCCTACCAAATATGTCGCATCATATGGCGCAATATGTCCGACTTGGTAGCCTCTGATGCTGGTGAACCAGCTCTCGAAATTCGAGAAGGTTTCATAAAATGGGCCCGGGACGTCACGATTGCACTAGCTCTGAGGGTTGGCACCATCTCCTCCACAGGCCGATCACCGTCTCAACTTGAGTCAACGCAATAAGTGAATGCAAGGTGGGGAACTGGATTAGTTAGTGTAGTGATATAGTAGCACTTCTCAGATAGGAATAGCGATAATTGTGCAATATATGTTGTATGTCGCCAGTGTATATATATTCAGGATGGATTGAATACCATTAGTTAGAAGACATTAGGGTCGGCCATAGGTGGATAGTGGACATCCGAAATTTCCGAATGACTCGAGTCTGGGAAGTTGGAAAGCTTCCCAAAATTGGGCTCTCCGATCTGAGCTGTGTATGTGTGTACTGTGTCAATTGAGAAATGAGAAATTGAGAAGTGTCTCATTCACTGTTAATTCTTGTTTATTTGTTCACCGCATCCAAATCCAAAAAATATCATGATTGGAAATTTTCGATACCAATTTTCGTCGAAAATTTTGAATGACAATCATCGGGGTATATTTTCAGTTATAATGATCAATGGATTATTTTTCGAAATTTCCAACCCTCAATTTTCATTTAGATTTTTGTTGCAAATTTTCGATGAAAATTCCTGTCGAAATTTTTAATTGAAAATTTCTGTTGAAAATTTCGAATGTGAAATTTTGTTGAAAATTCTCATGAACTATTCTTGAAGAAAATTTTCATGAACAATTCTTGTTGAATATTTTCAAGAAAAATTTTCATGTCAATTTTCATTATAAATCGTTCAACATCATTCATTGTTCATCATAGGATATTTCGTAAAAAATATTATCGAACATTTTCAACGGTGACTCCTATCAGAAAATTTCTATGAAAATATTTTATGAGAAATTTGGATGGATACATACATGAGAAATTTTCATTGCAAATTTCCATTGAACATCATTTTTGAGAATTTGCTATGAAAAGTTTTGTATTTTCATTGAGAATTTTCGACCAGAATTTTCATCGGAAATCTTGACTATTATTTTCATCGATAATTTTCAATGTCAATGTACTGTGAGACTTTCGTATGGAAATATACAATATAAAATGTCAACACAAATTTTCAAAGAAATTTCAACAGAAATTTTCTCTGTAAATTTCCGACGGGAATTCCCATTGTAAATTCACCACGAGAATTTCAATCAAAAATTCTCGACTGGGGTCCAGGATTCGGGTTTCAAGATACCGGGTTCCAGCAGTCCGGGGCGCGAGTATTTTTTCAGCTACCGGTTGTTTTCTATTAGCCAATCGCAGCTCGTCTAGACTGTTCGCGCGGCAATACTTATCTTTTGTAGAATTGCTGATTTCAATGTTTTAGGTATCGGTGTCATACTCATAGGTAGCCTTTCCGCCCGTGAATGTGGTTAAAACCTCGGTTCGTGTCGGTATACCGGTCGACACCAACCTGACCTACCTAACCATAACCACGACAGCCTCCCCCAATAATAATTCTTACGACAAATTTAACTTCATATATTTTTTAGGTTTTCAGAAAATAGAGAACGATGATAGAACATTATCAAAAACATTATTTCATGAAAACAAAAAAGTATTGATAAAACGGGATTCGAACTGGCGACCTTCGTAACGAAAAGCGAGCGTGTTACGGCAGAGCCAACGCAACATTGACAATGAATGATTTATTAGCCGACATAAGCAAGAGTCCAACCGTCCGGGATTGGTCGATTGGGACCATTGGCAATGGAAAACAACCGGTAGCTGAAAATATACTCGCGTCCGGGGCTCAGAATACCAGGGCTCAGGATACCAGAGTTCAGGATACTGGGAAACGGAGGATCAAAATGGGCTCTCTGGAGCCCTATTCTGTAACTTACAGCGTGGTGAGATGAGACCGTCTCACTGTGAATCGACATGAGATCTCCAATCGCTATTCGGTAACTTTCTACACGCGTGAGATGTCCGTCTCATCTCGATTTGACGTGAGACCGTCTCACGGACGAGCGCTCTCGTGAGATCGACTGTGAGACGGGAATTTAGTCGAGTTGTGTGGACAATGTGGGGTTATAGTGACATATAAGTACGAATACTTGGATAATAAAAGTTTTCAAATCTTATATTAGTTAATTAGTTTGTGTACTATTGTATAAGTAATATATTGTATCAAAATAGTAAGTGCGAGAATAGTATAAACCACTTCGTAGGCCTAGGCAGCTTGTAAACTTTACAGTCGTATCAATACTAACTACCAAAGGTACGTTAGCCCGAAGTTTAACTTAATTACTCACCAAGAAAGGTAACAAAAAAGCATTGTTGTAGGCATATATGACCACACAGTGCTAATTGTTTTGTATATGCCTATTCAGTTGGGTTTCAAATAAAGCCTAGGTAGAGTATAGGCCTGTCACAACCCTGAATCTACACCATATTATTAAAAGATCTGACTTCATGATCATTTATTCATCTATTTACTAGAATTTATTTATTTATTTATACATTTATACATTTATATATTTATTTATACATTATTTTATTTATATACATTCATATATAGAATCTATTTATTAGAAATGTATGAATGAATGGATATATATATATATATATATATATATATCCATTCATTCATACATTCATTTATTCGAACAAAAAACATTATTATTATGCCTTGGCCTAGGCCACGGGAATAATTGAAAACAATATTTGTAGGTTAGGATATATTCACCCACCGCCTCGTATATTCACCGCCGTGTGAAAATGATTCCACGTTTCTGATTGGTCATTTTTGCTTGATGCATTGAAAATATTCCGAAAACCTGTTCAAGCGCCGAAAGTTCCCGACACGGAACGAAACCCATAATTGCCATCTCACAGAGAGTCGAATCGCGTCAAAACTGGCTCCTCCCCTTATGTGAGATGAAACCGTCTCACAATCGAGATGAGACGGGCCAACTTCGATACTGCTTGAAGTTACAGAATAGGGGTGCTGAGCTGAACTGTGTATGTGTGGTATACTGTGTCAATACTGAAGTGTTTCATTTACTGTTAATTCTTGTCTATTGGTTCGCAGTATCCAGATCTATGAGAAATATCATGATTGGAATTTTTCGACAACAATTTTCGTCGATAAATTTGAATTAGGACCTACATTTTTCTATGTATATTTTCAGTTATAATCATCAATGACAGTTTTTGAAGTAAATTCTAATCCTCAATTTTCATTGAACAGTTAATGGGAAACTTCCATTAAACACAATTGAAAGTTTCCGATTTTTATTTTTGTCGCAAATTTCCGATGAAAATTCCCGACGAAATTTTTCATCAAAAAATCCTATTGATAATATCAAATTTGAAATTTTGTTGAGAATCTTCATGAACAATTCTTGATGAAAATTTTCATGAACGATTTTTGTTGAAAATCGATGAAAATCGAACAATTTTTGTTGAAAATTTGCATGAAGAATGTTCATGACAATTTCCATCAAAAATAGTTCAACATCATTCATTGTTCATTGAGGATATTCCGAAAAAAAAAAATCAAAAACTTTCAATGAAGATTCCTATCGAAAATTTTGGAAGAAAATATTTGTTGGAAATTTTTGATGGATATTAATATCCAGAAATATGGGGAATATAAATATCCAGAAATAAGAGAAATTTGTATTGCAATATTCCATTGAACATCATCATTGAGAATTGCTATGAAAAATTTTGTGGAATAGTTTCAATGAAAAATACCTGCCGAGAATCATTTTTGATGAAAATTTTTATGAGAAATTCTCATCGAAAATTTTGTATGGAAATATGCCATAAAAAATGTTTACAAATACTTTCAAAGAAAATTCTTACAAAAATTATCTTTGTGAATTTTTGACGGAGATTGCCATTGCGAGCGTATTTCTACGCTCGCATATATATATATATATATATATATATATATATATATATATATATATATATATATATATATATATATATATATGCATATATGAGATATTTCTATAGATTTGGATACGGTGAACAAATAAACAAGAATTAACAGTAAATGAAACACTTTTCAATTTCTCATTTCTCAATTGACTCAGTATACCACACATACACAGTTCATTCAATGAAAATATACAATGACAACTTCCGATGAAATTTCTCAATAAAAATTTCTGATGAACATTATTAATGAAAATCATCATCCAAAATTCTCATTGGGATTATCCCACAAAAATTTCATCGAAAATTCCTGTCGGTTTCTACAATGGTGAATCCTAATGGAAATCTGCGGGGAATAATATATGAAACTTTATTCATGCTTTGAATTTTTTTTTGTACAAATTCGGTGGCACATCTAAGTCTAAAAATTTCCAACACTCGTGTCCTGGATATTTTGATTGATTGGCAGTTTTCAAATACTTTCTGAGGCAACCCGTTCCACTCCACAATCCCTCTATCCACCAATGAGTTTCTAGCATTTAACCGCCTTCCAAATCTTCTCATCTTAATCTTATGACAGTGATCATTCCTGCCCTTAAAATCGGGTATTTCAAATCTTGCTCTAATTTCCTTCCATGCCTTATCCACTCTATACGCTTTGTATATTGCACCTAATCTCGCCGCTTTCCTCCTGCTAGTCAGTGCGTCCCATTTCAATTTCTTCACCATTGCCGTCGCACTCCTATATTTATAACTTGTCACTGTGACCCACCCTATCTCCTCTCCCTCTTCTGCAGCCATTCGGTCAAGATTTGTAGCTAGCTGAGCTTCGTTACCAGCTGTTATTCCGTGTCGTTTATTCAGCTCTTCTTTAAGCTCTTCTTGTATTAGCTCGCTAATTATTCTCCTCTTCTTTTCTGTCTTGACTCATTTCCCTCCACCAACGAATTAAGCAGCTTTCCTTTGAACATTCTCCATTCGTTTCTCTGTTCCTTTGTTGACATCCCAGATTCCATTCGCATATTCAAGTATTGGCCTAACTAGTGTCGTATAAGCTCTTTCCCTAGCCTTCTCACTACTATTTTCAAGAGTTCTCATGATGAAGTTCAGTCTTTTATTTGCTTTTCTTATGACGGTGTCTGTGTGTTTCGCCCATTTGAGATCAGAGTCAATGGTGACACCCAAGTACTTCAATTCCTTTTTTCTTTCTATCACCTCTCCTTCAATCTTATACTCGAAGATATCTATCTCTCTCTTTCCTTTCCCCACTGTTATCGCAACACTCTTTTTAGTGTTTATTTTCAGACCTATGAGTGCTAATCTTTCGACATATGTTATTACATCCTCCTGGAGTTTCACGCAGTCCTCTTCTGTCTCAATGATCTTATAGAAGATTGCATCATCTGCAAACAGTCTCACGGCTGATCCCAGTCCTGCCGGTAGATTATTTGTCAGAATAACGAAAAGGAGCGGACCCAGTACACTGCCTTGAGGCACACCTGATGTAATGTCTGTGAGTGAGGACAAGGCCACTCCGATTTTGACCCTCTGCTTCCTGTTCGTAAGAAAATTCTCTATCCACCGAACAACTCTTTTGTCGAGTGACATTGACTTTAGTGTTCCTATTATCATTTTGTGGCTGACAGTATCGAATGCTTTTTTGACATCTAAGGAGATAGCGTCGATTCTCCCTCCTTTAGTCTTTACTTCCGAGAGATCTTGAATTAGGGTTGCTAACTGAGAATCACATGAATGCTCACTTCGGAACCCATGTTGTGTACTGGTAAACCATTCCTGTGTTTCTAAAATATCTCTCATATAGCTGGCCAGTAACTTTTCTAATATTTTACAGATCACGTAGGTAAGACTGATTGGCCTGTAATTACTTGGGGACTTTTTATCCCCTCCTTTGAAAATCCCTATCACCGTAGCTTCTTTCCAATCTTGTGGTAGTTCACAATTATTGAAAGAGACATTGAATAATACCCGAAGATACGGAACGATTGCTCTTTGAGCTAACTTGATGTAATCTATTGTTATTCCATCAGCTCCCCCAGCTTTGTGTGGCTTCAGTTTCATAATTATTTTGTGAATATTCTCATCCGTAACGCTAAATTCTTTATGCTTCACCCTTTCCTCTTTTTGCACCACCTCAACCTCGTCTAGCACCAACTCTCCCCCTCTAGTGAACACACGGCCATAAGTCTTGTTAAGTATTTCAGCTTTCTCCTCATCTGTCTTATGAATCTTGCCACTCTCCTCTTCCACTAGATCTGGAATTTCGTTTTTGTTACCATCCTTCCTTCTTACGTATCCATAGAACTTATTGATAACCTCTTTACTTGTCCTACAATTGTCATCAGTTTCTAAAAGGTTAACCAAGAATAAATATTGTCAAAAATTATCAACGATAATTCCTATCGAAAAATTTCAATGGAAATATTTGTTGAAAAATTTTGATGAATATTCAACTTAGGAAATTCTATTGCAAATTTTCAATGAACATCATCATTGAGAATTTGCTGTGGAAATTTTTGTTGAATATATTCATGATAATACCCGTCGAGAATTATTTTCGATTAAAATTCCTGTTCGAAGTTGAAAATGGGAATTTTTGTCTGAAATTTTCAATGAAAATTTTTGTTGGACATTTTTGATGGAAATATTCATTGCGAATTTTCAATGAAAATTTTCGACTAGAATTTTCATCAGAAATCTTGACTAAAATTTGCGTCGAAAATTATCAATAGGTTTGCACTATGAGACTTTTGTATGTAAATATACATTGAAAAATGTCAACAGAAATTTTCAAAGAAAATTCCGCCAGAAATATTCTTTTTGAATTTACGACAGGAATTTCCATTGAAAATTTCTCATAAAAATTTCAATAAAAAATTCTCGACAGGAAATTATCGGGGCTCAGGATACTGTGGTTCATGTTACTGAGGTCCAGGAGACCGGGTTTCAGGATACTAGGGTCAAGGAGACTGGGGCTCAGGAAACTGGGGCTCTGGATACTGAGGCTTATGATACCAGAGTTCAGGATACTTGGGTCCAGGAGACCGAGCCACAGGTGACCGGGGCTCAGGAGACCGTGACTCAAGAGACCGGGACTCAGAAGACCGGAGCTCAGGAGACCGGGGCTCAGGGGACCGGGACTCAAGGGACCGGGACTCAGAAGACCGGGGCTCAGGAGACCGGGGTTCAGGAGACCGATGCCCAGGAGACCGAGGCATAGGAGATCGGGACTCAGGATAACATACTTCTGAGAACTGCTGCTGAATGAACGCTCTTCTCTGTTTACCATCGCGCCACATCGTCCTCGCAGAGCAGGTCATTCTCGCGACGGTATTTTATTGCCCACTCACTATGCAGCAAAGAATGAAGTATAGCAGTACTTTCCAATATGATTGTACTTTCCGGGGTTTAGTGACAAAAGAATGAGAATTGGTGGAAATACTTGGAAAAAAGTGCTGATTCTGAAGATGAGAGGAGGCCTGGAGATTTCTACCCCATCTGCGCCAGCGGGGGTGTTCCACCCCCTTCTTGGGGGTTGCAAATCATTTACATTGGATGTATTCCGATTTCAGAAATAAAAACTCACTCCATCCATTACTATTCGAAATATATTCGCATTATTCCACTTGAGATTCCATAATTTGCATAATAGAGGCACTACTAATCGACTCATGACCTAATTTTGACATTTTCTGCTCTATTTGTATTGAATAGGCGTGTGAACACTCGTTTTATTGGAAATAATCAGTAGAACATGAATTAAATATGTGAGGTTGTTTAAAGATGACCTTGACACATCTTAAGTGTGACCTTCGACCTAGCAGACTTTTTTATATTGATGACAATGACGTATTTATGATAAAATCCTCGCAATTACCAAAGGAAGCAGAACAACATGACCATAATAATTAAAAAATAATGTCTGTGATTAGTACGACTCCATCTGCCGGATACAACGTCACTCTGGCTGGCTTGAGTTCAGGTCTCTACATCGTGATGATCGTGACCACTCGGACTGACTCTGGTGTGAACTCAAGGTTGGAGAGCGAGTCCTCGACGAACAACGACGCGACCGAGATCTCGTAGTATAAAGTCCGAAGTCGTCTTAAATTATCTATGTGATTGTATTATGGGAATTTTTAATGGAAATTTTCCAAAAAATCGAGCTTCATCGGGCTTCTCTACAATTATCACCAAGACATTTTCTGATGAAACTATCATACATTGGAAATGTTCGATATTATTTTCATGGAAAATTTTTGAGAAGAATTACATTGAAAATTTTCAACAGGAATAATACTCAAAAGTTTTCGACCAGAATTCTCCTCGAAAATTCCGGTCGAAAATGTTCAATGTGATATTCATTGAAAATTTTAAATTTTCGATAGCAATTCTCGTCAAAAATATTGTATATTGTATTTTCAATGACATTTTTTTTAGAAAATTTCTGACGGAATTTTCCATTGGAAATTTTTGCTGAAAATTCCAAATGTCAAATTTCGTTCAAAATTTTCATGAACAATTCTTGTTGAAAATTTTCATGGTTGATTTTCATGACAATGTTCATTAAAAATCTTTCAACATCATTCTTTGTTCATCTTACGATATTTCGGAAAACAAAACTGTCAAAACTTTCCAACAAAAATTCCTATCAAAAATGTCCAATGGAAATATGTATTGGAAATTTTCGGTGGATATTTACATGAGAGATATCGATTGCAAATTTTCATTGAATATCATTATTGAGAATTTGCTTCGACAATTTTTGTAGCATAGTTTCAATGGAAATAACTGTCGAGAATTATTTCCGATGAAATTTTTTTTCTGAAATTGATGATGGGAATTTCTGGTTTGTGATTCCCAATGAAGATTTTTGTTGGACATTTTTATTGAATCTTTCATGAGAAATTTTTAATGATTTTTCATAAGAATGAAAATGTATAAGGATAAAAATTGCTATGCTCCGATACTATGAGAATATTGTATGGAAATATTCATTTAAAAAAGTCAACAAAAATTCTCAAAGAAAATTCCAACAAAACTTACCTTCGAGAATTTTCGACGGGAATTTCCTTTGAAAATTTTTCACAAGAATTCCTATATAAACTTCTCGACAGGAATTTATCGGGGCTCTGATACTGTGGCTCATGTCACTGGCGTCCAGGAGACCAGGTTTCAGGTTACCGGGGTCCAGGAGACCAGACTCAGGATACCAGAGTTCAGGAGACTTGTGTCCAGGAGACCGGGGCTTAGGATACCAGAGATCAACATTGGGCTCTCCGAACTGAACTGTGTATGTGTGATATACTGTGTCAATTGAGAAATGAGAAATCGAGTAGTGTCTCATTTATTGTTCATTCTTGTGTATTTGTTGACCGTATCGAAATCTATGAAAAAAAATCTTGATTGGAAATTATCGATAACAATTTTCGTCGAAAATTTTGAATGATATTTTTCAATGTATATTTTCAGTTAAAATCATCAATGACATTTTCTTTGGGAAATTTCAACCCTCAATTTGCATTGAACAGTTTATCGGAAACTTCCATTGAACACAATTGAAAATTTCCGATTTTCATTTTGGTCGCCAATTTTCGACGAAAGCTCCTGTCGAAATTATTCATTGGAAATATTTGTTGAAAATTCCAAATCTAAATCTTGTTGACAATTTTCATGAACAATTCTCGATGAAAATTCTCATGAACAAATCTTTTTGAAAATTTTCATCAAAAGTTTTCATGACAATTTTCATTAAAAATCGTTCAACAACAATGTTCATCAAGGGATATTTCGGGAGAAAAAATCATAAATTGTTGACGAAAATTTCTATTGAAAATTTTTAATGGAAATATTTGTTGAAAATTTTCGATGGATATAAATATCCAGGTATATGAGAAACATGGATATAAATATCCAGAAATATGAGAAATTTCTATTGCAAATTTTCATTGAACATCATCATTGAGAATTCGCTAGGAAAGATTTTGTAGAATAGTTTCAATGTAAATACCAGTCGAGAATTATTTTCAATGCAAATTTTTGTTCGGAGTTGATAATGAGAAATTTTGTTTGAAATTAGCAATGAAAATTTTTGTTGTTCATTCACGATGAAAATTTTCATGTGAAATTTTCATTGCTAATTATCGACTGGAATTTTAATCAGAAATCTTGACAAAGATTTTCGTCGAAAATATGCAATGTCAATATACTATGAGAATTTTTCTATGGAAATATTCAATAAAAAATCGGGGCCCAGGATTTATCGGGGCCCAGGAATTTCCATCGAAAATAATTCTCGACGGGTATTTTCATTGAAACTATTCTACAAAAAATTTCATGGCAATGCTCAATGATGATGTTCAATGTAAATGTGCAATAGTGTAACAGTCTGCGATAGTACAATATTGCGATAACTATGCCGATTCATACACAGAAAGTCAGTTCGCACCGATGTATTATTATGATGGGTCTAATATATTATGGGTGGGTCAAGTGGTTTGGCACCGAGTTCGAGACACACAACCATCGTCGTTAAACACGAGAGGGTCGGTGGACTTGACATCTCGTGACACGAGAGAGTCAGTTCACTTGACCTCTCGGGTTGACGATGGGCACATTCACACACAACCATCGTCGTTGAGCGCTAGAGAGGTGGGTCAGTATTCTTGAGCTGATGATGGCGATTTTCAGGGGGGTAGGAGTGATGGCAAGTCGAAGGGACATGGGGAACCCTTGCTTCGTATCGAAATATTGCGAACAAGTTATTGTGCCCTGTTGAACTCTGGATCTTCAATCAGCCTGGTGAAAAATGAAGTTATTGCATTAGTAAAGAAAAATAAGTTGAACGTGAGGCCTGCGAAGATACAATTGAGACTAGCCACAGGTCAAGCGACGACGGAGGGATCCATTAAGATGAAGGTCCGTTGGGGAGGTGGAGAGACCATACATACGTTTGTTCTGTTGCCGGGGTTAAGCACAGATGTGATATTAGGTAGGAATTTCATTCAAAAAAACAATATTTCTTTACATTTAGGGTTAAAGGGCTGGACAATAGGAAATGCATTGCAAGATATTATCCCTTTTGAAAGGCCCGTTATTTTAGTATATTTGACTGTTCAGCGGGATTCTATCAGATCTTGGTTAAGGAGTCCGACCGCCATAAGACGGCGTTTGTGTGCCATAGAGGACTATATAAATACAGAAAAATGCCAATGGGATTAAAACATCCAACATTTCCGTTTCAAAGACTGATGGATATCGTTTTGCAAGGGACTGCATATAAATATGCGATAGCGTTTCTAGACGACATTTGTGTGTGGTCAGACACGTTCGAGGACCACTGCGTTCATGTGGCAGATGTATTGGACAGACAATCTAAGGCGGGTATGACTGTCAATCCGAGCAAAGTACAGCTATGTACGCAAAAAGTGCATCATCTGGGTCATATCATTACACCAGGACTGGTGTCACCGGACCCAAGTATTGTTTCGGCGATAGAAAAGTTTCCCACACCAAAAAAGATTGAGGACATTCAGCGGTTCTTCGGAATGGCCAATTTTTTCCGCGACTATGTGCCCAACTTTGCAACCGTGGCATTACCGTTGACGCAATTATTAGAGAAAAGCAGGCAATGGTCGTGAGAGACGGAGCAACAGAATGCGTTCAGAAGTTACGCAACAGCCTACAGTTGGATGCATGCCTATATTCACCAGACATGAACAAAATGTTTACCATCAAATGCGACGCCTCACATCAAGGCTTGGGGCAGTACTCTTGCAGGAAGGAGACAAAGGTTTACGACCCATTGCATTTGCAAGCAGAACATTAACAGCTTGTGAGGGCAATTGAACAATAGGCGAGTTGGAAATGCTTAGTGTCGTCAAGACAAGTTTCTACCGTATATCGATTTGCGAAAATTCGTTGTAGGAACAGACCACGACTGTTTGAAGACCATTATGACGGCGGAATGGAATTGTAGGGGACTGCAATATGCAGTATGCAATACCAGTATGCAGTGATGTTGAATCACTGCATACTGTGTTCTGTGCATTTAAATGTATTGTTGTGGCTGGTTGTCTTGTCAACCATTCAATAAGTTCTTCTTCTCGAGATTTCTGAGAAGCATGTTTTAACTGTAACCAGAAGTATATAAAATCATCAACTTCACTTATATTCACTGAGTTCATTCATTACCTCGTCCGAAACTCCCACAGTGGTGACCCCGATGTGATCATCTCACGATCACATTTATTAATATTCTAATTCAGCGTAAACTGCGTATTCTCAGTTCATTTGAGGTTCCTCTCTTGTGTGAAGGTGAGTGAAGTATCAAGCTAATCAAGTCATACAGTGACATTTCAACTTTTTGAATATCAAACGTAACTTGTGTCTTCATCATCAGTCATGTCCAACGATGATACTAATAGGCCTGGTGTCGACCGAGTGAGCATACGCGCTCCACCCTTTTGGCCTGAGAAACCGGCGTTATGGTTCGCACAATTAGAGGCTCAATTCACTATAGCCGGGATAGTACAGGACTCAACTAAGTTCTACTATGTGCTAGCCCAGCTAGATAATAAATACGCGTCAGAAGTGGAGGACATAATTCTTACTCCAACTGATTCGGACAAATATGCTTCAATAAAAAAGGCACTCATTACACGTCTATCTATAACGCAACGCTCACGCATGAGACAACTGCTCGAACGAGAGGAACTGGGAGATCGTACACCGTCGCAGTTTTTACGTTATTTTCGTGGACTTGGCGAACCATGGATACCCGACGAGCTGCTCCGCACATTGTGGTTAGGCCGCCTACCGTTAAGGATGCAGGATATCTTGGCCGCGAACGCCACCCTTCTCGCGCATCCAGACATCGACGTCGAGCTGACAGTTGTTGCCGACGCCTCGGACACCAGCGTCGGTGCCGCTCTACAGCAGCGGACATGCCGCGGATGGCAACCACTCGCTTTCTTCTCCCGAGAGCTTAACACAGCACAACGAAATTACGGCGCGTACGACCGTGAACTGTTAGCTATATACGACGCCATTCACTTCTTCCGGCACATGGCTAGAACCTTTACCGTCTACACCGATCATAAACCACTAACATTTGCCTTCAGACAACGACCAGACAAATGCTCACCACGGCAGTTTCGACACCTTGACTTTATCGGGCAATATACTACCGATATACGTCATATTCCAGGCAAAGACAACGTCGTCGTCGACGCCTTGTCCAGGGTCGAGGCAGTAACAGCTCCTGTCAACTTTGCCGACATCGCAAGGGCACAGCAAGATGACATCGAACTACGGACCTTCAGACAATCGAACACGTCTCTTCAAATAGAATGTAAAAAGTTGGTCGACTCCAACCTCACAATTTACTGTGACACATCTCAGTCTACACTTCGTCCTTTTGTGCCATTTCCTTTGAGGCGTCAAGTGTTCGACAGTTTGCATGATATGTCACATCCTGGCATTAAGGCAACCACCAAACTAATCACGAAGCGCTACGTATGGCCGTCTATAAATATGGACTGCGAGGAATGGACCAGAACGTGCATAAAATGTCAACGCTCCAAGATTACACGTCACGTAACATCGCCTGTCGGTCACTTCGACGTACCGGGTCTAGCACCCGGTACGTCAAAGTGACTTACATTCGAGCACCTACACATTGACCCCGTCGGACCTCTACCAATAGCAGACGGATTTCGCTACCTACTGACATGTGTGGATCGCTTTACACGGTGGCCAGAGGCAATTCCAATATCAGACATCACGGCAGAAACCGTGGCTGCCGCCCTCGTCACAGGATGGATATCACGGTTTGGAGCTCCCCTCAGAATCACTAGCGACCAAGGACGCCAGTTCGAGTCGTGTCTTTTCCGGTCACTCAATAACCTGACAGGTACGACTCATCTCCGGACAACTGCCCATCACCCACAAGCAAATGGAATGGTCGAGCGTCTTCACCGACAACTCAAGGCTGCCATAATGTGCCACGACGGCGAGAGATGGACTGAGGTTTTGCCGTGGGTCATGCTCGGCATCCGTTCGGCCTGGAAAGAAGACCTGAAAGCAACGCCGGCCGAACTTGTTTATGGGACGACACTTCGCCTTCCAGGCGAATACCTTGCACCGACAACGGTTACCCTAGAGTCAACATCCGATTATGTCGATCGACTCAGACGTCACCTCAGGCAGCTAAGGCCAGCTCAACCTTCTCACCATGGGAAACACGCAGTTTTCCTTTTCAAGGACTTAGCGTCATGTTCGCACGTCTTTGTGCGCCACGACGCAGTCCGTACTCCTCTGCAGCAGCCATATGATGGACCGTATGTTATCACAGCTCGTCACGACAAGTTCTACACTATCGTGCGCAACGGTAAACAAGTGGTGGTATCCATAGACAGGCTGAAACCTGCATACATACTCGCAGACCCAGACACAGTCATCATTCCAGCGTGAATGCAAGACTATCGTGTTCCTCCATATTCTCGGGACACTGGGGAGGGGGTACTGTAGGGGACTGCAATATGCAGTATGCAATACCAGTAAGCAGTGATGTCACTGCATACTGTGTTCTGTGCATTTAAAGGTATTGTTGTGGCTGGTTGTCTTGTCAACCAGTTGTGTTATACAATAAGTTCTTCTTCTCGAGATTTCTGAGAAGCATGTTTTAACTGTAACCAGAAGTATATAAAATACATCAACTTTACTTATATTCACTGAGTTCATTTATTACCTCGTCCAAAACTCCCACAAAATAAAGGGCGAGTAAAAAGATGGGCAATGCGTTTACAGGGGATGAACTGCGAGATAAGATACCGCACAGGCAAGGTGGCAGATGCACTCAGTCGATATCCTATAGCGCAAGCAAATGCGTCCACAGGAAAAGTAGGGAAACCAGTAGATGAGTTGCTACCCATCGAAGATTTTCCAGACGTCATGAGCGAGAGTAACCCCTGGGGGAAGCTGTCATTTGAAGGAGATAAGAACGTGGCTAGCAAGAACTGCCTGCACAATCAGCCGGAGGAGGGGCCCAACATCAATTCTGTGGAAGCGCCATGTTTCGCGATAGTGGAGGCGCCAGGTTCGACTACGACAAAACTATATGACCTAAGTGACCGAAAAATGTGGGCCGTGACCCAAAGAGCAGACAAAAAACTGAATTTGATCATACAGAATCTGGAAATGAATCAGAGTATAGAAGAATCACTGACGCTGGAAACAGATGGGGTGTTAGTTCAATACAGGCCACCCTAAGACGAGGTGAGAATGAACTGTGGCATTTCCGACTTCAAGATTGTAGTTCCGGCAATATTACGAAACGCGGTCCTCACAACATTTCATGATCATTTCGGGGGCCACATGGGCATTAAGAAGACGTTGCGACGACTACACGATCGCTATACCTGGTCAGGAATGAGACGTGATGTTATTCAATATCTCAAGGGCTGTGATGCGTGTCAACGAACCAAGTCCAACACACTCAAGCCCGCAGGGTTAATGGACAGTCGCGCACCGTCGGGGCCTGGGAGGGCACTATCATGTGATCTGATGGGTCCATATCCCTTATCGAAAGATAGGAACCAATACATGTTCGTGATTATTGACGACTACACGAAGTTCATGGAAATTTATGCACTACGTCAAGCGACTGCTAAAATAGTAGTGCAAAAGATGTTGGAGTATTGTTCTATGTTCGGATACCCATCCGAGATAAGATCGGATAATGGGTCACATTTCATTTCGGGAGTATGGAAAGACATGTGCAGCAAGTTAGGCATCAGGGCCAAGCGAACAGTGGCATACAGGCCCCAGGGTAATCCGACAGAGAGAATAAATAAAGACATTAAACAATGTCCAATTGCATTCACTGATGTTCATAGGGATTGGGACAGGAGGCTTCCCGAAATAAATTTCGCGTTAAGAACGGCGGTGTCGGAGACAACAGGGTTCACTCCAGCATTCCTCACATTTGGCCGTGAATTACGTTACCCGAGTGACGTGGTAGAACCGACATCCAATAAAACGTCAAAACAAGATTATAAACATTTGTCAAGCGATTTAGAAAAGAGACTCGATGAGGCTCAAGTACAAACAAACATCAACAGAGAGGCCGCACACGTTAGACAGGCGAAAGTTCATAACCGTACTCGGCGTACAGATGAATTTCAGGTCGGCCAGCTTGTTTGGAGAAAAGTTCACGTCCTTAGTAATGCATTACAAAAGATTTCGTCCAGTCTCGCTAAGAAGAGGGATGGCCCTTGGCGGATTACCTCACGCATTGGGGAAAATGTTTACATATTGGCAGACGTCACTACTGGAAAAGAGAAAGGAATTTATAACATAGATCAATTGAAAAGGTTCACCCCACCCCCGGAGTGGGCTCCTAAACGCCGACAACAACTACAAACCGACATGGCTGCGAGCTTCAGGGTGGGCATCCGTATGACATTGACCCGCCGAGACATTCATATAATCTAAGAAGTGCTACCCGAAACCGAACGCAATAAACCAATAAAACGGCATATAGTAAATATTTTGTTTTCTCTCATGCAAAGTGTTATTCAAAATACGGTCCTAGACAGTGAGGCGTCGGCATATGCCAGGTATACCATATAACAAGAGTCATAAACGAAACTTAGGTCTATCGGGGGTAAGAATAGATACGTCGTCAGTGATACGTCGTCAGTGTGCGATATATTTATAAGGGAAGAAAGACACTCCACACCGAGTTTTCATCTTTTTAATTGTTTTATTATAAATATGTGATGTATTTGAGAATGCCTCAAGATGTGTACCCACCCTCTACCACATTCCAGGGGCTTGGTCCATTGTTAGAGGGTATGGGTCGAGCTACCCCAAGCGTGAAAGGTGGGCCTATAGAGTAGTTCTAAGACAGAAGTTGAGACGGCAACTTGTGAGCTGTGACCGTGGTGTCTTGATAGACAAGTGTTCAAATAAAGCGTTATAGTACGTAAACACATAGTCTAATCATATTCTTGGTAAGCAAGGTCTGACCGTCCGGCATACGAGTTCTCGTTCGGCTCGCGCATGACGTCACGTAGTACACACTGGCCGGCCGGAGCGCATATCTCCCCATGTTAAACTTACACGCGTCTTGCTTACATTCAAGTTATTCCCATGTTTGAATATTTTATTGTACAATTACGTTAATAATAACAACAACACGTAATATTAAATCGATACTAGAATTGTTTGGGAGCTTTTAACTCTGTATAAATGCTTGATTAAACAATAATCATACGTATAAAATATCACTATATGCTGTTGGAATGAAATGAAAGTCTAACGAAAAACAAAAAGTAGTTTGCTAGTTTTTTCAAGGTTAAACACCAGTAATATAATAATACAGTAATATATAACGTAATATTGAATCGATACTAGAATTGTTTGGGAGCTTTTAACTCTGTATAAATGCTTGAATAAACAATAATCATACGTATAAAATATCACTATATGCTGTTGGAATGAAATGAAAGTCTAACGAAAAAAAAGAAGTAGTTTGCTAGTTTTTTCAAGGTTAAACACCAGTAATATCATAATACAGTAATATATATATATAATATAATATAATATATATATATAATATATTCAGTAATAGTGGTAGTAACAGTAATATAATCGTAATTTTACATTGACTGTATCATTTATAATCGTGCAAGGATGCATGCACAACAATATGTATCTAAAGAAAAACTAGATAAAATACAATTTCTCAATCTTGAAATATAATTTTTATTCTTTTATACATTGTGCATCTTCACGACAGTATATAGATATGAAAATACAATATAGGCCCACAGTATACACGATCAGTATGAGCCAAATAATAACAAATTGGAGCAAACAAAATGAGCATAGAACTCGACTAGAAGACAAGTCAAACACCAAATCATTGAAGACATGTAAAATTATAGTTCATACACGTTAACATGGCATTAGTATTTTAATGCAATTGAAATTAAAAATACGAGGATGAAATACAATTGAAAAATCGAACAGTAAAATTATTGATACATCGTTTAAAGTATTGGCTGTAACCAATCTATATGGGTACCACTTCAAAACACATTCGTATGTGATCCACGGAATCAGTTTGTCATTATTGAATATACCGATAATCATGAAAGTATGGAACCTTATCAAGGCCATTTCACCATGAAAAATTAGATAAAATACTTTTATAAATACAACTTTATTATGAATCTGGAAATTATGAAATTTATTATGAAAAAAATCCAAATATCTTGTCCTGTCTTTCACGTGAAATAGCAAATCAATCAGAAATGCTTGTGGCTAGGTGGAATTAGAAAAAAAAAATGTCAACACTTGAAACTCGCCACTTTAAACACTTGAAACACTTTACAGCCAAACACAGCACACCCAACCATTGTCACTGCTCGACAGATTGAATCCATACTGTAAAGTGTGAAATATACTGTCATAATGCTGTCATTGTTCGCTTTGTCATTCTATGAAATGTGTTAAATAATTTCTGCCAATCTAAATTTTATTTAAAGCCACGTCAGCTATCCCTGTGTTTAGCCCGACGTCAACAGTTGAATCACAGATAATAGAGCTATTGAACAGTAGGCTATTCAGTGGAGCTTGGATGGGCGAATAAACCTGGTTGTCTAATAAAGTTTTTATTATTAATTATCTGTTCATATGATTATTATAATTGAATAAATATACCTTTATTCAATGATGTGGAAACCTTCTAGTATGGTAACACACCATTAAGCTTCCTGATTCAATAAATTGTATCATATATGCTCTGTCAACTCAAATGTACGCTTTGAAACCAGGTTGGTTATCCCATAGTAGTCAGCCGGCCGGAGCCAGTGTGTGTACTAGATAACGTCACGCTACCACTGCTCAACGCTGTTATGTGCGTATGGGCAGACCTGGGTAATATTATTGGACTATGACGTAAACACATAACCTGTGCACTGTGTAATTATTTCCAGCCCTATATTAACCAGAATAAATATCACGAATATAATTAGTCCAAAGTGTGCGATATAGTAATAAGTGAAGAAAGCCACTCCACACTCAGTTTTCATATTTTTAATTGTTTTGATACAAATATAATTAGTCCGAAGTGTGCGATGTAGGTATAAGTGAAGAAAGACACTCCACACTAAGTTTTCCTCTTTTTAATTGTTTTATTATAAATATGAGTAGTTCATTCAAGGTGTGCGATTTAGGTTTAAGGGAAGATGGACAATCACATACTATTATAGTTTCGAGTGATAGGTTAATTAGTATTGAAAAGTAAATAAAGTAATTAGGACTTTCCATTTTTTTAAGGGGGGTATTGTAACAGTCTGCGCACGCAGCTACCCTTACAGCTTGTGGTGGGGGTAGAGAGTGGCTGGATGGGTGTTACTCAAGAGCCTGCTCGGCAGTTGTATTTAGGTACTTGGACAGAGCTGTATCGGTGAGACGAGTGAGTCCCTGGAACCGATACAGACTGTATAGTCGACGATAATAAACCGTCTAATAAACAGACTGGATCACTCACTCCTGATTCCCGTGTAGATATCGAATAACCGTTCAAAAAATTCTGATTTTATATATTCCATAAAGATTATAATCATAATTTGAACAATTTTAACAAATATAAAAGATCACAGACAGTGTGCGATGTATATTAGTCAATGAAAGCATTCCCACATAAGTTTTTCACTTTTTAAATTTGGGTTTTATCTGACCCGGTATGAGCCGGTCTCACGGGGCCCCGTGCTCTAAGGTTTGAGATGGAATATGGACTGTCACAACCTATTAGTATCTGAGCCGATATAATTAGTGTGAGAAGTAATAAGTTAATTGGAATTTTTGCAATTTTTTTGAAAATTTGGGTATTTTTTAACATCTGCCACAATTTCCCCTCATAGCATTGTTGGGAAATTTCGCGGAAGGTTTACTCAAAAAGCCTGCTCTACAGTTGAATATGTCATGAAAATTGTATCGTAACCAAAAAAGTCCAACACAACATTGAAAATTTAAACAAAACTAATAAAGAATTCCGCAAATAATTCGACAGGTATCATTAAAATTTTCACAAAAATTTCCCTGAAAATGAGATAAACTCGTTGCAATAAAAAAGTTTCATATTTCCGGATATTTATATCCATATTTCTCATATATCCAGATTATTATATCCATGGTATAGTTTGAACAAATATTTTCATTGGAAATTTCGATAGAAATTTGCGTTAAATTTTAAAAAATTATCATTCTTGAAATATACTATGCTGAACAATGAATGATGTTGAACGATTTTTAATGAAATTTGTCATAAAAGTTCTTCATGAAAATTTTCAGAAAGAATTGTTCATGAAAATTCTCAACAAAATTTCAAATGTGAAATTTTCGACAAAAATGTTCAATGAAAAATTTCGACAGGAATTTTCATCGAAAATTGGCGACTAAAATGAGAATCGGAAATTTTCAATTGTGTTTAATGGAAGTTTCCGATGATCTGTTCAATGGAAATTGAGGGTTGGAATTTTCTGAAAAAAATTTTCAATCTGATATTTTCCATAGATTTGGATACGGTGAACAAATATACAATCAGCAGTACACTTCTCGATTTCTCATTTCTCAATTGACACAGTATACCAGACATACAGAAAAATGTAGGTCTTAATTCAAATTTTTCGACGGAAATTGTTGTCGAAAAATTCCAATCATGATATTTTTCATTGATTTGGATACGGTGAACAAATAAACAAGAATGAACAGTAAATGAAACACTTCAGTATTGACACAGTATACCACACATACACAGTTCAGCTCAGAGAGCCCAATGTTGAGCTCAGGTATCCTGAGCTCCGATCGCCCGTTTACAGTATCCTGAACTCTGGTATCCTGAGCCCCGGTATCCTGGGCCCCGGACTGCTGGAACCCGGTATCTTGGAACACGAATCCTCGACCCAAGTCGAGAATTTTTGATTGAAATTCTTGTGGTTAATTTCCAATGGATATTCCCGTCGGAAATTTACAAAGAAAATGTTTGTTGGAATTTCATTTGAACATTTTTGTTGACATTTTATATTGTATATTTCCATACAAAAGTCTCTTAAGTACATTGACATTGAAAATTATCGATGAAAATTTTAGTCAAGATTTCCGATGAAAATTCTAGTCGAAAATTTTCAATGAGAATACAAAACTTTTCATAGCGAATTCTCCAAAATGATGTTCAATGGAAATTTGCAATACAAATTTCTCATGTATATATTCATCAAAAATTTTCAACAAAATTTCACATTCGAAATTTTCAACAGAAATTTTCAATAAAAAATGTCGACAGGAATTTTCATCGAAAATTTGCAACAAAAATCTAAATGAAAATTGAGGATTGGAATTTTGGAGAAAAAATTCATCGATTATCATAACTGAAAATATACCCCGATGATTGTCATTCAAAATTTTCGACGAAAATTGGTATCGAAAATTTCCAATCAAGATTTTTCTTGGATTTGGATGCGGTGAACAGATAAACAAGAAATAACAGTGAATGAAACACTTCACAATTTCTCATTTCTCAATTGACACAGTACACACATACACAGCTCAGATCGGAGAGCCCAATTTTGGGAAGCTTTTCAACTTCCCAGACTCGAGTCATTCGGAAATTTCGGATGTCCACTATCCACCTATGGCCGACCCTAATGTCTTCTAACTAATGGTATTCGATGTATTCTGAATATATATACCCTGACGCCATACAACATATATTGCACAATTATCGCTATTCCTATCTGAGAAGTGCTACTATATCACCACACTAACTAATCTAGTTCCCTACCTTGAATTCACTTATTGCGTTGACTCAAGTTGAGACGGTGATCGGCCTGTGGAGGAGATGGTGCCAACCCGCAGAGCTAGTGCAATCGTGACGTCCCGGGCCCATTTTATGAAACCTTCTCGAATTTCGAGAGCTGGTTCACCAGCATCAGAGGCTACCAAGTCGGACATATTGTGCCATATGATGCGACATATTTGGTAGGGCAAACGCCTGGCCGGTGCCAGACTGCCGACTAACCTCACTGCAACCATCAAACCTCGACTGGCATCGCTGAAGACGTGTTGGTCGTGCCTAATGGAGTCGTCCCTCCGGAATTGCACGACGTCGCGTGTCTTTTCGTGGCGGATCTCCGCCGTGTTTTGCGCTTCACTCGCACGCTGGGCAGGTCACTAACAGTGTCCGTTTCGAGTCACTAACGTGGATCGTTAACAAATGCGTCTCGTATGCCCCTTGCTTTCTCTACCATGTGTATGATTGTACATCGAACATGCTCCGCTGCCGTGTTAGAATTCACGAAAGCGTCGTCCAAAAATGGTAACGCGCACTTATATTATGAGTAACGTTGCAGAACTGGACGCAAGCCCGGTAGGCAATCGAAGTACGCGAAGAAGGTGCAGCCACCTGGAGTCGACATGCGGTTGTTCGACGTGTGTTCATTGAGCAGATATTCTCATGAGTATTTCATCCTGAGTCTCAGTCTCCTGAGCCTCGGTCTCCTGAGCCTTGGTCACCTGAGCCCTGATACTCTGAGCCCCGGTACCCTGAATACGGTATCCTGAACCCTGGTCTCTTAAGTCCCGGTCTTTTGATCTCCATTCTCCTGGGACCCAGTATTCTGAACCCCGATATCCTGAGTACCGGTCTCCAAAGCCCCGTCCTCCTGAGCCCGTTCTTCTGAGCCTCAGTACCCTGAACCTTGGTCTCCTGTTGGGGGTTCTCCTGGATCCCAGTATCTCGAACTCTGGTATCCTGAGACCGTTATCCTGAGCCCTGGTCTCACGGACCACAGCATCCTGAAACACGGTCTCTTGGCACCAGTCCCATGACCCACAGTATCCTGAGCCCGTATGAATTCCTGTGAAGAATTTTCGATTGAAATTCCTGTGTGAAATTCCAAATGAGAATTCCCGTACAAAAATTACAAAGAAAATTTTCGTTGGAATTTTCTTCGAAAATTCTTGTTTATATTCTTTATTGAATATTCCCATACAGAATTCTCATGGTACATTGCCATAGAACATTTTCGACGAAAATTTTAATCCAGATATCTGATTGAAACCTAGTCGAAAATTATCGATGGAAATTGCTCATAAAAATTTTCATCAAGAAGGTCCAACAATAATTTTCATTGAAAATTCTGAACAAAAATTCCCATGATCAACTTCGAACCAAAATTTTTATCGAAAATAATTTCCGACAGGGATTTTCATTGAAACCATTCTACAAAAATTACCATAGCAAATTCTCAATATTGATGTTCAATGAAAATTTGCATTAGACATTTCCCATATTTCTGGATATTTGTATCCATATTTCTCATATATCTGAATGATTAAATCCATCGAAAATTTTCAACGAATATTCCCACTGGGAATTTTCGATAGAAATTTCCGTTGGAAAATTTTGATTTTTATTTCTAAATATCCTATGATGAACAATGTTGTATGTTGAAGGATTTCCTATGAGAATTGTCGTGAAAATTCTAAATGAAAATTTTCAACAAAAATTGTTCATGAAAATGTCATTGAGAATTTTTCATGAAAATTTTCAACAAAATATCACAAACCAAATTTTCTATAAAAATGTCCAATGGAAAATTTCGACAGGAATTCTCATCGGAAATTTGCAACAAAAATCAAAACCGGTGATTTTCGATTGTGTTTAATGAAAGTTTCCGATGAACTTCTGTTCAATGAAATTGAGGATTGGATTATTCAGAAAAAAAATGTCATTGATGATCATAACTGAATATATACATTGAAGATTGTCATTCAATATTTTCGACGAAAATTGTTATCGAAATTTTCAAGCATGATATTTTTATAGATTTGGATATGACGAAGTAGTAAACAAGAATTAACAGTATATGAAACACTCCTCGATATCTCATTTCCCAATTGACACAGTATACCACACATACACAGTTCAGATCAGAGAGCCCAATGTTGGGGAGCTTTCTGAATCCCCAGACTCGAGTCATTCGGTAATTTCGCTCGTCCACTATCCACCTATGGCCGACCTTGATGTCTTCTTACTGTCTTATATGTCTTCTATATGTACACTCGATTCTAAATATATTCATCCTGACGCTATACAACATACATTTCACAAACATCGCTATTCCCATCTGAGATGTGCTACTATCTATCACTACTCTAACTAATCTAGTTAGGTGGGGCTAGTTTTCCCTCACCTTGAATTCACGGCTAGCGTTGACGCAAGTTGTGACGGTGAGCGGCCTGTGGAGGAGATGGTGCCATCTTCAGAGCTAGTGCCATCGTGACATCAATCATCGGAAACCAAAGAAGCGGAAGCCACCTGGAGTCGACATGCGTTTATTCGACTTGTGTTCATCTGGCAGCAGTTCTCAGAAGTATTATATCCTGTGAGCCAGTCTCCTGAGCCTCGGTCTTAGAGCCTCGGTCGTCTGAGCCCCAGTATTTTGAGCTCCAGTCCCCCCAACCCAAGTATCCTCAGCCCCAGTATTTCAAACTCCGGTCTTCTGAGCCCCGGTCTCTCGAGCCCCGGTCTCCTGGAACCCAGTATCCTGAACCCCGGTATCCTGAGTCCTGGTCTCCTGAGCCCCGTTCTTCTGAGCCCGGTCTCCTGAGCTCCGGTATCCTGAACCTTGATCTCCTGAGCCCCGACCTCCTGGAACCCAGTATCCCGAACTCTGCTATCCTGAGCCCTGGTTTCCTGAGCCCCGGTCTCCTGAGCCCCGGTCTCCTGAGCCCCGGTCTCCTGAGCCCCGGTCTCCTGAGCCCCGGTCTCCTGAGCCCCGGTCTCCCGGACCCCAGTTTCCTGGAAAACAGTCTCCTGGTCCCAGTCTCATGAGCCTCAGTATCCTGAGCCCCGATAAATTCCTGTGGAGAATTTTCGATTGAAATTCTTGTGGGAAATTCCCAATGGTTAATTCCCGTACAAATATCACAAAGAAAATTTTTGATGGAATTTTCTTTGAAAATTTTCGTTCACATTTTTTATTGAATATTTCCAAACAAAATTCTCATAGAACACTGTCATTGAGAATTTTCGACGGAAATTTCATTCAAGAATACCGAACCTATTCCATTGAAACTATTCTACAAACATTTTTTCCAGCAAATTCTCAATAATGAAGTTCAATGAATATTTGCAATGGACATTTCACATGTAAATATTCATCAAAAATTTTCAACAAATATTTTCTTTGATATTTTTCGATAGGAATTTCCGTGGAAAATTTTGATTTTTTTTTTCGGAATATTTCGACACGATGACATGATAGACGTGGCCGGCGTACCAGGCCCGCTTCCGCGCGTTATGCTCGAGAGTGCTCTACGTATCACGTATCTACGTTCACTTCGATTCACCGTCGACCGAGCTGGCCGGGACACCGCGGCGGTCATTCGCGCGACACGAATGATGTTGAACGATTTTTAATGATAATCGTCATGAAAATTCTTCGTGAGAATTTTCAACAAGGATTGTTGATGGCAATTTCCATTAGGAATTATTGTTCATGAAAATTTCGAATAAAATTTGACATTTGAAATTTTCAACAAAAATTTTCAATGTAAAATTTCGTCAGGAATTTTCATCGTAAGTTTGCGACAAATATGGAAATCGGAAATTTCCAATCGTGTTGATGGGAGCTTCCGATAAACTGTCCAATGAAAATTGAGGGTTGAAATTTGATGAAAAAATGTCATTGATTATTGGAAATCATCCATCAGTCCAAATCGAGTCGAAAGAAAACATGATATTTTTCTAGGTATCATTCACCTTCTGACTCTTTTTCAAACATCGAAACTGTATACACACATCGTTCACCAACTGAGACTAAGGATACACGGTAGGATCGTTCGTATAGTTATAGTTGCCTCCGATCGTTCTTGGCCACCCCAAAACAATCATTTGTCATCATGTAACTCATGAACAATACATCTCAATAATTTTAGGGATAGTAAACAATTCCAACGTTTGCATTGGCCAAACTCATCAAAATGGCCAAAGTGAGGAAAAACTCATTTGACCCACACATTCTTGAAATTGATTGTCATAATCATATTTCCTATTGTCAGTTATTTATCAACGATTTTAAATATTATTATCTTCCACGTCTCATAATCCTGAATTATCTTCATACTCCACATGATTTGTCACTCATTTATCTTTGATTTTCTATTCCGTGTCCGCGATCTAGCTGTATTGAAACCATAATTTCTATTTTTCATGAATAAATAGTCCTCTCTAAACTAATTTTCTCTCGTCAATTCTTCTTTTTAATTTTTTTTCATATCCTCTTTTCTCATCCATTTATCATTAAACATTGTTGTTTCCATCTAATTTTAGATAAATTGAACAATTAATCGATCAATTGATTGATTTTTTATTTATTGATAATTACATTTCAAGAGTTCTCAGAATTGTCTAGTTTTGGTAACAAGTGGTTGAGTGGATATGGAGAAACTACCGTTTCGAAATTCAGAAATTACAATGTGAATAACATCACGGAAAAAAATTGAAACATATTTTTAGATTAGCGTTAGCGAAGATTTCCACTCAAGTCTCACGGAGCTTTGTCTGTCCGTTTTTTTTATTTGTTTGTTTGTTTGTGGGCACTGCACAGGTTGCAGGGTTTGACCGATCGACATGAAACTTTTTTTTATACGCAAACTTATCCAACTTAGAACGCAGTAGTTTTTGGGTCCAATCAGTTGGACCATTTTTTAGAAACATTATCTCAAAGTTTCTGAAAACCCTATCAGATTGGGCTGGGCAGAAAAGTGAAAAATAAAATCTCTCATTATAATTCGAAATTTCCTCAAATGTGAACACAGAAATCATACAAATAATTGAAAATGTGTATGCAATTCGGACCGGCCGTTTCGAAGAAAAGAATGTCATACATGTTTTTTATTCATTGAATATAGATGATAATAATAGCACGGGAATGTTGCATTGTTAATTCACGGCTCTCTAGATTCGCTGGTATCGAATGAAGTATATTTTATATGACCAAAGTATGTAGAGTTTTAGATTTAACTTTCTAGACATCTCGCTCATCACACAACGCATATTCTGCGTTTGCCTAGTTCATTGAAAAAAGTGAAATTTGGGTCGTTGAAGGACGATAAGAAATTTTCATTGAAGATCTGACCTAGGTGTGTAGATTTCCATTCAATTTCAAAAGTGATGACTTCAAATTTGAAACAGTAGGCCTATATGCATATTAAGATCGAGCTATTACATATATATAGTGAGTTTTCTACTTTTCTGATTACCATCTTTTGTAAAAGATTCAATACATAATCAGAGCCAAGTATTTGGTACTAAAATTTTCACAGGTTGGGAGATGATTTTCACACTTGCACAGATAATGTATATTTCAGCCTGTCAATCAGGCTACAAAGGACCCGAAACAATTCAAAAACCGAATGCAAAATTAACAAATATGATGAAAATATACTTGCAAAATTCAACAAAAATTCCTGATACAAATTATTCGTTAAAATAGAACTTATGATAGGCCTATCAGATGTTCCGCTAAATTGTGGAAAAAATGATGGAGGAGGAATAGCGGGTTCGTGTGTGGGTGAGTAAGTAGCATGCATTTTACTCTGATGAAAAGACACAGTCGTTACTCTTGACTAACAAAAAAAGCCTCAAATGCATTATCCAATTGGGTGATATATTCAACAAATTACGGGAAATCGGATCGGAATTTTATATTTTTGAGATAAGATAGATAATAATCGATTTAAAAGTGCAAAAGAAAACCATGTTGTCATGTTTCTAAAATGGCACACTTGATGGATTGAGTTTGAATTTTGGAAAATTGTTTGTCATTGACTTTGTATATATGAAAAATGTGTATATATATATATATATATATATATATATATATATATATATATATATATATATATATATATATATATATATATATATATATATATAATACATATATATATATATATATATATATATATATATATATATATATATATATATATATATATATATATATATATATATATATATATATATATATGTATATACTATTTCTAATCCATCAGCATATTTAACAGATAGCCTATTTCAGATGTAACAACGTAACTACAAGTTTTTGTACAGAATAAAGTTATTCGAAATTGTAGTTGGATCTGCTGTTGCGTCTTGTCCAATGTTCTGCAAGTATTGCATCATCTCAGTAGCAGAAACTATACTAAATATCTTCAATTATACAAATATTTACCTTCATATTTCGAACTGTGATACATTTAATCAATGCTATTCCTATTTCGATCAGTATACCTGCATATGGACTTTGGATCCTGGCCTGACCCCCCACACCGGTTTCTAGCGTTTGGCCGGTTTGGCTGACAAGTTGCCTACCCACAAGTCGTCAAAAAAAGAGACTTTTACTTTTGCTTCAAGCTGTACATTGCCATTACAAAGATACAAAGATTACAAAGATCATTTTCGTTGGAATTTTCTTTGAAAATTTCCGTTGACATTTTTCATTGAATATTTCCATACAAAATTCTCATAGTACATTGCCATTGATAATTTTCGACAAAAATTTCAGTAAGGTTGATGATGAAAATTCTAGTCGAAAATTATCAATGAAAATTTCTCATAAAAATTTTCATCAAAATGGTCCAAAAAAATCTTCATTGGAAATTTCAAACAATAATTCCCATTTCCAACTCCAAACAAAAATTTTCATCGGAAATAATTCTCGACAGGTATTTTCATTGAAACATTTCTACAGAAAATTTCAAAGCAAATTCTCAATGATGATGTTCAATGAAAATTTGCAATGGGATTTTCTCATGTAAATATCCATCAGAAATTTTCAACAAATATTTTCATAGAAAATTGTCTATAGGAATTTTCGTTGGAACTTATTGACAAATTATTTTCTTAAATATTCTATGATTAATAATGAATGATGTGAACGATTCATGATGAAAATTGTCATGAAAATTGTTCTGCGAAAATCGAAAATTCTCATCGAAAATATCCAACGAAAATTTTGTCGAAAATACCTGTCGGTATCTACAATGTGGAATACCTATGGGGATTTGCGGAGATTATTCATGATGAAATATTCCATATGAAAATTTTCAAGGAAAATTTTCTTTGAATATCTCTTTAATAATTTTTGTGGAAGGTTTCCAATGGAAATTCTCCATGATGATCTTCCATGAAAATTTGCAAAAGAAATTCCTCATGAAAAATTTCACCGAAATTTTCACTAAAAATTATCTGTCAAAATTTTCCATTGAATTTTTTAATGAGAATTTCCAACAGAAATAACCGGTGGAAAATTATCGAAGGAAATTCCATTGAAAATTTCTGACGTGAATTTCAATTGAGAACATTTGTCGAAAAATTTCATCGGAAAGTTTCAATGATGATTGATGATCAGTGAAAATTGAAGTTGGAAATTTTTCATAAGATATTCAGCGATGATTTCGAACCAAAATTTTCATCGGAAATTGTCGACAAAAATTCCGTAGAAAATTTTTGACAATTATTTTCATCAACGATTCTAGAAAAAAATTCTCATCGAACTTTTCAATGATGTCCAAAAAAAAATGTTCAATCAAATGTCTCATACAATTGCCAATCCTTATGAACCTTCTCATTGAAAATCACATCGAAAATTATCGACCATAATATAATGTTGAAAATATTCAATGAGAATTCTTGTCGAATATTTTCAAGTAAAATTCTTGAAGAAAATTTTTGAGTAAAATTCTTGTCGAACATTTTCGACGAGAAATTTCAATGTTTATCCTTGTTGAAAAGTTCTATGGTAAATTTTGTCGAACATTTCCAATGTCGAAATGTTCATTGGAATATTCCATGATAATTACCTCATTATCTTGAATCTCGGTCTCCTTGATCCCCGGTCTCCTGAACCTTGATCTCCTGAGCCCCGGTCTCCCGGACCCCAGTTTCCTGAGTCTCAGTCTCCTGACCACCGGTGATCCTGGACCCCAGTTTACCCGTCTTCTCCACCTCAGTATATTGAACCGCGATCTCCTGTGCCCCGGTGTCCTGAGACCCGAGACAATTATCGCTATTCATATCCGAGAAGTGCTACTCATCACTACCTCAACTAATCTAGTTAGGTGAGAACATTCTTCCCCCACCTTGAATACACGGCTAGCGTTGACGCAAGTTGTGACGGTGATCGGCCTGTGGAGGAGATGGTGCAAACCCTCAGAGCTAGTGTCATCAAGACTTTCTGGGCCCATTTTCTGAAACCTTCTCGCATTTCGAGGGCTGGTCCAACCTTAACTGTTTACCAGGATCAGAGGACACCAAGTCGTACATATTGCACCATATGATGCGACATATTTGGTGGGGCAATCGCCTCTTCGTTGCCTGACTGCATCTCGACTAACCCCACTGG
This sequence comes from Brachyptera putata, assembly GCA_907164805.1. Classification (NCBI taxonomy): domain Eukaryota; kingdom Metazoa; phylum Arthropoda; class Insecta; order Plecoptera; family Taeniopterygidae; genus Brachyptera; species Brachyptera putata. The sequence goes on from OU015474.1 coordinate 15,663,639, forward strand.
AAAGAGTTTCATGAGTGTTGTTGCCCACTTGCCCACAGAGCAGAAGCATTTGACAACGTGTCGTCCCCGAGCCAATACACATAGGTGATAGATTTGGTATCCTTAGAAAGAAATAGGTGAATAGTTTCCTGGATCAGTAAATGGGTGTAAGCGAGCATCTGCGACTTCGTTGACTGGAGTGTGGACAATTAGGGCACTGAGGATGCAAGATGTGATGACGCAATACACATGTGTCATTCTGGCAGTGAATACAGGTGATCCTTTGAGCCGACTAGTCAGTGGCTAATGGTATGCTCCGCGTATTTGTGAAATGTGACTGTCGCGTGCGGACTAGATTCGATTCTGCCAAACCAGTAAGAGTCTGGTATTGTGAAGAAGAGTTGGCGAACTGAAAACGTTTTCGCGGGCAAGCAAAAATAAAGAAACTCCGAGATCCGAGAAACTTTCTCCGAGTGTTGATTTGAAAGTGGACAGTTGTGAAAAAAGATTCTCCATTGCAGCATAAATTCAAGTGAGGACTCGTGAAAATGAGTTGGCTGACGGAACAAGTTGACCGCGAGCGTACGCGATCAACCCCGTCAGAAAAACACATCCAACGAGTAATTGGATTCGCTATGAACATGGAGGCACAGTGAAATTAAAAACCGGGCCGCATGGACGACTTGAGCAATAACGGGGTGACGAACAGATACCGCCGCACGCACGGAATCCTCGTGGCCGAGTCGTCCAACGACTCAGCGGGTGCAATCACACCAGTCGGGACGAATCCAGAATATGCCGCGAATATTCGGACGTTCAAATCGATCGTTAGAACTGATCATCTTGTGGCTTGTTTCCAACGAAGTTTCTCTCATGAAAGCTCTGACTCGGAGCGGTTGATTCTGAAGTCGGTGGGAGAGCGATCTACCTCTGCCGGGTGTCTCACGCGCTCGAAAATTATCAGTCTCATCTGGTGGATTTGTGCCTCGGGGTTGAAGAAATTCCAACTCATAATCGAAATTCAGAAATTCATACACTTCGAACGAGTGGCAAGAGGGCCAATATTGCAGCAGGATGCTGCAGGATAACCCACTGCGGAAACACGTATTCTATGGAGGTTATAAATGCAAGCGAGCATCTGAGCTGCTGAGTACGAACCCGATAGACCGTTCTTCACTTGATTGACTTGTAGCTCATTCACGCACTGTGTGTGCATGATGTGATGCCATAAAGGAGGTGGATGCAATCGACCTTCTGAAATGACGAGTCCGAGGCAGATCAACGTATTTTTGTTCACAAGACCTGTAGAACGTTCACGCGTTATGTGTGCATGAATGTGCCTCTTCTGGCCGATAAAAATGTTCATCACAATTTAGTTGGAAATTTGTATTTTGAATTTTTCATTGAACATCATTGTGAATTCCGATGGAAATTCTTGTCGGAAATTTCCAATAAAAATTATGTCGGAAGTTTTTTTCGGAAATTATTCGATGAATATTATCGATTGGAATAATTTATTTTGCCAATTTTCACTGACCATTATCATCGAGAATTTTCAATAAAATTTTTTCCAAAAGTTTTCAATGAAAATTCAAGTTGTAAATTGTAAAAACACCGGTATTCTGAGCCCCGGTCTCCTGGACCTCAGTATACTGAACCGCGGTCCCCTGAGCCCCGGTCTTTTGAGCCCCGGTATCCTTGACCTCGGTATCCTCGACCCAGGTCTTCTGGGCCTCTATCTCCTGGACCCCGGTTTCCTGAGCCTGAGCACTTCTTCTGTGATACCTGAACTCAGGATTCTGGCTCAGGGTACCTGAGCCTTCTTTTGAGCACCGGTCTACTCAGCCCCGGTGATCAGAGCCCCGGTATCCTAAGCCCCTATCTCCTCAGCCCCTGACTCCTGAGCTCTGGTCTTCTGAGATCCGGTATCCCTAGCGCCGGTAACCTGAGCTCTGGTCTCCTGAGCCGCGATCTCCTGGACCCCAGTATCCTGAACTCCGGTCTCCTAAGCCCATGTCTCCTGAGTTCTGGAATACTGAGTCTCGGTATCCTGAGCCCCGGTATTCTGAACCCCAGTATTTTTAGCTCCGTTGTCCTGAGCCCCAGTCTTCTGAGCCCCGGTCTTCTGGACCGTCTGTGTTCCGTTTGTGCTTGTTTGTGGTATTCTTCATTTTGGTCTCTCCTTTATGTTGACTGAATTGTGAACCATTCACTCACTGTGTCTGCAAGATGTGATTTCATACTGTTGGTGGAGATCGCGAAGTGAGTGAACAAATACTGTTCACAAGTAAGTCAACAAAGTCTCGGTATCCCATTGTCCCATTGTCGGTATGTGTCCCCTGTGTCCATCAACTCGGCGACCTTCTCAGGATTACATCCTTTCACCCGTGTGACGGAGCCTCAAGTCGATACGTCGATGCCTACCGAATGCTTTCACCCTCAAGCGGGCGTTGTCTCACATTGCTACCGTGAATGGGCAACAACTCGCCCCGAATATCGGGGTTCAAAGACTGGGCGATATGCAATCGCATTAGGGTCTGCCGTATACAAAGTCATTCTGGCCGACTTGAGTTCAGGTCTGAACATCGTGATGATCGATACACAACTCGAACGAACTCTGTTGTGAATTCAAGGTCGGAGAGTGTGTCCTCGACGAACAGACGCGGCAGATATCTCGTTGTAAAAAGTCCAAAGTCGTTTAAAATTTTTGATATGATCGTATTATGGGAATTGGTCAATAGAATTCTCAAAAAAATGGTCAATAGAAATTTCCTTCAGAAATTTTCATTGAACTTCCATCGGGTTTCTCCACAATCATCACCATGAAATTTTCTGATGGAATTCTGATCCATTGGAAATGTCCGATGAAATTTTCATGGATAATTTTCGAGAAGAATTACATAGAAAATTCCGTGGAAAATTCTCGCCAGGAATGATACTCGGAAGTTCTCGACAAAAATTCTCCTCGGAAATTTTCAACTAGAATTATCGATGAAAATTTCCAACAAAATTTTTTTGTGAATTTCAGACAAGAATTTCATTGAAAATCATCAAGAAAAATATTGCATGTATTCTCAATGAAAATGCCAAATTTCAGGATTTTTTGTAATCAATTTTATATCAATTTTGTAAAACCATTGTACTAATGTATTGATTTTTACGCTGTACCATCTTGGTATCCCGCTATTGCGGACAGCCGTCACAGTAAAATGACATTCTCTCTGAAAAATACCTGCCGAGAATCATTTTTGATGAAAATTTCCATGAGAAATTCTCATTGAAAATTTTCGACCCGATTTTTCATCAGTAATCTTGACTAAAATTTACGTCGAAAATTTTCAATGGCAATGAACTATGATAATTTTGTATGGGAATATTCCATAATAAATGTTGACAAAAACTTTCAAAGAAATTCTTACAAAAATTATCTTTGTTAATTTTTGACGGGGATTGCCATTGAACATTTCCTACAAAAATTCCAATGAAAACTTCTCGACGAGAATTTATTGGGACTCAGGATACATTGGCTGATGAGACTGGGGTCCAGGAGACCAGGTCTCAGGATACTGAGGTCCGTGAGACCGGGGCCCAGGAGACCGGGGCTCAGGATACCAGAGCTCAACATTGGGCTATCTGAGCTGAACTGTGTATGTGTGGAATACTGTGTCAATTGAGAAATGAGAAATCGAGAAGTGTACTGTTGACTCTTGTTTATTTGTTCACCGTATCCAAATCTATAGAAAATATCATGATTGGAAATCTACGATAACAATTTTGATCGAAAATTAGGAATAACATTTCTCAATGTATAGTTCCAGTTTTAACAGTCAATGACATTTTTTTCAGAAAATTTCAACCCTCAATTTCCATCGAACAGTTCATCGGAAATTTCCATTGAACACAATTTAAAATTTCAGAATTCCATTTTTGTCACCAATTTTCGATGAAAATTCCTGTCGAAATTTTTCATTGAACATTTTGGTTGAAAATTTCACATTTGAAATTAGGTTGAAAATTTTCAAGAACAAATCAATGAAAATTTTCATGAACAATTATTTTTGGAAATTTTCATGAAGAATTTTCATGAAAAATTTCATTAAAAATCGTTCAACATCATCCATTGTTCAGCATAGGATATTTCGAGAATGAAAATTTTGAAAATTTCTACACAAATTTCTGTCGAAATTTGCGTGTGAAACTTTTCTATTGCACATATACATTGAACATCATCATTGAGAATTGCCATGAAATTTTCGGTAGAATAGTTTCAATGAAAATACCTGTCAAGAATTATTTTCGATGAAAATTCCTGTGCCCCGATAAATCCCTGTGAATTTTTTTCTATTGAATCTCTTGTGAGAAATTTCCATTGGGAATTCCCGTACAAATTTGACAAAAAAAAATTCGTTGGAATTTACTTTGAAAATTCTTGTTGACATTTTTTATCGAATATTTCCATACAAAATTCTCATAGTACATTTCACATAGAAAATTTCACATAGAAATTTTCATTGCGAATGAACAAAAAAAAAAAATTTCATTGCTAATTTCAAATGAAATTTCCCATCATCAACTTCAAACAAAAATTTTCAATGAAAATAATTCTCGACTGGTATTTACATAGAAACAATTCTACGAAATCTTTCCCAGCAAATTCTCAATGATGATGTTCAATGAAAATTTGCAACAGAAATTTCTCATATTTTTGAATATTTATATCCATATTTCTCATATACCTGGATATTCATACTCATCGAAAATTTTCAACAAATATTTCCATCAAAAATTTCCAATAGAAATTTTCGTTGACAATTTTGGATTTTTTTTTTTTAAATCCCACGATGAACAATGGATGACGTTGAACGATTTTTAAAAAAAATTGTCAAAAACTTTTGATGAAAATTTTCAAAAAGAATTATTCATGAAAATTTTCGTCGAGAATTGTTCATGAAAATTGTCAACTAAATTCAGATTTGAAATTTTCAACAAATATTTCCAATGGAAAATTTCGACACGAGCTTTCATCGAAAATTTGCGACAAAATTGAAAATCGGAAATTTTCAATTGTGTTCAATGGAAGTTTACGAAGAACTGTTCAATGAAAATTGAGGGTTGAAATTTCCCAAAGAAAATGTCATTTATTATTTTAACTTAAAATATACATTGAAAAATATCATTCAAAATTTTCGACGAAAATTGTTATCGATAATTTCCAATCAAGATTTTTTCTCATAGATTTCGATACGGTCAACAAATACACAAGAATGAATAATAAATGAAACACTACTCGATTTCTCATTTCTCAATTGACACAGTATATCACACATACACAGTTCAGTTCGGAGAGCCCAATGTTGATCTCTGGTATCCTAAGCCCCGGTCTCCTGGACACAAGTCTCCTGAACTCTGGTATCCTGAGTCTGTTCTCCTGAACTCCGGTAACCTGAAACCTGGTCTTCTGGACGCCAGTGACATGAGCCACAGTACCAGAGCCCCGATAAATTCCTGTCGAGAAGTTTATATAGGAATTCTTGTGAAAAATTTTCAAAGGAAATTCCCGTCGAAAATTCTCGAAGATAAGTTTTGTTGGAATTTTCTTTGAGAATTTTTGTTGACTTTTTCAATTGAATATTTCCATACAATATTCTCATAGTATCGGGGCATAGCAATTTTTATTCTTATACATTTTCATTCTCATAAAAAATCAATGAAAATTTCTCATGAAAGATTTCAATAAAAATGTCCAACAAAAATCTTCATTGGAAATTACAAACCAAAAATTCCCATCATCAGTTTCAAACAAAAATTTTTATCGGAAATAATTCTCGACAGTTATTTCCATTGAAACTCTTCTACAAAAGTTATCGAAGCAAATTCTCAATAATGATGTTCAATGAAAATTTGCAATCGATATCTATCATGTAAATATCCACCGAAAATTTCCAATACATATTTCCATTGGACATTTTTGATAGGAATTTTTGTTGGAAAGTTTTGACAGTTTTTTTTTCCGAAATATCGTAAGATGAACAAAGAATGATGTTGAAAGATTTTTAATGAAAATTGTCATGAAAATCAACCATGAAAATTTTCAACAAGAATTGTTCATGAAAATTTTCACTAAGAATTTTTCATCAAAATTTTGAACGAAATTTGACATCTGGAATTTTCAATAAAAATTTCCGATGGAAAATTCCGTCAGAAATTTTCTAAAAAAAATGTCATTTAAAATAAGTACAATATTTTTGACGAAAATTGCTATCTAAAATTTAAAATCATGATATTTCTATAATAATGATATTGAAAATATACAATGACAACTTTCAATGACATTTCGCAATAAAGATTTCTGATGAACATTATTAATGAAAATCATCATCCAGGAGACCGCGGTTCAATATACTGAGGTCCAGGAGACCAGGGCTCAGCAGACCGGGGTTCAGAATACTGAGGTAATGATCATGAAATATTCCAATTAATCTTCCGACATTGGAAATGTTCGACAAAATTTTCCATAGAAATTTTCGACTAGAATAAACATTGGAAAGTTAAGTCAAAAATTGTTGACAAGAATTTTACTCGAAAATTAACCTTATGAATTTTACTCAAAAATTTTCTCCAAGAATTTTACTAGAACATTTTCGACAAGAATTCTCATTGAATGTTTTTGACATATAATTTGGTCGGTAATTTTCGATGTGATTTCCAATGGAAAGGATCAATGAGGATTGGCAATTGTATAAGACATTTTCATTGAACATTTTTCATTAAACATCATTGAAAACTTCGATGAGAATTTTTTTCTAGAATCGTTGATGATAATAATTGTTGAAAATTCTCTACGGAAATTTTGTCGAAAATTTTCAATGATAATTTTGATTTGTAATCATCGCTGAATATTTTATGGAAAATTCACGTCTTCAATTTCCACTGATCATCATCATTGAAACTTTCCGATGGAATATTTTGACAAAAGTTATCAATTAGAATTCATATCAAATATTCTCAGTGGAATTTTCTGTGGGAATTTCCCACTTGTTATTCCTGTTGAAAATTTAAATTGAAAATTTCTCTGGGAAAATTTGACTGAAATTTTTTGATTTAAATTCTATTGAAAATTTTAACGAGGAATTTCTTTCGCAAATTTTCATTGAACTTCATCATGAAGAATTTCCATTGAAATCTTTCCACAAAAATTTTTATCGAAATTTTCTAAGAATTTCCGATGGAATTTATGTTGTTTATTTTCAATTGTAATTTTTGTTGATGATTTCCATTAATAATGTTATGGTAAATCAATTTCCGAATGACTTGAGTCTGGGAATTTGGAAAGCTTATAACATTGGGCTCTCTGATCTGAACTGGGTATGTGTAGTATACTGTGTCAATTGAGAAATGAGAAATTGAGAAGTGTTTCATATACTGTTAATTCTTGTTTACATCTCTCCAATCTTACTTGTATCTATAGTATCCAAATCTATAAAAATATCATGATTGGAAATTTTCAATAACAATTCTCGTCGAAAATTTAAAATGACAATCTTCGAGATATATTTCCAGTTATAATGATCAATGAAATTTTTTTTTGAAATTCCAAACCTCAATTTTCATTCGGATTTTTGTAGCAAATTTTCGATGGAAATTTTACATCGAATATTTTCATTGAAAATTCCGAATGTGAAATTTTGTTGAAAATTCTCATGAACAATTCTTAATGATAATTTCCATGAACAATTCTCAATGAAAATTTCCATGAACAATTCTTGTTGAATGATTTCATGGAGAATTTTCATTGAAAATCATTCAACATCAACTATTGTTCATCATAGGATATTTCGAAGAAAAAATTCCCAATGAAAATATTTGTTGAAAATATACCATTGATATAATTATCTAGATGTATGGGAAATTTCTATTGCAAATTTTCCGTGAACATCATCATCGATATGAAATTCTGGTCGGAAATTTTCAATGAAAATTTCTCATTGAAATTTTCATCAAAAATATCCAAAAAAATATTCATTGGAAATTTCAAACAATAAATTCTCATTTCCAACTCCAAACAGAAATTTTCATCGGAAATAATTCTCGAGACAGGTATTTTCATTGAAACTATATCACAAAAATTTTCAACACAAATTCTCAATGATGATGTTCAATGAAAATTTGCAATAGAAATTTCTCATGTGAATATCCATCACAAATTTGCAACAAATATTCCCATTGAAAATTTTTGAGAGGAATTTTCGTTGAAACTTTCTGACAATTTTTTTTCGAAAAATCCTATGATGAACAATGAATGATGTTCTACCATTTTCAATGAAAATGGTCATGAAAATTTTTTACAAGAATTGTTCATGAACATTTTCAAGAATCTGATTTTCTAAGAATCGTTCAATATTATTCATTGTCATCGTAAGATATTTTGGAAATAAATATAGTCAAAAATTATCAACGATAATCGCTATCGAAAAATTTCAATGAAAATATTTGTTGAAAATTTTTGATGAATATTCACGTTAGAAAATTCTATTGCAAATTTTCATTGAACTTGCTTTAAGATTAAACTTGCTGTGAGAATTTTGGTAGAATAGTTTCCAATGGAAATACCTGTCGAGAATTATTTACGATTAAAATTCCTGTCTGAAGTTGAAAATGGGAATTTTTGTCTGAAATTTTCAATGAAAATTTTTGTTGGTCATTTTTGATGAAAATATTCATTGTGAATTTTCAATGAAAATTTTCGACTAGAATTTTCATCAGAAATCTTGACCAAAATTTCCGTCGGCAATTATCAATAGGTTTTGTATGTAAATATACATTGAAAAATGTCAACAGAAATTTTCAACTTGCTTTAAAATTTGCAAAATTCTAATTTTAATTTCAAATTTTAATTTTAAAATTTTGAATTCAAAATTGAACTCGCTTCAAAATAAAGAACTTGCTGTGAAAATTTTGGTAGAATAGTTTTCAATGGAAATACCTGTCGAGAATTATTCACGATTAAAATTTCTGTTTGAAGTTGAAAATGGGAATTTTTGTCTGAAATTTTCAATGAAAATTTTTGTTGGTCATTTTTGATGAAAATATTCATTGTGAATTTTCAATGAAAATTTTCGACTAGAATTTTCATCAGAAATCTTGACCAAAATTTCCGTCGGCAATTATCAATAGGTTTTGTATGTAAATATACATTGAAAAATGTCAACAGAAATTTTCAACTTGCTTTAAAATTTGCAAAATTCTAATTTTAATTTCAAATTTTAATTTTAAAATTTTGAATTCAAAATTGAACTCGCTTCAAAATAAAGAACTTGCTGTGAAAATTTTGGTAGAATAGTTTTCAATGGAAATACCTGTCGAGAATTATTCACGATTAAAATTTCTGTTTGAAGTTGAAAATGGGAATTTTTGTCTGAAATTTTCAATGAAAATTTTTGTTGGTCATTTTTGATGAAAATATTCATTGTGAATTTTCAATGAAAATTTTCGACTGGAATTTTCATCAGAAATCTTGACCAAAATTTCCGTCGAAAATTATCAATTGGTTTTGTATGTAAATATACATTGAAAAATGTCAACAGAAATTTTCAAAAAAAATTCCACCGGAAATATTCTTTGTGAATTTGCGGCGGGAATTTCCATTGAAAATTTCTCATAAGAATTTCAACAAAAAATTCTCGGCAGGAAATTCTCGGGGCTCAGGATACTGTGGCTCATGTGACTGAGGTCCAGGAGACCGGGTTTCAGGATACAAGGGTCAAGGAGACTGGGGCTCAGGAAACTGGGGCTCCGGATACTGAGGCTCATGATACTAGAATTCAGGATACTTGGGTCCAGGAGACCGGGGCACAGGTGACCGGGGTTCAGGAAACCGTGGCTCAAGAGACCGGGACATTTTTTTTTTAAATTTTTATCCTCAATTATCATTAAAAGTTCACCGGAAACTTCCATTGAACACAATTGAGAAATTCCGATTTTCATTTTTGTCGCAAATTCTTGATGAGAATTCCCGTAGAAATTTTTCATCGGAAAGTTTCCGAACAATTTTTGAACAATTTTTTGTGAAAATTTTCATGAACAATTTTTTTTGAAAATTTTCATGTACAATTTTTTTTGAAAAATTTCATGAAGAATTTTCATGACAATTTTTATCAGGAATCGTCCAACATCATTTATTGTTCATTCAGGATATTTCAAAAAATAAAAATTTCTGACATTCTCAACGAATATTCCTATCGAGAATATTTAACGAAAATATCTGTTGAAAATTCTTGATGTATATGAATATTCAGAGATATGAGGAATATGGATATCAATACATATAGAGATATGAGAAATTTTTATTGCAAATTCTCATTGAACATCATTGAGAATTGCTATGTAAATTTTTGAGAACAGTTCCAATGAAAATACCTGTCGAGTAATATTTTCAATGAAAATTTCTGTTTAGTTTTGAAAATGGGAATTTTTGTTCGAAATTTTTGATGAAAATTTTTGTTGGACGTTTTTGATGAAAATTTTTATGAGAAATTTCCATTGAAAATTTTCGACTAGAATTTTCATCAGCAATCTTGACTAATATTTTCGTCGAAAATCTCCAATGGCAATCTACCATGAGAATTTCGAATGGAAATATTCTGTAACATGCCAGTTTTATCGCTCCTAATTCTGACGATAAAAAGTTCCTTTGTTTGATAACTCTCATCATTTTTATCAATTCATTTTGCTCTCTTTTTTTTATTACTCGAATCCAATTACTTCCCACTTCCCGTTGTCTCGTGTCTATCCCTCTTTCCATCACGAGCACACTCCAGTTGTTTGTATAAATATATTAATTCTTTGGATATTGTCATCTTGCACCAATGTCTCCAGTGTTCAAAAAGTAACTAATCACAGAACATCATGTAAACAGAACACCCAGCACAAGGCAGAGGTCAATGTAAGTGGTAACAGATCTATGATCGAGAGATGCATCGAGCGCTACAAGCCAAAAGCTGATGTATAGTGAATTTTGATTGGTGGTAATTCGAAATCGAATGTTTTATTGGTCGAACAGTAGTGAGCTCCTTCATGGCGAGCCTGGTGCAACAGGAAGATAGAGGAGAACGATATAGACAATCACGGGAGCAGGTCGTGATAGACACTGCGGAAGACAATCGCAGAGGGTTGGTAGAGTTTTACGACATCTCCAGACTTGCAGACTCAACATCGTCGCGAACGCAACGACGAACGCTGATCAAGGCGTAACTACCTGCAGACTACCCTCCGCGGGAATCGAAGACGCGACGTGGTTCGTCGGAAATCTTGCGTGTGCGCGCGTGGGGTGAACAAGCGGGCGGGGACTATTCACGGTAAAAGCTAACTTTTTTATACGAATCTGCCCTGTTCACCATATGATTATATATTTCAATTATTGTTTGTATGAACTGTAGGTTAATTTTTTCTGTGTCAATTAAATTCACGTTGTGTTTCCAATAGGCCATTGGGATGAAAACATTCATTCTTGTTTATTGTTGCAGGAACGAAGTTTCCTGTTTTTTTCAAATAATTGAATGTAACATTTTTCTTGAAAATATATATTTTTTCGACTGATTTCATAATAATAATAGCACTATTTCCCAATTTTTATTACAAAATTATTACCTCATTATAAAGGTGTTTGGAACTAATACACAAATGGAGAGAAAAAAATATATTACATATACACAATTTACAATACAACAACAATATAAGAAACTAATATTAACATCGATAACACAATATATAATGAATTATAATGAATATATATTGAACACAATTAAAATGAACCAAATACCTCACCCCACGAAACTAGTATCATATTGAATATTGGATAATTTCATACAATGACGATGAACAATAATACATTGAAAGTTATTACTCTTTTTGTTGATAATTTAGATGATGAAATCAGATATTTAGCACGCTTCGCAGATTGATTTGTGGTTTTGATTAGGTTTGTATCGACATAAATTTTTATCAGCAAGATATTCCTCTATATAGCAAAGTATGCAATACGGGCTATTTTCAAATTGGTTGCCAACTTGATAGATTTCGAAGCAAAGCAAGCGGAACTTAATTTAGTTGCTAGTATTTCACAATGACGCTTCCAATTTAGGTGTTCGTCTATAGTGACCCCAAGAAATTTCATTTCTGAAATTTTAACTAATTTTGAAGAATCAATCACATTGTCGATGATATCCATTTTAGAATATGCTTGACTTCGAGTATTTGTACCTTCAAAATGAATAAAATTAGTTTTATTCGTGTTGAGAATTGATTTGTTATCATTAAACCAATTTGTAGCTCTAGCTTTGATTTGTTCCGACTTTACCCTCAAAAGGTTACTAGACATTTCTCTGATGATGAAACTAGTATCGTCCGCATACAGTTCTGAATTTCCTATAATTTTTGGCAAATCATTCGTGAATATGATGAACAGGAGTGGACCCGAAATTGATCCTTGGGTCCTGCTATAACTCTCATGGAATCAGATAGGTATTCCAATTCTTTGTTTCGCGCCATGCGGACGCGTGCGAGGACGTCTCCGCAAAAATCTCGAGTGCCGCGTATCTGGTTGCGATGCGTACAAATCAACGAACGCTCGGAACTCGGGCGATGTGGCTTGTTGGGGCCATGAAGAACGTAAGTTGCTGCAGAAAGCAAACGGTGGTCATCGAAGTCGTCATTCAATGAGGAGTGTGTAACAACTCACCTGCCTGAAGAACCAGCCCTAAAAAACTTGTAGAATTTGAGTGGGGCAGCTTAGCGAGGACATAAACCTCGCGTGGAGCGGAAGGGAGACCTCACTGGCTTGAACTCGATGTACAGTACGCATCGAGACCGCAAGAGCTCAACATTGACTAATCGCAAAAGCTACAAGGAGTGTAGCAGCTGAGGCGCCTGAATCGATGCTCATGAGAATCCAATGAAAGACGTTGGTCAATCAAGACAGCAGGACGGTGGCCATCGAAGTCGGCACCTGCTGAAGAGTGTGTAACAACCCACATGCAGAAGCAACCAGCCCTGAAAATGATTCGAGATGGATTGATAATGGATCGAAAATGGATTAAGAATGGATTGAATAGATCAACGAGACAAGTGAGAGCCGGGCAGAGCTTGGGGCGTCCGTCCGCGCGAATGAACGTCGCGCGCGCCTGTCGAAAGTCGAAGGCGTGTTCGGTCGCCACTCCACGTGCGAGGCGGACGTGTTCGGCCGCGGATCTTGGTGCATGTGTGGCGATTCGTGGAATTCGCTTGGCGGGAGTTGGGGCAACAGTTGCCGGTCAATTCCCCAAGCAATGTGACCGATCGAGCCTGATTGAGCTGTCGACTTGTACGATGCGTATACGTAGCCGAGCGTACGAGGTCAATCCCGCTCTCTACCACTGCCCGTGCCGTTACGCGCAATCATGTCGACACTCTGATTGAGTATCGATTATTCCGATGTCGAGAACATGAATTGTTCTCGGTCATCTACACCAAGATGCAACCAAGTCTCAGCCCTACAGCCTTGGGTTATTAGTCTTGTCGGCTTGACGATGCCCCACAGAACACGAACCATCGTGGACGAGACTGAGCGCCGTGGATCTTGTCGTGTGCGGGATTCGAATCTCACGCGGTCAGATTCTATCAGGTGGGCGCTCGACAAAAGTGAGATGGGCTTTACTAACCCATGCAGAAACGCGATGAAGCGTACATGCAAGCATGTGCGTCCCGTCTAGTGAGTCGGATGAGTAGGTGCGCGATCTGTTATCCATCGCTTGACACGATAAATGGCTGATCGACCTTATTGTCGGGTTACCGGGCAGTTCGCGCACCAACCATCCGACGCATGTGCGTTACCCTCCTAGTGCAGGCGGACTGAGTAGTGCAGGATCTGTTATCCTTCGGTTGACACAATAAGGGGCTGATCGACCTTATTGTCAGGTAACCGGGCAGTTCGTAGACCAACCTTCCGACACACTTGAGCTGCAAAAAACCCAAGTGACTAAATGCGGGCTTGTCCGTAGTCATCACCATGATGGGTACCTCCTCGATGTCAGGCTCAACGATCTCGCGATGCTGAGCAACCATCGGTGAGATTCTTCCTGCACACCTTTAAGGCCGTGTGCCTTCAAGGCTATGTGGCGATAGGATAGATGGTAGCAGAAAAGTTCACACGAGCTGTATGTCTGTGCGGCAGTGATGGCGGCGACAACAGGCATTCGCACCACCTGCTTGTGCAGGTGTGACTTGTGTGGTAGGTTGCACAAAAAATGGGGCTAGCTACCCCCGGGGGTTATTCGTCTTTTCGGCTAGACGAAGGCTCAGAGTTTCGTTTCATCAAAACTCGTTTAATCAGATCGAGTCGAGTGATCGAGTCGTCTCGATTTATAAGAAGGGTCGTGAATCGAATATTAGCGCGATTACATGACCCTGAACGGTGGATCACTTGGCTGCTAGGGTGTTATGGGCGACCACACGACCGGAGGTGACACCGGCAACACCCGGCGCGTCGTCTCTGCGCACGCGCGCGGGGACGTCTCTGCGAAAACTGGTCGAGTGTGACCCGAGCAGCCGGGGAAACCGAGCACGGCGGTCTAGTCCTGTCCGCGCGCGCCCTAGCTCGCGCGCCCGCGTGCGTTCATGTCGGCTCTGACCATTCATCTATTGTGGTTTGGTGCAAAGGTCAACCGGATGCACGTATTCGCGCGTTGACGACCGACCGGTGTTCGTGTCTGTCGACGAGAAACTCGTCGTTGCCATCGGTCGGCCAGGCTGAAGCCGCATACGAACCAGCAGCCAGCCGTACGGCCATAACTTATTGACGACCTCAGTTCAGGCGAGACTACCTGCTGAATTTAAGCATATTCATAAGCGAAGAAAAAAAAACTAGCGGCCTAGCGGCGCGCCTCCCCGCCGTTCGCTCCGCGTGTGGCGCGAAACTATAATTTGAAGCATTGAAAAAATTTGTGTATTCTCCTTGCATCCGAGTCGGTTAGAAGAGTGTGAAAAATATAGAGTCCGAGCTTGATGAACCCGTTGCGGGCGGCGCAGAAATGTGCGCGCTCGAGAGTGAGTTGACAAATGCGGACTAGTGTGTCCAGACCTGAAGTCCGGGCCTGTAAAGCCGGTGTCGCGTACAGGTGTGTGGGAAAAAAGGACAAGTATGTGAAATCATTGAGGCCAGCTTTGCGACACCAGTTGGCGGGCGGAGAAGGCGTGTGCGCAGGCGAGGTGATTTGACGAGGCTGCACAAGTCGAGCTGAGGACTTGTAAACATTGGCTGGCGGACGAGTCAGATCCTGAAGAGGCAGGTTGGCGGAAGGAACAGGGTCTGCGACGTCGAAGGTGAATTGGGAGAGGCGGACAGATGTAGGAAGTTGAAAAGTGCGGCAATGGGAAATCAGTTGGCGCGTGCGTGCGTCCGCGGAGGTGTTTTGATTGCTCGTGCGTCCGCGAAGGTGTTTTGACGAAGACAGACCAATGTAAAGTCCGGCAATAGGAAACACTTGGCGAGCGCAGATTACTCGTGCGCCCGCGAAGATGACTTGACAGAGGCGGACCAATGTTGGAAGTTGTGAAGTGCGGCAATGGGAAATCAGTTGACGCGTGCAGATTGATTGTGCGCTCGCGAATTTTCAACAAAATTCAACATTCGAAATTTGCAACAAAAATTTCCATCAAAAATTTGCTACAAGAATCCGAATGAAAATTGAGGATCGGAATTCTCACAAAAACATTTCATTGATCATTAAAACTGGAAATATATATCGAAGATTGTCATTCAAAATTTTTGATGATAATAGTTATCGAACATATCCAATCATGACATTATGCATAGATTCGGATACGTTGAACAAATAAACAAGAATTAACAGTGAATGAAACACTTCTCAATTTCTCTTCTCTCAATTGACACAGTGTACCATACAAACACTGTTCAGATCAGAGAGCTCAATGTTGAAGCTTCCAACTTCCAAGACTCCAGTCATTCGAAAATGTCGCTTATCTACTATCCACCCATGCTCGACCTGGATGTCTTTTAACTTATGTTATATGTGTCATGTTATATGTTACACTCCGATCTGAATATATTCACCCTGACGCTAAACAACATATAGATCACAATTATCGCTATTCATATCCGAGAAGTGCTACTCATCACTACCTCAACTAATCTAGTTAGGTGAGAACATTCTTCCCCCACCTTGAATACACGGCTAGCGTTGACGCAATTTGTGACGGTGATCGGCCTGTGGTGCAAACCTTCAGAGCTAGTGTCATCAAGACTTTCTGGGCCCATTTTCTGAAACCTTCTCGCATTTCGAGGGCTGGTCCAACCTTAACTGTTTACCAGGGTCAGAAGAAGTGCTCAGGCTCAGGAAACCGGGGTCCAGGAGATAGAGGCCCAGAAGACCTGGGTCGAGGATACCGAGGTCAAGGATACCGGGGCTCAAAAGACCGGGGCTCAGGGGACCGCGGTTCAGTATACTGAGGTCCAGGAGACCGGGGCTCAGATTACCGGTGTTTTTACAATTTACAACTTGAATTTTCATTGAAAACTTTCGGAAAAAATTTTATTGATAATTCTCGATGATAATGGTCAGTGAAAATTGGCAAAAGAAATTATTCCAATCGATAATATTCATCGAATAATTTCCGAAAAAAACTTCCGACATAATTTTTATTGGAAATTTCCGACAAGAATTTCCATCGGAAAATACAATGATGTTCAATGAAAAATTCAAAATACAAATTTCCAACTAAATTGTGATGAACATTTTCACCGGCCAGAAGAGGCACATTCATGCACACATAACGCGTGAACGTTCTACAGGTCTTGTGAACAAAAATACGTCGATCTGCCTCGGACTCGTCATTTCAGAAGGTCGATTGCATCCACCTCCTTTATGGCATCACATCATGCACACACAGTGCGTGAATGAGCTACAAGTCAATCAAGTGAAGAACGGTCTATCGGGTTCGAACTCAGCAGCTCAGATGCTCGCTTGCATCTATAACCTCCATAGAATACGTGTTTCCGCAGTGGGTTATCCTGCAGCATCCTGCTCACCAATATTGGCCCTCTTGCCACTCGTTCGAAGTGTATGAATTTCTGAATTTCGATTATGAGTTGGAATTTCTTCAACCCCCAGGCACAAATCCACCAGATGAGACTGATATTAGTCGAGCGCGTGAGACACCCGGCAGAGGTAGATCGCTCTCCCACCGACTGCAGAATCAACCGCTCCGAGTCAGAGCTTTCATGAGAGAAACTTCGTTGGAAACAAGCCACAAGATGATCAGTTCTAACGATCGATTTGAACGTCCGAATCTTCGCAGCATATTCTGAATTCGTCCCGACTGGTGTGATTGCACTCGCTGAGTCGTTGGACGACTCGGCCACGAGGATTCCGTGCGTGCGGCGGTATCTGTTCGTCACCCCGTTATTGCTCAAGTCGTCCATGCGGCCCGGTATTTAATTTCACTGTGCCTCCATGTTCATAGCGAATCCAATTACTCGTTGGATGTGTTTTTCTGACGGGGTTGATCGCGTACGCTCGCGGTCAACTTGTTCCGTCAGCCAACTCATTTTCACGAGTCCTCACTTGAATTTATGCTGCAATGGAGAATCTTTTTTCACAACTGTCCACTTTCAAATCAACACTCGGAGAAAGTTTCTTGGATCTCGGAGTTTCTTTATTTTTGCTTGCCCGCGAAAACGTTTTCAGTTCGCCAACTCTTCTTCACAATACCAGACTCTTACTGGTTTGGCAGAATCGAATCTAGTCCGCACGCGACAGTCACATTTCACAAATACGCGGAGCATACCATTAGCCACTGACTAGTCGGCTCAAAGGATCACCTGTATTCACTGCCAGAATGACACATGTGTATTGCGTCATCACATCTTGCATCCTCAGTGCCCTAATTGTCCACACTCCAGTCAACGAAGTCGCAGATGCTCGCTTACACCCATATACTGATCCAGGAAACTATTCACCTATTTCTTTCTAAGGATACCAAATCTATCACCTGTGTGTATTGGCTCGGGGACGACACGTTGTCAAATGCTTCTGCTCTGTGGGCAAGTGGGCAACAACACTCATGAAACTCTTTCCAGTGGGGTTAGTCGAGATGCAGTCAGGCAACGAAGAGGCGATTGCCCCACCAAATATGTCGCATCATATGGTGCAATATGTACGACTTGGTGTCCTCTGATCCTGGTAAACAGTTAAGGTTGGACCAGCCCTTGAAATGCGAGAAGGTTTCAGAAAATGGACCCAGAAAGTCTTGATGACACTAGCTCTGAGGGTTTGCACCATCTCCTCCACAGGCCGATCACCGTCACAACTTGCGTCAACGCTAGCCGTGTATTCAAGGTGGGGGAAGAATGTTCTCACCTAACTAGATTAGTTGAGGTGGTGATGAGTAGCACTTCTCGGATATGAATAGCGATAATTGTCTCGGGTCTCAGGACACCGGGGCACAGGAGATCGCGGTTCAATATACTGAGGTGGAGAAGACGGGTAAACTGGGGTCCAGGATCACCGGTGGTCAGGAGACTGAGACTCAGGAAACTGGGGTCCGGGAGACCGGGGCTCAGGAGATCAAGGTTCAGGAGACCGGGGATCAAGGAGACCGAGATTCAAGATAATGAGGTAATTATCATGGAATATTCCAATGAACATTTCGACATAGGAAATGTTCGACAAAATTTACCATAGAACTTTTCAACAAGGATAAACATTGAAATTTCTCGTCGAAAATGTTCGACAAGAATTTTACTCAAAAATTTTCTTCAAGAATTTTACTTGAAAATATTCGACAAGAATTCTCATTGAATATTTTCAACATTAAATTATGGTCGATAATTTTCGATGTGATTTTCAATGAGAAGGTTCATAAGGATTGGCAATTGTATGAGACATTTGATTGAACATTTTTTTTTGGACATCATTGAAAAGTTCGATGAGAATTTTTTTCTAGAATCGTTGATGAAAATAATTGTCAAAAATTTTCTACGGAATTTTTGTCGACAATTTCCGATGAAAATTTTGGTTCGAAATCATCGCTGTATATCTTATGAAAAATTTCCAACTTCAATTTTCACTGATCATCAATCATCATTGAAACTTTCCGATGAAATTTTTCGACAAATGTTCTCAATTGAAATTCACGTCAGAAATTTTAAATGGAATTTCCTTCGATAATTTTCCACCGGTTATTTCTGTTGGAAATTCTCATTAAAAAATTCAATGGAAAATTTTGACAGATAATTTTTAGTGAAAATTTCGGTGAAATTTTTCATGAGGAATTTCTTTTGCAAATTTTCATGGAAGATCATCATGGAGAATTCCCATTGGAAACCTTCCACAAAAATTATTAAAGAGATATTCAAAGAAAATTTTCCTTGAAAATTTTCATATGGAATATTTCATCATGAATAATCTCCGCAAATCCCCATAGGTATTCCACATTGTAGATACCGACAGGTATTTTCGACAAAATTTTCGTTGGATATTTTCGATGAGAATTTTCGATTTTCGCAGAACAATTTTCATGACAATTTTCATCATGAATCGTTCACATCATTCATTATTAATCATAGAATATTTAAGAAAATAATTTTCATAAGTTCCAACGAAAATTCCTATAGACAATTTTCTATGAAAATATTTGTTGAAAATTTTGATGGATATTTACATGAGAAAAAACCCATTGCAAATTTCATTGAACACATCATTGAGAATTTGCTTTGAAATTTTCTGTAGAAATGTTTCAAAGAAAAAACCTGTCAGATTATTTCCGATGAAAATTTTTGTTTGGAGTTTGGGAAAGGAATTATTGTTTGAAATTTCCCCAAGAAGATTTTTTTGGACCATTTTGATGAAAATTTTATGAGAATTTTCATTGATAATTTTTTGACTAAATTTCATCATCAACCTTCTGGAAATTTTGTTAAAATTATGGCGTAAATAAAAGTATACAAATTATTATTATTTAGCGTAATAATGAAGGATAAACAGTATTTTTTAAAGAGAGTCATATGTGTTCAAGTTTTCTAGAGCAAAAACTGAAAATCTGCGATGCAGTAATTTTTTTAAACATTTTTTTTCTCCAACACGGTTGGCTTAATCTTAAAAAGTTATACATTGTTATGAAGAACAACTTTTCTTCTTTTTAAAAAATGATTCACAAGTTTCTGTAGCACATACGGTCATAGATATAAATGAAAACCAAGCGCGCGCGTAGTGAAAATTGGGGCGGCGTACCGCCCCTCGGGGCGCAGATCCAGCCGACGTCCATATCCAAAATCATGTCTTTTTGTCATTAACATGTCCTAAAGTTTCATGCTTTAGTCACAAAATCCCAAAATCATGCCCCTTTCTTGATTTTAAAACTATACTACATGTGAAATTTCCATTGCAAATATTCATTGAACTTCATTATTGAGAATTTGCTGGAAAAATTTTTTGTAGAATAGTTTCAATGGAATGGTTCAGTTTCTTGAAAAAAATTTTCCGTGGGAAAATTCCAATGACAGTGTTCTATGAGAATTTTGTTTGGAAATATTCAATAAAAAATGTGAACGAAAATTTTCAAAGAAAATTCCATCAAAAATTTTCTTCGTGATATTTGGTCCCGGGAATTAACCTTGGGAATTTCCCACAAGAATTTCAATCGAAATTCTCCACGGGAAATTTATCGGGCTCAGGATACTGAGGCTCATGAGACTGGGACCAGGAGACTGTTTTCCAGGAAACTGAGGCCCGGGAGACCGGGGCTCGGAGACCGGGGCTCAGGAGAACCGGGCTCGAGAGACCGGGGTCAGGAGACCGGGGCTCAGGAAACCAGGGCTCAGGATAGCAGAGTCGGGATACTGGGTTTCCAGGGGGTGGGGGGCTCAGGAGATCAAGGTTCAGGATACCGGAGCTCAGGAGACCGGGCTCAGAAGAACGGGGGCTAAGGAGACCAGGACTCAGGATACGGGGTTCAGGAAAACTGGGTTCCAGGAGACCGGGGCTCGAGAGACCGCGGCTCAGGAGACCGGAGTTTGAAATACTGGGGCTGAGGATACTGGGTTGGGGGACTGGAGCTCAAAATACTGGGGCTCAGACGCCCGGGGGCTCTAAGACCGAGGCTCAGGAGACTGGCTCACAGGATATAATCTTCTGAGAACTGCTGCCAATGAACACAAGTCGAAAAAAACGCAGGGTCGACTCCAGGGGCTTCCGCTTCTTTGGTTTCCGATGATTGAGTCACGAGGGCACTAGCTCTGAAGATGGCACCATCTCCCCCCCAGGCCGCTCACCGTCACAACTTGCGTCAACGCTAGCCGTGAACCCAAGGTGAGGGAAAACGAGCCCCACCTAACTAGATTAGTTAGAGTAGTGATGATAGTAGCACATCTCAATGGGAATAGCGATGTTCGTAAATATATGTTGTATAGCGTCAGGGTGAATATATTAGAATGGAGTGCACATATAGAAGACATATAAGAACAGTTAGGAGACATCAAGGCGGCCATAGGTGGATAGTGGACGAGCGAAATTACCGAATGACTCGAGTCTGGGGATTCAGAAAGCTCCCCAACATTGGGCTCTTGATCTGAATTTTTGTATGTGTGGTATACTGTGTCAATGGGAAATGAGATATCGAGGAGTGTTCATATACAGTTGATTCTAGTTTACTACTTCGTCATATCCAAATCTATAAAATATCATGCTTGAAAATTTCGATAAAAATTTTTCGTCGAAAATTTAAATGACAATCTTAAATGTATATATTCAGTTATGATCATCAATGACATTTTTTTTCTGAATAATCCATCCTCAATTTCATTGAACAGAATTCATCGGACACTTTCTTTAAACACAATCGAAAATTACCGTTTTTTTTTGCAAATTTCCGATGAGAATTCCTGTCGAAATTTTCCATTGGACATTTTGTAGAAAATTTGGTTTGTGATTTTTGTTTGAAAATTTCAGGGAAAATTCTCAATGACATTTTCATGAACAATTTTTGTTAAAAATTTTTCATTTAAAATTTTTCACGACAATTCTATAGGAAATCCTTCAACATCCCACATTGTTCAACTAGGATATTTAGAAATGAAAATCAAAATTTTCCCAAACGGAAATTTCTATCAAAAATTCCCAGTGGGATATTCTTTGAAAATTTTCGAGGGATTTAATCATCCAGATATATGAGAAATATGGATTAAATATCCAGAAATATGGAAATGTCTATTGAAAATTTTTCATTGAACATCATTATTGAGAATTTGCTATGATAATTTTTTGTAGAATGGTTTCAATGAAAATACCTGTCGGAAATTATTTTCGATAAAATTTTGGTTCGAATTTGATCATGGGAATTTTTTTTTGAAATTTCAATGAAAATTTTGTTGGACATTTTGATGAAAATTTTTATGAGCAATTTCCTCGATAATTTTCGACTAGGTTTCAATCAATATCTGGATTAAAATTTGGGTCGAAAAATGTTCTATGGCAATGTATCTGAAAATTTTTGTATGGGAATATTCAAAAATAAATATAAACAAAAATTTTCGAAGAAAATTCCAACCGAAATTTTCTTTGAAATTTTTGTACGGGAATTCTCATTTGGAATTTCACACAGGAATTTCATTCGAAAATTCTTCACAGGAATTCATAGGGGCTAAGGATACTGTGGGTCATGGGACTGGTGCCAAGAGACCGTGTTTCAGGATGCTGTGGTCCAGGAGACCAGGGCTCAGGATAACGGTCTCAGGATACCAAAGTTCGAGAAACTGGGATCCAGGAGAACCCCCAACAGGAGACCAAGGTTCAGGGTTACTGGGGTCAGAAGAACCGTCAGGAGCGGGGCTTTGGAGACCGGTACTCAGATATCGGGTTCAGAATACTGGGTCCCGGGAGAATGGAGATAAAAGACCGGACTTATAGACACCAGGTTCAGATATGGGGCGGGGATATTTGGGTGGGGGGACTGGAGCTCGGGAAACCCGGGCTCAGAGTACAGTTCTTAGGTGTCCAAGGCTCAGAAGACCGAGGCTCGGAGACTGAGACTCAGGATGAAATACTCAGAGAATATCTGCTCAATGAACACACGTCGAACAACCGCATGTCGATCTTTTGCCCACTCACAATGCGCAACGAATAAAGGATTTGCTGATAAGGTATTCCGACTATTCGGAGCAACGCCTGCTAACATCGCAGGCCAGCATTGCAGCAACACGGGTGATCCCACTCCCCGTTCGAATGTGAAAAAACCCTGTCAACGCGGAAAAGCGGTCCCTTTTGGTCTATTGGAGTTTGTCAGAGATTCATTCTGCACTTGCGCAGAAAACTGGGCATCAGCTTCGGTGATAGACCAACAAAGTCCTATCCATAGTTAGTGGGCGACTCTAAAGCCGTCAACACTACTGCGTTGTGAAAGTGTACTCATACCATCGACAGAATGAGTTATGCTCAACCAGAGTAAACGACGAAGTTTTCTGTGCTCGATCCATAGCAAGGCATCCACCGTGGCATCAGAATATCGTACGAATACAGCTCTCATTTGCGACCGACGCCTCTTCGCGAAACTTCGATTGCCTTCCGGGCTTGGGGTCCAGTTCTGCAACTTTACTCATAATAAGTGCGCGTTACCATTTTTGGACGACGCTTTCGTGAATTTAACACGGCAGCGGAGCATGTCGATGTACATCATACACATGGTAAGAAAGAAGGGGCATCGAGACGCATTTGTTAACGATCCACGTTAGTGACTCGAAACGGACACTTTTAGTGACCTGCCCACGTGCGAGTGAAGCGCAAAACACGGCGGAGATCCGCCACGAAAAGACACGCGACGTCGTGCAATTCCGGAGGGACACTCCGTTAGGCGCGACCAACACGTCTTCAGCGATGGCCCGTCGAGGTTTGATGGTTGCAGTGAGGTTAGTTGGGATGCAGTCTGACATCGGCCAGGCGTTTGCCCTACCAAATATGTCGCATCATATGACGCAATATGTCCGACTTGGTAGCCTCTGATGCTGGTGAAACAGCTCTCGAAATTCGAGAAGGTTTCTAAAATGGACCCGGGACGTCACGATTGCACTAGCTCTGAGGGTTGGCACCATCTCCTCCCCAGGCCGATCACCGTCCCAACTTGAGTCAACGCAATAAGTGAATTCAAAGGGGGGGGAACTAGATTAGTTTAGGGGTAGTGATTAGTAGCACTTCTCATTTAGGGAAAAGCGTAAATTTTGCAATAAAATGTTGTATGTCGCCAGGGTAATATTATTCAAATGGATTGAATACCATTAGTTAGAAGACTTAGGGTCGGCCATAGGTGGATGTGGACATCCGAATTTCCGAATGACTCGAGTCTGGGGAAATTCCCAAAAAGCTTCCCAAATTGGGCTCTCTGATTCGACTGTGTATGTGTTTACTGTGTCAATTGAGAATGAGAAATGAGAAGTGTTTCATTCACTTTATTTGTGTTTATCTGTTCACCGCATCCAAATCCAAAAAAATCTTGATTTGGGAAAATTTTCGATACCAATTTTCGGGCGAAATTTTGAATCACAATCATCGATGTTTTTTTTCAGTTATATAATCGATGGATTTTTTTCCAAAATTCCAATCCTCAATTTTCATTTTGATTTTTTGTTGCAAATTTTCGATGAAAATTCCCCGTCGAAATTTTTTATTGAAAATTTCTGTTTAAAATTTCGAATGTGGAATTTTGTTGAAAATTCTCATGAACAATTCTTGAAGAAAATTTTCATGAACAATTCTTGTTAGATATTTTCAAGAAAAATTTTCATGTCATTTTCATTTTAAATCGTTCAACATCATCCATTGTTCATCACAGGATATTTTGTAAAAAATATTATCGAACATTTCAACGGTGACTCCTATCAGAAAATTTCTTTGAAAATATTTGATGAGAATTTTTGATGATAATACATGAGAAATTGTAACATTCTTTGGAGAATTCGCTATGAAAAGTTTTGTATTCTCATTGAAAATTTCGACTAGAATTTTCATCGGAAATCTTGACTAAAATTTGCATCGATAATTTTCAATGTCAATGTACTTAGAGACTTTTGTATGGAAATATACAATATAAATGTCAACAAAAATGTTCAAATGAAATTTTAACAAACATTTTCTTTGTAAATTTTCCGACGGGAATATCCATTGGAAATTAACCAAGAATTTCAATCAAAAAATTTTCGTACATAGCTGTACTTTGCTTGGATTGACAGTCACACCCCTTAGATAATCTGTCCAATACATCTTTCCATAAGAACGCAGTGGTCCTCGAACGTGTCTGACCACACACAAAAGTCGTCTAAAAACGCTATCGCATATTTATATGCAGCCCCTTGCAAACGATATCCATCAGTTTTGAAACGAAAATGCGAATTTTTAATCCCCTTGGCATTTTCTTATTGATATAGTCCTCTATGGCACACAAACGCCGTCTTTATGGGGGGTTTCGGGGCTCCTTAACCAAGATCTGTAGAATCCCGCTGAACAGTCAAATATACCGTCAATAACGGGCCTTCCCCAACTGTGCCAACACCCAATCTGTTCTCATCATTTAATATGGCTCACTGAAGTATTTAAATTCAATCGACGGAAATCTTGACACAATCTATATCCTCCATTTCGTTTGGGGAAACCAAAACCCGGGGCCGCCGCGTACGCACTCGTGCTCGGTTTTAATTATACCTTCTTGAGGAAGTTTCTCTAAACACCGTCGAGGATTTTTCTTTTGTCTGATTAATCGGTCGTTTTTGCACAAAAGGGTTGGATACGTATTCCAGTATTTATTGCGTGCTCTAAAACTCCGTCGTACCTGGCTGTTTTGTGAACATCTTTTCTTTAGCCCGTATATATCTCTCAAGTTTTAAATTCTGTTCAGCTGAACATTGTACGTGCTGTAACATGACATCTATATTGCTATCCTTGTCATCCACCGTATTGCAACCCGATCGGCTGTCTCGACTTTCAAAAAGGGGTAATATCTTGCAATGCATTTCCTATTGTCCAGCCCTTTAACCCTATGTAAAGAAATATTGTTTTTTGAATGAAATTCCTACCTAATATCACATCCGTGATTAACCCCGGCAAAAAGAAAAAACGCATGTATGGTCTTTCCACCTCCCCAACGGACCTTTATCTTAATGGACCCTCCGTCGTCGCTTGACCTGTGGCTAGTCTCAATTGTATCTTTGCAGACCTCACGTTCAATTTTTTCCTTTACTTATGCAATAACTTCATTTCTCACCAGGCTGATTGAAGATCCAGAGTCCAACAGGGCACAATAAATTGTTTGTAATATTTCGTACGGTAGCAAGGGTTCCCCTGTCCCTTCGACTTGCCATTACTCCACCCCCCTGACAATCGCCATCATCAGCTCGAGAATACTGACCCACCTCTTTTCTAGCGCTTAACGACGATGGTTGTGTGTCAATGTGCCCATCGTCAACCGAGATGTCAAGTGAACTGACTCTCTCGTTCACGGATGTTAAGTCCACCGACCCTCTCGTCTTTAACGACGATGGTTTTTGTGTCAAGAGCGCATCGTCAACCCAGATGTCAAGTGAACTGACTCTCTCGTGTCACGAGATGTCAAGTCCATCGACCCTCTCGTGTTTAACGACGATGGTTGTGTGTAATGAGCGCATCGTCAAACCCGAGAATGTCAAGGAACTGACTCTTTTCGTGTCCGAGATGTCAATCCACCGACCCTCTCGTGTTTAACGACGATGGTTGTGTGTGAATGAGCGCCATCGTCAACCGAGATGTCAAATGAACTGACTCTCTCGTGTCACGAGATGTCCCAAGTCCACTGACCCTCTCGTGTTTTACGACGATGGTTGGTGTGAATGAGCGCATCGTCAACCCGAGATGTCAAGTGAACTGACTCTCTCGTGTCACGAGATGTCAAGTCCACTGACCCTCTCGTGTTTAACGACGATTGTGTGTGTGAAAGAGCGCATCGTCAACCCGAGATGTCAAGTGAACTGACTCTCTCGTGTCACAGATGTCAAATCCACGACCCTTTTCGTGTTTAACGACGATGGTTGGTGTGTAAATGAGCGCATCGTCAACCCGAGATGTCAAGTGAACTGACTCTCTCGCGTGTCCGAGATGTCAAGTCCACTGACCCTTTCGTGTTTACGACGATGGTTGTGTGTCTCGAACTCGCTGCCAAAACCCCCCCATAATATATTAGACCCATCATAATAATACATCGGTGCGAACTGACTTTTGTGTTGAATCGGCATAGTTATCGCAATATTGTACTATCGGAGGTCCACCTCTCCGTGGACGCCGTTCAGCGTCGAACCTGCTGGTGGCGGGCCTACCCAGTTTTTTTTATTCTTTTTGTGTTCAGAATCTGGACAGTTTCTCCTGAAATGGTTTCGAACCAAAACCCCCAACATTCTGTTTTCGATTTTCCCTTCGCGTTTTTTGCGTCGTGACCCTCGATTCCCTGGTCGCGAACCCCACTCCTCATCCACGCTGGCACTCGATTGAACATATATGGATCCAGTGCAACCAAACCAACCCTAGAAAAGTCCCCACCCATATCATTCAATTTTCTTCGACATTCTCACAGCGGCCGCGACCGGTGCATCAAACTGGACTGCGACCGTACCAACTCTCGTCGACTCGGCTCCGTACCCCATAGGCCAATGACCTCTCGACGCTCCATGCCGCAGGGGAAGGAGGACAATACTTCGGTCTTGTCCCCAGACTAGCCTGTAGATCGAGGGCCGCATCTGCCAATTTCCCTCAGTGACCCAATCGTATACCCCCGATTCCTTTGAAATCGGATGCATCGAGCCATGACGCCGCTAAACTTTTTCCCTTTTCGTCTACGTATTCCCCAATCCGATCGAAATAAACCCCGCATCGCCTGCTCAAAAATTGTGAGTGGTTTTATCTGGATGTTGTGTGTTTTCCTTCCCTTTTAAAAACTTTTATAAATTGGGAGGGCCCCAAATGTTTTTCAAGCCACAAAAATTTTCC